>CM019706.1:2058975-2201475 GCA_009760885.1 Achatina immaculata | reverse complement strand
AGTAGCATTGCCAGCAGAGTGCATAATCTTTAGTGGGATCTAGCCTCTCCAGACCTGGTCACTAACCATCCATTTTTAGAACATCAGCCCAGGTGGGTGGGTGAGTGTGTGCCACAAAGGGGGTGCAGGAGCCTGAGGATGGTCAGGTTTGTAGACAGTCCGTCTTGGGGAGCCAGGGCTGCTGCTCGCACGGGCCACACGGTCGCTGGCTCTGATGAAAATGAAGGTGAACATTCGAGAACATTTTGAAGAGAGCCATCTCTGGGGACTCAACTAAGATGCAGAATATGACGGGGGAAGTTACCTGTTTAGTCGATGGAGCAGTAGACACACTTGTCTAGTCGACGGGGCAATAGAAGCACTTGTCTAAGTCGACGGGGCAGTTGAAGCACTTGTCTAGTCGACAGGGCAGTAGAAGCACTTGTCTAGTCGACAGGGCAGTAGAAGCACTTGTCTAAGTCGACAGGGCAGTAGAAGCACTTGTCTAGTCGACAGGGCAGTAGAAGCACTTGTCTAGTCGACAGGGCAGTAGAAGCACTTGTCTAAGTCGACAGGGCAGTAGAAGCACTTGTCTAAGTCGACGGGGCGACAGAAGCACTTGTCTAAGTCAACGGGGCAGGAGAAACACTTGTCTAAGTCGACGGGGCAGTAGAAGCACTTGTCTAAGCCGACGGTCCGGTAGAAGCTGTCTCCCCATCTCGCCTCCCAAAACACCAAAAAATAATCTTAAAATGTGTCTTCTTCTTCTTGTTTCTCCCTGGAGTTCTGAGTTGGTGGTCTTTGCAGCCGATGTGGTGAAAATGTTAGCACACAACATCGTGTCGGATTGGAAGCGGGTTATAGCGACTACTCTTTCAGTCTCTGAGAGGAACTAAAAAACAGAAGCCCTGTGATACCTATTTAGCAGACTCCACCACCATGCGGAATATAACAATCCCTTCCCCCTGTTAACCAGACTAGCCCCGTTGCTGGAGGTATCAACGGAGAGGTGGGGCAGGGTCTTGATCAGCTTTGGTTCTCCAGTCCTGACGATAGACATCAAATGTAGTTCACCGAGTGCCAGATCGGACAACATCTTCGCCGGAAAGTGACTTTTCGATGACATTTCGCTAAGTACGATATATTTGTTTTGTGACTTGGTTTTTTTTTTTTCTTCTTTGAACCACGCCTGAACTTGTAACTCCAACATTCAATTCATCGCTTCGTCCTCGAAGATCTGTGCAGGTAGTTTCCCTTTTTTTCTTTGTGATTGGACCCCAGATTTTGATGATGTACTTTGGGGCGAAAGAGATTACTGGCGAGTCCATTGTTTGCCCAGTCGATCTAACATGGGAGATTGATAACTGGGAAGGACTGGCAACTGGGCAAAATCGTAAAGAGGTGGTGGAATTAATTTATAAACTGGCATAGTTAATGTATTGGTGAGTTAATTTATAAACTGGGATAGTTAATTTAATGGTGAGTTAATTTATAAACTGGGATAGTTAATTTAATGGTGAGTTAATTTATAAACTGGGATAGTTAATTTATTGGTGAGTTAATTTATAAACTGGGATAGTTAATTTATTGGTGAGTTAATTTATAAACTGGGATAGTTGTTTTAATAGGAAGGATAAAAGAAAGGATAATTTCTGCATGGTTTTTTTTTTGTCATAAAATTTGTTTATATTTTGCTGCAAAGGTTGATTAAGAAGAAAAAACAAAACAACCTAATTTGAGTCGTGACCTGAAGTTGGAAGCCAGTGCATTAAGGTATTGGTCACTGTGCCCTGGCAAACAGCTAAGCAGTAACCTCATACCGTCTGCCTTTCTGTCCTCCCTCAAGACGGCTCGAGGATTTGTAGCATAATGAGAAACAGGTAACCTCAAACTTTGCCAGGTGCAAAAAAAAAACAAAACAAAAGGGAAGCCACAGTCTTCATAGCATAATCTTGAAATGCAAAAACGGCGGACACATAAAATTACCCCCAGATCATTTCAAGGTGTTAAACGACACGTTTTGTTGTCTGCTGAAGAGGAGGGGAGTGGTAAGGGGGAGGGGCGGGAGGCAGAGGAGGGGTGGGATAAGCATGGCTTTCTTTCAAAGCGACCTCTGGCTGAGACTAGGAAATTGTGTACTTGGTTGCCTATCTACCCACTGCTTATATCTCTACCTATTTACCCGTCTGCCTACCTACCTGCCTGCTTGCCAACCTACCTGTCTACATACATATCTACCTGCCTGCCTACCTACCTACCTACATATCTACTTACCTACCTACCTGCCTGCCTGCCTTCCTACCTACCTACCTACCTACCTATATACCTACCTACCTACCTACCTACCCATATGGCTGCCTCCCTGCCTGTCTGCCTATCTACTTGCCTGCTTGCGTAATACCTACCTACCTACATACCTTCCCTGCTTACCTGTCTGTCTATTTATCTATTTACTTACCTACATTCCTACTGCCTATCTGTCTACCCTCCTGAACCTGTTCTTAAGAAGCAGTATTTTGATACGTTTGTCCTGGTTAGTTGTTTGTGCTTGATCTTTGTCACTAATAAGCTTTTGGAGTGAGCAAAGCCTTTTTGTATTTGACACTGAGCAACCATCCCAAACTATTGAGCAATAGTCTAAATGTGTTTGTATATGTGATATGTAGTATGTCTTCTTTGTGTCATGATCGATGAAGTGCATAATTTTGGCCAACTTGTATATTTTTTGTGCGATGAGTTTTGTTAGACATTGCACATGAGAGTTTCAGGTAAGATGTTGGTCAATAATAAGACCTAGTGTTTTGTGCTCGCTAACGTTTTCTATCTGTGATGTTTCTGTGCTAAGCCGAAGTGTTGTTTTTGTTGCGTTTTGTAGTTTCTGTCTTGTTGTTATGAACATTGATTTTGTTTTGTCGGTGTTTATAATCATGCCATTATTTTTGCTCCATCTAATTAAATTGTATAACTCGACCTGAAGAGCTGATTCTAGATTAATACAATCGTAGTCACTGGTGTAGACTGTGCAATCATTGGCAAAAAGGTCACAAGAAGAGTGTTTAAGATGAAGTGGAAGATCATTGATATAGATAGCAAAGAGCAACTGGCCTAGAATAGAACCTTGTGGAACATCAGTGTCAACTTTAGCAGAATTTGATAGAGAATTGTTTAAGAATATTAACTGTTGTCTGTCTGAATGACACACATCTAGATCTTTGTATTGGTCAGCTGGTTTATTACATACTGATTGACTTTGGGATAATTCAGTCCACTCCCTTTGGTCATCTTATTGGTCCGCTGGACTATTCATGTTTGCAAATTACATCCTAAGATTAGAAAATATTCTTCACCTGTCAGTAAGTCTGTTGCGTCAAATCCGTCTATTCAGTTGTCTCGCGTTGGGTAAACTGGGTATGGTCTAGTATCAGGTTTTTGCGATATCTGTCGGGGACTATTAGTTCAATTATGTTTACACAATGTCTGTCTGTCTGTCTCCATATGTACTATTGTTATCTGAGAAAATCCTATCAGTCCGTATCTGTATTCATTGATATCGTCTAATAAGTCTAAGTATCTACTTATTACTATTGTAATAACACTAATACCTTGGGAGTGTTCATCTCTCACCGGTTCTCAAATTTTCCATAGTTTCATTCCTACATTCTACTTATCAGTAATAAAAAACTGCAATAAAAATTTTAATACTAATACTAATTGCATAATTAAGAATAATAATACTCTCCTGATTTACAAGCCGATAATAATACTACAATCATAACGTAAAGCCACTATGATACATACATAACTGCCTACTTTTTACTTATCTATCTATCTATCTATCTATCTATCTATCTATCTATCTATCTATCTATCTATCTATCTATCTATCTATCTATCTATCTATCTATCTATCTATCTGTCTGTCTGTCTGACTGTCTGTCTGTTTGTCTGTCTGTCCCACCCATTCATCTATCCGTCTGTCTGTTTTTCTGTCTGTCATTTGTAGTGGCATAAATATAAAGCGAGTCATAAAAAGATAAAAACAAATTTCAGAACTGATGTGAAATTTAAAATGCAGATATTTCCTAATCCATATATATATATATATTTGCCAAGCATGCGACACCAGTCTTCCTGAATAAAATCCACTATCATGGAGATCACTTTCATCTTTATCTCATTTGTCAGGCTGTTGTGCTAGGTGAAAATTCTTCGAGATACAAAAATTGCCTATAGTGCTACTCTTACATCTTCCATCTCTAAACAGATCCTGAACTATCGTGAAATTAATTCTGACTTGCAAAACACAGCCTGGCAGAAAAAAACAAAACAAAACAAAACGCTATCAAGGAAGGTGTAAATATTTTAGCAAATTTTATGGACATGTTCAGACCTGATATACCGAAGTCCCCCCCCCCCCGGTAATTTCTCCTGCGCTATCTCTCACCTTGTCTAGTGGAATCAAAGCAGGGGTGATGTCATGTCAGTGTCAAGCTGACAAGCACTGATTGTCCCGGGACACGTCTCTTGACATCCGACCCTGACACTCTCCGGCCCAGGTTACGCACTCGAAGCAAACGAGGCTATCTAGTTTACAAAGCGAGGCTATGTAGTTTACACAACTAAGCTATGTAGCTTACAAAGCAAGGCTATGTAGTTTACACAACTAAGCTATGTAGCTTACAAAACGAGGCTATGTAGTTTACACAACTAAGCTATGTAGCTTACAAAGCGAGGCTATGTAGTTTACACAACTAAGCTATGTAGCTTACAAAGCGAGGCTATGTAGTTTACACAACTAAACTATGTAGCTTACAAAGCGAGGCAATGTAGTTTACAAAAACGAGGCTAAGTAGTTTATAAAAGGAGGCTATGTAGTTTACAAAACGAGGCTAAGTAGTTTACAAAGCGAGGCAATATAGTTTACAAAACGACGCTATGTAGTTTTAAAAAACGAGGCATAGTAGTTTACAAAACGAATCTACGTAGTTTACAAAACGAGTCTACATAGTTTATAAAACGAGGCTATATAGTTTATAAAACGAGGCTAAATAGTTTATAAAACGAGGCTAAATAGTTTATAAAACGAGGCTATATAGTTTATAAAACGAGGCTATATAGTTTATAAAACGAGGCTATATAGTTTATAAAACGAGGCTAAATAGTTTATGAAACGAGGCTATATAGTTTATAAAACGAGGCTATATAGTTTATAGAAACGTCATGAGACCCCATTTGGGTTTTTTTTTTGCTTGTGTCGCACGGGCATATTGCACGTAAGTTCCTTTGTTTTGATATTTTTACACCACCACCACCACCAGCACCATCACCATCACCACCACCACCACCACCACCACCACCACCATCATCAACCAGACCATCTTTTGTAAGTTTAAATACGGGATATTCACTCAAGCAGAGGTCTGTGGGCGGTGAGGGGTTTGGGTGGGGAATAAAATATAGTTGAACCCTAAATTAGTAGATCAAGTGTCACTCAGGCCTACTTGTACTTCTCTACAGAGTGAATTTTCTTTTAAAAAATACCAGCATTTCCACCAAGACAAATTTTCAAAATTCTGGACACTTTCGAACGTACAGCCGCCAAAGATGAGAATACGGGACGATATGGGACACGTATTTTAAAATAGGGAACATTTAAGCGTCCCAACCGAAGTGACACCATTCCCGGGACAAACCCATAAAAATGCGGGATTGTTCCGTATTACACGGTCACGTTATCATAATATTTCCCATCGTCATTTCCAGAGTTCTTGTCGCTTTTTATTGCTATTACTCTTATCCCCGTCATCATCATCATCATCATCATTATTATAGTTATCTTCTTCATCGTTATCATCATCAATTCAGTATTACTATTCTTTCTTTCTTTTTATTTTTTCTTTAATGATTACTTCTATTTAAAATAAATAATTCAGGTACGATGTACCAACTCTGACGGTATCAGCCATCTTGGACAGGACAACGACGAGAAGCGTTTCGAAAAGAACCAGCTACCACATTGGCATTTCAACTTTTAGCTTTGGCGTCTCGCTTTAATTTATACAAGTGTTTTCTGAAGTGGTCTAACTTGGCTCTCCTTTCATCTGCGCATAACTCTGGAGAGATACATCATTTGGCCATCCTAAATCTAATAAATAACATACGGGAGAGTGGTTCTAAAGCTATAAATAAAGCGGACAGAAGCTTCGGAGCAAATATGGATGAGGGAAATGAGTTTTAAATTGTGGATACAAATTCAGAAAAATCAGACCTCCTGATAGATCATGGGAAAGAGGAAATGTTGTACGTGCTCTTAGAGCCTCTTTATTTAATAACAAATAACGACTTTTGTTACGTTCCAGCTTTCGTCTTATTTGTAAGTTGCAGGGAACAAAGAAAAGAAAGAAACATAGATAACGCAATCTGATTGGAGTATAAAAGTAGGTACTTCTGAGAAAGAAAAAGGAGATTTTTTTTTCTTCACCATTTTGTTTTTGTCTTTTCTCTATTTTTCTTATTTTGTTCTGTGAATATTTGCATTCTTTCTAACATTAAGTGTTATATTAAATGTTATATATATCTACTGTTTAAAAAAAAAAGAAACGCAACATTACTGTAGTCGTAATGGACACCAAATTTCAAACTTGTATCAAAACTTTATTTTACGGAATTAATGTATCAATCTTGGCATGAAGAAACTTTAAAACTTTAACAATGAAATGATGTTCATTAAATTTTTGGTTTGGACTTTTATTCTTTGCGACTGAGGCCTCCGTTTCAGTAAGGTGTATGGGCTCCCCTGGCCTGTATCAGAGAACGGCATCTCCTTGACATGGATCCGATTAGCCGTTGTTCTGTTGTGAGATGGCTGCCCACTCTTCCCGCAGCGCAAGAGACAACTGTCGGAGACTGGTTTGCGCCATGTTTCGCTGGCGGACTTGTCCGTTGAGTTCATCCATTAAGTGTTCTATTGGGTTAAAATGACATGAATGGCCACGGAATGGTCTGGATGTTGTTGTCAGCGAGGAACTGGGTAGTGAGTTGTGCTACATGAGGTCGAGCGTTATCCTGGTGAAAAATCGACCCTAGTACAGCCAGAAGTGGAAGGACGTGACGAAAAAAGAATTTCAGCGACGTATCGTTGGGCATTCAGGCGTCCTTCAGTTTGCACCAGATCACTTCTTCCCATGAAGTTGATCGTCCCCCACTCCAGTACACCTCCACCACCATGTGGAGGGACCTCATCCACGCAGTTCGGGGGGTAGCGCTCATGGACTCTGAGGTAAACTCTTCTCCGTCTATCGTGTCGCAGGAGCAGAAAGAATGATTCATCACTAAGGCAAACCCTTCTCCAATCATTCGCACCGGTCCACTGACGATGCTGGTTCGCCCGCGCGGTCGGTTCTGGCGATGCCGGTCCGTAAGAACAGGACCTCTGTGGGGTCTTCTAGCCCAAAGATCAACGTCGTGTAGACGGTTCCTGACCGTTTGATCTGAAATTCGACGAGCTGCTGTCACTGACTGGACTGTTGAGGACGCAGATGCAAATCGATTCCTGAGGTCGCTGTTGGCGAGATCTTCAGCTGCCGTGCGTGGAGCGGTGCTCTTCCCGGCCAATGAAGAAATTTGCAGATGAGGTTGCCGCGCAGCATCACTGCGAAAAAGGTGGTTGAAAGAATAAAGCGAAGCAAACAGTAAATCATGGCACCTCTGGTCTGGAGGTCAGCCACGTCCTGAATGCAGTCATATCGGGTGAAATGCATGAACCAGCTTGTCCCAGAGGTTAAGTCACTCCTGGCTTAACTTTTCAAATGCCGTGCGTGGAGTGAAGCTCCTCCCGGTTAAGTAAGTAAATGCGGAAATAAAGGTTGCTGTGCGGCGCCGATGTGAAAAGGTGGTGGAAAGTGAAGTTTAAGCTGATATGTCCAGTAGTATCGCTACGAGAACTATACCACGGCACCTCTGCTCTAGAGGCCGCCTACGTCCGAAATACACCTACACTGGTGAAATATGCCTAAACCGGCACACACCAGGGGTCGAACTCGATGGCTAGACATGTCATGCCACCTCCGCTCTAGAGGTCGGTAACGCCTGATAACCACCCATACTGGTGAATTTTGCCTAAACCGGCTCATACCAGGGGTGAATCTTGAAGGCTATGAATGTCACAGTACCTCTGCCCTAGAGGTCCGTCCCGTCCCAAACACGCCCATACTGGGATAATGCCTAAACCGGCTCAACCCAGGGGTAGAAGTCACTAGTGGCGAGGATTCATCCTCCTGGACAAAAGCTCCATCCTGGGCACAACTAGGAAGGGTAGCGGCCACGACTGCAAAATGCTGAAGTCGGAGACACTGGACCAGGGAAGTCTAGATAGGCAACCACCTCTCACCCGGCGGGGATGTCTGCGTATCCTAATCACGCTGAGGTTTTCCGGTGAGAAAGTCCAACCCTGGACTGGATGGGTAACCACCTCTCACCCGGCGGTGATACATGGGTATCTCAAAACACGTCGAGGTTTTCCGGTGAGAAAGTCCAACTCTGGCCTGGGTGGGCTAACGCCTCTCACCCAGCGGGGATGCACTGATATTCCAAACACGTCGAGGTCTTCCGGTGAGAAAGTCCAACCCTAGACCAAACTGGTGCAATGAAAACCACGGTGTCACGCAATCCCGCTTCCGAGACCCACCAAGAATACAGGCTAAAGCACTGTGATACTCTGAACACCTTGTGGTCCTTTCGTGGAACTCGTGTGGTCTATTTTGGACCACACAGGGGACCACGGGACCTAACGAGGACCACATGCGTGAATTCAGTAGGTTCACAGTGCGGTTTTTGGTGGTAGAAGTGAACGAAGAAGAAGAAGAAGAAGATTCCTGAGGTGACGCAGCTGTATGAAGTGGTCTTCGGCAGGAGTTGTGATTATGGGTCTTCCACTGCTAGACTGATCTGTAACTGAGCCAGTTTCTTGAAATCGTCTCCAAAGGCGACTAATGGTGCTTCTAACTACATTAAATTGTCTGGCCACTACACTCTGTGACTGTCCAGTCTGTAAACGTCCAGTGATGATGAGTCGTTGTTCTATAGTGAGATAAACCATACTTGGGCATTAAATTTTCAAATGAATCGATCCGAGGAGCGTCAATCTTTTATAGGCATTCAATAACATGTTCAGTGAGTTTTGTGTTCAGTAAGTTTCACGGGATTCTCGTGAACCTGTCATGAGTTATTGTCAAACATGCTGTTTTGACTAGTGTCGCTTTTCTGTGCTCATGAATCATCTGCTGAGTACAATTCAGGTCAACACGTGAAGTTGATGTCCAAGTGAACGTTTCAGGCAATTTGCCTTTGTCTGATCAGCAAACTTCAGTTTAATTCGCAACATCGTATTTGTTGCGTTTCTTCTTCTTTTTTTTTTTTTGAACTGTATAAAAGTACCGATAGACGTTGATTCTCCATCGTATAACGTTCTGTGAACTTTTAATCAAATAAATTGTATTTCTTTTTCATTTGCCAATTATTGAGCCTGTTCAAACATTTTTCTCTGGATCTCCTTCTCCATCTCTTTTTTTTCCATCGAGTTTTCTGGTGTTTCTCAAGTTCCATACCTCCTGCTGTCTCAAGAACTCGGAGAAGACTTTGAACTGTCTTTTCGTTAGGGTTTTAGTTTATGGCCTTTAACTCTTACACCTCTCTGTGTGTGCCTGGGTTATATTTTGTGCGTGCCTGAGTAATGAAGTGGTTAATGCAACCCATTTGTCGCAGGAAATCCATCTGCTGAAACGTGGTATGTTGCACTGCTGTACTTTCTCAGTTCTCACGGTCTGCAGTTGGCTTTTTTTTTTTTTTATAAATTCGCTCAAGCTGTCTTCCATGACAGTTTAACAACAGTTCGTCGCTAGCACATCCCTGCGAGGTTTCTATTATCCATACTGAGAATTCGAAATCTGCGAAACCTTGTCAAGTCCTCGCTGAGGGGAATGCTGTGAGAACCGTCCATCTAGGAGATGGGACTTGCACACTTTTCGGTTCAGTTATCCCGAAAGCCTTTGAGTCGTATACCATCCCAAGTTGTAACCAAGCGTTTACCTTCAAGTGGAGCTCGTATTTGAAACGAGAGAACTATCTAGAACAAAAATCAAAACTACATATTGTTATGTCTCATGCAGGTGAACATAATTCAGGTAAAGTGTGGTCGATTTTTTTATGAAAGTTTCAGATTCAGCGTCAGTTGTCGACGTAGATGCGGTATGTCTTTATTTGTATTTGCCAGATGTTATATATATATATATATATATATATATAGAGAGAGAGAGAGAGAGAGAAAGAGAGGGGAAAGAAGGAGAGAGGTAGAGGGTTAGGGAGAGGGAGAGAGAGCAGCTTACGATGTTCTAAGATATGAGACTTTAGATAACAGATATGTGTAATGTGGTTTGTTAGTTGAGAAATGTACATATCTATGGGCGCGCTTACTAGATCCTGTTCTCTATGGGCGCGCTTATTAGATCCTGGTCTCTATGGGGGCTCTTATAAGATCCTGGTCTACATGGAAGCGTTTACTAGATCCTGCTCTCTATGGGAGCGCTTACAAGATCCTGGTCTCTATGGGGACGCTTATAAGATTCTGGTCTATATGGGAGCGCTTATAAGATCCTGGTCTATATGGGAGCGCTTATAAGATCCTGGTCTCTATGGGGACTCTTATAAGATCCTGGTCTATATGGGAGCGCTTATAAGATCCTGGTCTCTATGGGGACTCTTATAAGATCCTGGTCTCTATGGGGACTCTTATAAGATCCTGGTCTCTATGTGGGCGTTTATAAGATCCTGGTCTCTATGGGGGCGTTTATAAGATCCTGGTCTCTATGGGGGTGCTTATAAGATCCTGGTCTATATGGAGGTGATTATAAGATCCTGGTCTTTATGGAGGTGATTATAAGATCCTGGGTGGCAAAGTGTGAAAACAGAAATGCAATAACAGAGCACAAAGTGGCTGATTAAATGAAGAGGACTCTCTGCAATACAGAGCGGAACAACCATATTATTTCTTTTATGCAGCCCCCGAGATTATTATGAAAGTGTTATTTATTTGACTACAGTTAACGAGACCATGCAAAAATACACGTAAAACCTTGTTATAAAATGAGTGAAAACTTAATTAACTTTAAAACTTAAAATAGGTCAGCTGACTTAAACTTCATAACTGTCACTTTCTCTTATTCTCATATAAGTTAGCAAAACAAACAAACAAACAAACAAACAAACAAAACACTAGTTGATTTAGATTCCCTGCGGGCTCTCACTCAATTTCCCCAAACACTTGTGGCCCACGAGACCACTGAAGTTGGACACCACAGCACTAGATCACCAGAGTGCACCCTCATCAATATATCGTACACACGGTCTCTGAGACAGGTATTTTTTTTACCCCTTTGATCTCTTCACTCTAAGACGGGAGAGCAGATCTTGGTTATGGCTCTCAGAGATCCATAAGGACTGAACAGAGTTAGCTGCTGTGGAAGAAAATCTGTTTGATAATAGGAAGAAAACAATCTGAACAGAATGGAATAGGTGGTTGGCTGGGGTGGGGGTTGAAAGAACTGAAGTAAATCGACTTATTGTAGATCACAAAATTTAGTAGAATCATCGTACTAAGGGGAGAAGAGTGAAAGAAATCGATTTTCTGAGGGCATAAGAAGATAATATACTTTCTGAGGGGAGTAAAAAAGAAGAAGAAGATCATTTTCTTCTTAGGGACATTAGCAAGAAGCAAAAACATCATGAAGTCATCCAAGACACCAAAACATCATAAAGTCATCCAAGAGAAAAACATCACAAATTCACACAAGAGGCAAAAACGTCATAAATTCATCAAAGTCATAAAAATATCATAAAGTTATCTAAGAGACAAAAAACATAAAAAATAGATTTAGAAAAAAATAATGAAGTCATCAAAGGGAGACAAAAAACATCATGAAATCACCCAAGAGAAAAAAATACATGATGTTTTTTGACTGTTTGATAATTTCATGATGTTTTTGTCTCTTCATAATGTTTTGGTCTCTTGGGTGACTTCATGACCTTTTTTTGCCTCTTGGATGACTATTTGTGTTTTTTTTGTCTCTTGGATGACTTATGATGTTTTTTTTGTCTCCGGTGGCTTTATGATGTTTTTTGTCTCTTGGATGACTTCATGAGAGACAAAAACATCATGATGTTATTCGTGAGATAAAACATAATGAAGTCATTCAAGAGAAAAAAAATATCATGAAGTCAAGGAAGAGACAAAAAACATTATGAAGTCATCCAAGAGACAAGAGACACATGAAGTCATCCAAGAAACAAAAACGTAATGAAATCCTCCAAGAGACAAAATATCATGATGTCATGAAAGAGACATAAACATCCATCATGATGTCATTCAAGAGTCAGAAACATTATGAAGTAATCCAAGAGGCAAAAACATTATGATGTCATCCAAGGAACAAAAGCATCAGGATGTCATCTAAGAAAAAAAAGACATCATGGAGTCATCGAATAGCGTAAAACATGATAAAATTGTCAAACACAAAAAAAAAAACATCTTAAAGTCATCCAAGAGGAAAAAACATCATGAAGTCATCCAAGAGACAAAAACATCATAAAGTCAAACAAGAAGCAAAAAAAAATCATAAAGTCATCCAGGAGGAAAAAAAAATTATAAAGTTAACCAAGAGGAAAAAAACATCATAAAGTCTTCCAAGGAAAAAAAACAACCTAAAGTCGTCCAAGAGACAAAAACATCATAAAGTCATTAAAATATAAGATGAAATTATTGTGCTGTCTATTTAAATGTGATTCAATATATAGACTCATTTATATAAAAAGATATGTTTGGATTAAGGGTATATAAAATATGAAATGTATAGAACACAGGCCGTATAGAAAAACTATTGAAAACTGGTTTTGATATCCTGTGACGCCCAAGGCAATGAATGAAAAATTTAGTCTTAAATTCAACAACCTTGACCGATACTTTGACAGGTCCGCAGGTGATCGTCTTAATTAACTTGTGAAGTGATTTAAGAGCATCTAACAGAACAGGGGTGCAGGAGATAAGAGAAGATTGATAGTTCTGAAGATGGAAGATATGAGCCTTTCGAGAGAGCTTTTTTTCTGGTTGTGGCCCTTTGAAATAATTAATTCTACCACTCTCAGAAATGGTGAAATGGTTCAAGGGTTGCTAACTTGGACAGAAGCCCTCGTCGTCTCTTTTTTGAGTATTTTTAATTCCTGTTATCATTATTATTACTATTATTATTTTCTGGAAGTTGAGAGAGGAATGTTGTAAGTTTTACAGTGTTGGGAGGGGGTGGGGGGGGGAGATCAAATAAAGATTTTGAAAGTGGGTTGGGTGTATGTTCAGCGTTCCTATACAAGCAGTGGAGAGGGATTTACAAGATTACCCAGAGCAAGTGACGAACCTTCTAGACAGAATTCCAAAGTCTGAAGAAATGGCCAGGTAGGGCACACAGGAAGGAGACACGCGGTTCAGGTAGAAAGGAATTTTGTCTCTTGTCTTGTAAACTTTTGAGGACCATGATGCCGCTGATCTTGATGATGGTGCTGATTTAGTAAAGACCAGTCTGGACAAGTGAAGAGTTCTTTTCCTGACCCAGATTACTTCTGGAAATCTGTCAGCTTTGCAAGAAATGCCGGGAGTTTGATAGAAAGGAACGACACTGTTAGCTGTCTTAGGACCTTCGCATTCTCTCTCCCCCCCCCCTCCCCCAACCTGTTTTTTTTTCTTGTTTTCTTCCATCAACCATTGAAACTTTATCAAGAACAGGGCGAGGCGAACTTATCCACGGAGTTCGGTAGTTAGAGGACCTTTGTCAAACACGCTGTCTATGGACCTGGATTTGTCACAGATCTATTTTCCTGTCTCGAAAACACTGTAACATCTTTGCTTTCATGACTCTCTCTTTCTCTCTCTCTCTCTCTCCTCCCCCTCTATCTCTCTGGAGGCACTCATACAGCGTAGAGTTTGACAACTACACATTGCCCAGATTAGACCTGTAAGGTGCGGGGACATCATACATAATTTGTGACAAACAACAAAAAACAAACAAAAAAGGCAGTAGTTAGTGGCGCAGTTTTCGTGACCAGAGAAAACAAAAACCCCCAACGGAATTGGAAATGAGGGGCAATGAGAACGTGTCACTTGTTGAACTACAGTAGTTTCCACAAATGTCAGCGACGAGTTCACGAAGGAACTGTGAACGTATTTGAGACATTGTCATGAACCAGTGTATACTCATTCTTCAAACCGTGAAGACAACGAACGTAAACTTTCTCAAACAGTCCTGTCCCTTGTAAAAGGGAAGTGGACCTGACAATGACTGAGAACAGTCGAAGCAGAATGGGACTCATGAAGTCATGAAGACTGAGAACAATTTTTTTTTTTCTGTGAGTTTTCCGGCAGAAAGCAAGGTCTCAGACTTAGTGAGAAGTTCTCATTCCCTCCCTTGGCTTTCTTGGCAAACAGTTTCTTAATGTAAGAGAATAAAAACTTTCCCAAATCAAAACTGAAACGTTCATTCATTTACACTTCAGAAAAATCTACCATATCGTCATCGACTTCACGGTAGCCACATTACTGAACTGAGTCTTTATGTGTAAATCTTGTTAAATGCTGTGAGATTTGACGAAAGCAAGACTGAGAATCATTGTCACACACGACTGGTTTTGGGTATCTTACCTTTATGGCTCTTCCATTCCCTTTCTGTGTTAAAATGTTTGTAACCCATACCAGTGCTATTTGCATTATTTCTTATAACAGAAAGTTTTGTTTTCGTGTGAAGTGGAAGTAAAGAATTACTATTACTCCTGCTGCTGCTGGTACTACTACTACTACTACTACTACTACTACAACTACTACTACTACTACTACTACCACTACTGCTCCTACCACTACTACTACTGATGCTGCTACTAATACTACTAATACTGCTGCTGCTGCTACTACTACTACTACTACTACTATTACTACTACTACTACTGCTGCAGCTGCTACTATTACTACTGCTACTCCTGCTGCTGCTACGACTACTACTACTAACAGTACTAAAAATACGACTGATGCTACTACTGCAACTACTCCTGCTGTTACTACTACTACTACTACTACTACTACTAATAATAATAATAATAACACTGCTGCTCCTATTACTACTAATATTACTACTATTGCTTCTACTACTACTACTACGTCTACTACTACTACTACTACTACTACTACTACTACTACTACTACTTCTACTACTACTACTACTATTACTACTACTACAAATATTGCTGCTGCCATTACTACTACTACTGCTGCTACTACCACTACTATTACCACTACAACTACTAATACTACTTCTACTACTGCTGTTACTACTTTTACCACTGCTACTACTACTATTATTACTACTACTACTACTGCTGCTACAATTTCTAAATAACTAGTAATTTTCCTGCTCTGACACGTGATACATATATTACTTCCAACACTCTGTGTTGTGCTCAGTTCTATCGATGCCATATCATTTTATACTCTCAGCTACATACATCTATACAACACTGTGTACGTGTTATTCTTAATAACGCAGTTACGTGCTATATTTTTTTCTATAAATTCTCTTCCACTTTCTCTCGATGTTAAAAATTCATGATTCGAAAAGTGCGGCCCTCGGGCCACATGAAACCAATTATTCTGTCATTATTTCGTAATATTTCGTAAATGAAATAACTATTATTCATAGTGTGTAATATTTATGAAGTTCAGTCATTAGATACAGGTATAATTGTGGCCCGTCGGACAGTTATGTAAGTGGTATCGGGCCTCTTTTGTAGAAAATGGTTGTCTATCGAGTCGCTTCTATCAGGAAAGCAACGGTTATGTATTTTTGGATTGTCATAGTTTTGATTGGTTAGTTTTCGAGCTCTGATTTACATATTTCAGACAAATCATGACCTGTGGCACAGGTATAAACTACGAAAAAAAAGTAGGAACAGCTTTATTACTTAAGTAAGTAACAAAGCTGTTCCCAATTGTTTTCGTAGTTTATACATTTTGGTATCACAGCTTTACCTGCAGTGCTTCATGTATAGGTGTATACTTACACACTAATTACTGTGTGTTACTGGAACTATCTTATGTATTGAATCCTGAACTATTTTTTTTCCTGACCTCTTTAGATAAGTTATTATGTGCCGTGCTGCACAGCTTTGACGATCTTGCTGTTCCACGTTGCACAGTCCTTAGTGTTTCCCTTTTGTTCTGATGCTTTTCGATTTTCTTTGCCATTTGCTCAGTCAAATGAGATATTTTTCTCTTTGTTTTTTTCTCTTTTCCTTTCTTTCTCCTGAATTTTCCAGTCATTGCTAGGTTCTACATCTTCTGTCTTCTCATGGCATGTCCAAGAAATTTAATTGTTTTTTTAGATCATTTTAAATAGTTTTCTGTGTTCTGAAACTTATTTGAGGACCTGTTTGTTCGTTTTTTTTGTATTTGTTCAGGGTATCTGTTGCATCTTTCTCTAAAACCACATCTTTGTTGCATCTGGTTCTTCGTCATCTTTTTGCCGAATGTACAAGTCTCACTGCTATGTGTGTAGGCAACATTATGATACTCTTTTCTTCACTTTTAGGGACAATATTTTGGTCTCACAGCCACACAGCAAGATTGGTTGTATATAGACAACATTTTGATACTCTTTTCCTCACTTTTAGGGACAATGTCTTGTTTGTTGCTATCTTCTTTATGTCACGAAAACCTCCTTCTGTTTTACCTATTCATGATTTTAGTTCATCTGAGCACTTGGCATGTCATCAGTTTTCTTTGTTGTTCCACGGTAATTTAATGTATTTACTTGTGTATTAGAATGAGACAAACAAAACGGAGCCAGCAGACTATAGGTGGCGGGGAATGGATATCGATGAAGCACTCATCGGGTTCCTCGTCCCAAAGCTGGAGTGTCTCTGTGGAACTGTCTCAAAGCCGTCTGCCCAGCCAGCGTTGCATGCTGGATCTGACATGGAGAAGAGACTTAAGTACAGCCACCAGAGGCTGGAAAACAAGGTTTTGGCCAGGCCAGCCTATACCACTGTCTTCATGGCAGTCCGAGCAAGACCACAGTCTGGCCTAGCAAGGAAAGGTGCTGAACTCGGAGGTACCTAGCCAGAAGGTGCATCGCAAAAATCAGGGTACCACGCATTGTCGCTAATGAAATGTTATGCGTACGAAGAAGAAGAAGAAGATTTACTTGTGCTAGTGCCTTCTCGTTTGAAAGTTTGTTGCTGTAGAAACTTATGTTTATTCCCCTTTCAATCTTACCGTTGTTTCTGTCTTATAGTCTAGACCTCTTTTTATTGCTCTCTCCAATTTTTCTTCTCATTAGTTTCTACAAATTGTTTTCACTTCCCTTTACTTGAACAGTCTCAACAGCATACCCCAGGTTATTGATGTTTTGACCTCATATTTTAATTCCTTTCACATTTTAAAACTTCTCCTGGTGTTTTCACTGAATAATGAGAATAGATCACGTGACAAGATGCACCCTTGCCTCACTCCTTCTTTTACACCCTGATACTTATTTTTCTTCTTCATCGTTCGCAACACCCTGATACTCACCTTTGTCATTGTTCACTCTTTATTGCTGTACTTTGCTTCCAGTGCATATTTTTAGACAACTCTCATATCTAGCACTTGTATGATATCTTCATATCTAACTCTGTCAAGAACTTTCATGTAATCAATAGAGCACAAGTACAAATCTTTGTTTATCTCTACAGATCATTCTATTATAGTTCTTAATATAAAAATTACATTTCTTTTGCTTTTTTTTTCCTTCAACAAAATCACATTGTTCTGCTGTGATTTCAGTTTTTATTTTATTTCATATTCTCGGGTTAATGATTCTTAAGGGTACATTTTTTGTGATGTGATTCATTAAATTGAGTGAACGATGTTGGTTATATTCTGATGTTCTAGCTATGTTTCCAACTGTAAAGAAAACTGATTTGAACAGATCTGATGGTGTACGTCATGAGTCATAGAACTGATGGCATATGTCACGTGTCATAGATCTGATGGTATATGTCCTGTATAATCACATTAGGAGGCTTGTTACTTTTCCAATGCTGATATCTCTTAAACACAAGCTCTCAGAATATTACAGAAGAATAGGAATAATGAAACACTACATTCCAGGGAAAATTTCAGGGGAAAAGAACAATGCTACATTCCAGGGAAAAGTTCAGGGAAAAGAGGACGACAGCGATCTAGGCTGGAGGACAACATAAGGAAACGGACTGTTTTCAGTTTGACCTATGCACTTGGAAAACTAAGGGGGAAAACAAAGAACAGAGCAAGGGGGAGGGAGAGGAAGCATTGCAGCTATTCTTGCAAGCGGAGACGGCACAGTTTTATGATGCTGATGATGATTAAAAGCACTAGAGACATCTTAGAAAAACAATCTGGAAGTGTAAGTAAACTATCTCCTTGGGCCATTCAAGAAAAGAAAGCTTACTTTAATCCTCCATATTAAACAGCACGATGGCCCAAAAATAGAAGGTTTATAGAGGGCATGGTTCCTGAGGTAAAAAAAAAAAACATCACAGATACTCTAATCACCACACTCACTGAAATAGTAGACATAGTAGCCATGTAAGCAAGACGTTTCTTAGCTGGCTAGCAATAACCAACGTTCTACGAAGCTATAGACAACACAACAACCTGAATTAGTCACCTCTCAAACATCTAGTCTTTTAACTGCTTCTCTGTGTGTGTTTTCCCACCTTCTATTGCATGTACGTCTCGTCTCCTTTACAACACATTAAATTTGTGTGTTTCTTGATAACCTTTCTTAAAATCAACTTCCTGTTCCGGTGTGCTATCAGCCAATGGGAGGTGGTTGTTTTTGTCATCATTCCTAGCTCAGTCTTAACATCAAAGTTTCATTTCTTTCTTTTTTTTTGTTTTTTTTTTTTGTTTTATTAGTTTCATGGCCGTCTCAGTCCGTCACATGGGTTACCTGATAGCCTGCTGGTCCATCTCCGTCTGGGCTGTCCGCATTTCAGACCATCTCGGCACCGGTATCTAATTCACAATATGACCCTCCCCCCTATACACACACATACACACACATACACACACATACACACACATACACACTCATACACACATACACACATACATACACATATACACATACACACATACACACACATACACACCCAATACACACACATACACACACATACACACTCATACACACATACACACATACATACACATATACACATACACACACATACACACCCAATACACACACATACACACACATACACACTCATACACACATACACACACATACACTCACATACACACACATAAATTCACACACACCGCCTTTACCTGTTCGATTTGCCTTTATCTAGTTTTTATTTTAAAGCAATCGTGCCCTTCTAATGTTACCTGCACCCGTCCCACATCGGCAGAAACAAATCTTTTCCTTCTCCTGTATTCGTTCTCTTCAAATACCCAGAGCCGGAGGAGGCCCCCCCCCACCCCTCCCTCTCGCCACCACACCCCCAACCCACCCTCTCGTCATCCTCGCCCTCACTACCTTAACCCCGATACACGGAGCCCTCCTTTTACTTAAGAACCCAACGTGAAACTATTAACATTAATAGCCTCAAATATCCAGTCCCATAAATTTCTCCAAATCTATCCCCCAGTACCCGCTAAATATCCTTTACGATCTTATAAATACCTAGCCAGGTTCCCCCCCCCCCCCCAAGTTTTTAAGCAATGAGACCCACGTTTGGCCGGGGGACAAATTCTCATAGAGGTGGGGGTGAAATAAAAAAAAAAAGGCCAAAAAATATTTCATATTTCAGCAGCAGCAGCAGCAGGAGGATCTTAAAACTGAACACAGTTTGTTTAACTGCCAGCTTGTCTTTAAATTATATAAGTATATGTCCCCCCCCCCCCCCACTCCCACCCCCCTTATTTCCTGTTCCTTCCTGTTTCAGGTGCTGTTATCTCAGATTCGATTACCGGATGTCCTAAGCTACTTGAGCTTTTTTCTTGGTTCTGAAACAGCGGTTCTAAAACCGGGGTTATAATATACCTATGTAAATCTTAATGTATAGCTTTTGATGCCCCTGCGAGTATATGAAATAGAAGATTGCTGTTTGGAAGTAAGGGAACATATGGAAATAAAGGTACATATGAAAATTATGGAGTATGTGAAGTGAAGGAGCATATGGAAGTTAAGGAGTATATGAAAGTAAAGGAACATATGGAAGTAAAAGAATATATGCAGACAAGGAACATACGATAATAAAAGGAAACGTGGATACAGAGAAACATATGAAAGTAAAGAAGCAAATTGAAGTAAAGGAACACGTGAAAATAAAGGAACATATGGAAATAAAGAAAGATGGACAAAACAGAACAGACGATAGTAAAATAATAAATAGAAGTACGTAAGTAAACACACATATATATATATATATATATATTGTGTAAAGGAACATTTTGTAGGTACGAAGCATTTGGAAGTGAAAGGAAAGTATGAAAGTAAAAGGAACACATGGTAGCGAAAGAACATATGGAAGCAAAAGAAAGTATCAAAGTAAGGAAGTATGTAGAAGTAAGAAAAAATATAACGGAGTAATAAACATATATTGATATGAAATAGGAAAATAAGTGAAGTTAAGGAACATTAAAAAAAAAAAGAAACATGTGATTGTAAAGTAGCATATGGAAGTGTTAGGAACAAAAGAAGGTTATCTAAAATATAGGAACACAGAAATATGATTAAAATTGAAAATAAATAACAGCACCAGATCTATACTCTGTCTTGTCTTGTCTCTTATCTCCCTGTAACTGCCAGCTGGCGTTCTTTGCAGCCGATGCTGTGAAGGTGTTGAGGTACAACACAGCATCGGAGTGGGAGCGGGTTGCGGCGGCTATTTTGTTCAGTCCCGGACTACAGCTAAAAGGCAGGGAGGGGGGTGTGCAATGCTTCTTTAGCAGACTCCACCACCATGGGGACTATGGCGATCCCTGCCCCGTTAGCCAGGTTAGGCCTTTTACTGGGGGTACTAACGGAGAGGTGGGACAGCGTCTTGGTGAGTTATGGGTCGCTAACCCTGTCCGTATCATTTCCTCAATGGGTCGCCAATTTGCCGAAACTGAAAACGTTTTTGCTCCCTCCCTTCATAGACTAGAGATAAAGGGGTAGACGATAGGAAGAAGCTGAATCATCATTATCCAACACAGACCCAACCATAGAAAGCTTAAAAGAAACCTCCTGATGACAGAGAATCTAGAGCAGACCATCTTGGAAGGGTACATAATGGGAAAAAGAATGAGAGGAAGACAGAGGTGAAGCTGGCTGCAAGACATCGTTGATGATCCACAGATGGATGCATCAGCAGTAGGGCATCTTGCTCATAACCGAGAGGCCTAAAGGAGTGCTGTTAGGGAGGCAGAGTTCCGCAAAGGACATGCAAATGAATAAATGAGTCAGTGATGACAGAGGCCTGTAAGAAACAAACCTCTTCTCACTCAAAACAAAGCAGTCCTCTCCTCCAGACTATGGCCAGAAGAGAAAAAGTAAACATGAAATAGGTATAAACTAGGAAAAAAAGTAGGAACAGCTTTGTTACTTAACCACCACAAAGTTGTAACGTTTCGGCGTGAGGCTTAATTACACAAACATACACAGGACGAAGAATTAGAGAAAGGAGATAAATTATAGATAAACATGAATCATATGTTTTAAAAAATAAATAAATAAAATGAATAGAGCACTTAGCTATAACTTGAAAGAATATGGAGCTTTTCCGACGCTCGTTCAGAAATGCCCCCGTTCAAAATGTGCTCGTTCAGAAATGTGCAGAAATGCACACAGTGGAGCTTAGAGAATGTTTAAATAGAGACTTGTGATGTGTGGTAGATGGATCGTAACTGAAGGTGGTGAGTGGAGAAACTGTTGAGGGAAGAAAGAGTGATACCATGGTAACCTATCCAGAAGAAAGTGACAGTTTCTCCACCCACCACCCTCAGTTACGATCGACCTATTACACATCACACGCCTCTATTTAAACATTCTCTACCCTCCACCATGCGCATTTCTGTATATTTCTGAACGAGCATATTTGGAACATAGCACATTTTGAACGGGCGCATTTCTGAACGAGCGTCGGAAAAACTCCATATTCTTTCAAGTTATAGCTAAGTGCTCTATTCATTTTATTTATTTATTTACCTTTTTTAACGTAGGATTCACGTGAATCTATAATTTATCTCCTCTCTCTAATTTTTCGTCCTGTGTGTGTTTGTATGATTAAGGCTCACACCGACACGTCAGAACTTTGCAGTCGTTAAGTAATAAAGCTCTTTCTATTTTTTTTTTTTTTAGTTTAGACATTTTTTTATTACAGCTTTACTGCAGTCCTTCGTGTATAGAAGTGTACTTATACATTAATTATTGCGTATTACCTGAAATAGACCGGCCATGAGGAGTTTCAGAAGAAAACCCCCCAAACAACAATCTCAAAACAGACAAGTTATGGACAAGATTAATCAAGAAAGACACAGCATGACACGACGTAGAATAGCTGAACCCTTAGAGTGACACCATAGAACAACTGACACTGTTATCAAGTCTGGCTACAGAGAGTGAGAAGTTGAGAAACTTTATTACCGGGTCTTGGGGAGCGATTTCTTTGTTAGAGAAAGGTCTCCCGAAGTCTATGGGCGTATTTACAAAGATGGAAGAGGATATTTTGTCAATATAGAGATTGAAATGGCTCAAAGCTGTAAAAACGCCAGAGAAACTTCAAGCCATAGTTAACGGAAGGGAACACTTAAATAAATACATTATATTCAAAAACGTTCATATAGTAGCTTGGTATAAGAGAAAGAATTGAAACGATCCAAAAAAAAAAAAAAATGAAAGGAGGATTTCAAATGTTCAACTATTTTCTAGTTTCTTCTAGACGAAGGATGGAACAAGTGGACACGAGGTTACTGAAGCAGCGCAGTGGATAGAGAGTGACATCTCATGCTAATTGTGAGGAGTTACTTTGAGCGACCCCTGATGGCTTTGCTTAATGGTCTAAGTAAGTTTATATAAAGGTAAAGGTAATCCTGTCATGCCTTGGAGGGATGTGGTGTTAGTGCCCATATTTTCCTTGACCTGTCAGCACACTAGAGAGTGACATGGTCAGTATCACGCCTGGCTTCCTTTCCTTCCCCAACTCCAGAAGAAGTCGGGTACCCATTTCCATAGCTGGGTGATAGGGTGCCTCCTGCCGGAGGCCATGAGAGACCAGTGCACTAACCACTTCGCCACTCAGACACCCAAGTTTATATACGATGATTGAAATAAATTGTGCCGAGAATCAGATTTCGTGTACAGTCTCTAGAAGACTGGATAGGCAGACATGCATATATACAGACAGTCAGACAGGTAGATAAACATATAGATTATTATTACCTATCTATTAAATAGATAGATAGACAGACTGACAGACAGACAGACAGATAGATAGATAGATAGATAGATAGATAGATAGATAGATAGATAGATAGCATCAAAACCAATATCATAACTATTTGTGCTTGGAAAAAAAAAGAAAACGTTCAATGTTATACTGGTTTCTAATCAGCAAGAAAGCAATTTATTAGTCACCGTTAATTTTTAGTCTAAAAATATCAAGTGAAGTCTTTTGGACTTTACAATAACAAAATATCCAGAAAACTCCATTATTTAGTGTTTTTTTTTTGTTTCGTTTTGTTTTTGTTTTTCCCCTAGCATTCGAAAGGGAAGTAATCGATCAATAGACGTCCCGCAACACCGGAACAAACTACCAGAGGAAAGTGAAAGGGAAACAACCGATATAATTACTTAACCAGATCTGAATGTGTAGAGATGAGAGTTGTAAAGAGGAAAACACATTATGTCCGCCTTCTTGTCAGCTTCTTTCGAGTGTCTTATCGTTTCCGACGGGAGAAAGTGGAGAATATGATGAGAAAAAGACTAGCCCTGGTGTGTTAAAAAGCAGAAATAAGATATATTCTGCAGCTGAGGTTATATATGAGGGAAAATTGTTTCGCAGACACAAAGAACAGCGGGTATGAATGAGACAAATGTATGGCAACAGAAGGGATAAACTTGTAGGAGAGAAACTGGTGTGAAGTAGGGGGGGGGAGGTGAATGAGACTATGGAAGGCTGAATGAATCGTTTTTTTTTTGTTGTTTCGTTTCTAGGCGTTGGAAAGGGCAGATGTAGATTAAGAGATACTGGAGAGAGAGAAGGTAAGAGAGGGAGAGAGAAAAAAAAAGGGGGGGGGGGGAGTGCAAGTCTTTGCTTATGAGATAACACATCTAGAAATAGGGTCAAGATGGAGAAAAGTCTAAGTCTTCTTCTTTCTCTACTACTACTACTACTACTACTACTACTACTACTACTACTACTACTACTACTGCTATTAGTACTGCTACTACCACTATTAGTACTGCTACTACTATTACTACTACTACTTGTACTATTACTACTACTACAAGAACTATTAGTACTGCTACTATTATTACTAACACTAGTACTGCTACTGCTGTCTTAAAGAAATCTATATCTGAATGTACAAGTAAAAAATACAAAAATACTACTATTACTACTACTACTACTACTACTACTACTACTAGTATTAATATTAATACTACTACTACTACTACTACTACAACTATTACTATTACTACTACTACTACAACTATTAATACTACTACTACTACAACTATTAATACTATTAATACTAGTACTACTACAACTATTAATACTACTACTACTACAACTATTAATACTACTACTACTACAACTATTAATACTACTACTACTACAACTATTAATACTACTATTACTACAACTATTAATACTACTACTACTACAACTATTAATACTACTACTACTACAACTATTAATACTACTACTACTACAACTATTAATACTATTAATACTACTACTTCTACAACTATTAATACTATTAATACTACTACTGCTACTACTACTGCTATTACTACTACTACTACAACCACTATTACAGCTGTTACAACTACTACTGCAACTTCCACAGCTACTACTACCACAGCTTCAACAACTTCTACTAACTGTTGCAAATACTAATACCACACTAACCACTAATGCTACAACAGAACAATAATAGGAAGACCAGAAACAACTACAACTTATTGCTACATTTACTGCCACAGTTACCACTGTTACTGTCGCTACTAGAACTACTACAATTCTATTACTACTGTTGAAACTACTGCTACTACTATAAACTTTACTATTGCTGCTACAACAAATTCTCCCACAGCTACAGCTATTATTACTACTATCACTGCTACTACTACTACTACTACTACTACTACTACTACTACTATACTACTACTACTACTACTATTACTACTACTACTACTACTACAAATATTAGTGCTAGTACTATAATTACTACTGCTGTTGCTGCTGACTGTAAGACTACTACAAGATGAAGGAAAAAGAAAACGAAAACAATAATTTAGAGATAAATAAGAATAGGGTCTCTGTTATTGGAAACATCAACATTAACAAAAGCAGAAAAACCAGTAACCTTTGAAAAAGCAAAGCGGTAAGTACTTAGAGGTAAAACAAACAAAACACATCAAAGATCCGCTCTGTTGGAAGACTGGGAACAGACTGCGGACACAGGCAAAACTGAGAATCATCGCGGGAGAGTGGACCTGAGCTAGAGTACAAGAAGTCCCAACGGAGGATTATGTTAACTTAAAAATGGATCATATTTTGCCGTTGTTAATGTTATCATTGGTGTTGTAGCATAATTTTCACTTTAAATGAGGCTAGCGTTGTAAAACATTCGGATGTTTGTGCCTTGTAAACAAAAGAAAAGGAAACAATGTGTACATTTTGGGTTATGACGCTGGAGAAACACACTTCAAGTATGTAAATGGCTGGCTACGAAGTTTCTCACAAAGTGAGCTTTCCTTCCGTCGCCGTCCGTCACTATCTATTTCACACACAACCGTGGAAGTTAACGCTCAGAGAGATGTGCTGGGAAGAAAGTAGCTACGAAAATGGGAAAAATACCGAGCTGCATGGCGAGATGCACTATATTACAGTGTCAAAGCGACTTGTCCATGAAAGGAAGATACGATACCCTATGCGATAAAAGTCATATAAATCCTTTATAGAACCTCAGTAAACAAAGAGGGAGAATGCTTTCTCAGCGCAGCTTAGAATTCATTGAAAATTTCACAGCCAAGTCCTTGGATATAACAGGAACTGAAACACATCGGCCCTTGGCCACCGAACCCGTAAACATGTATTTCCGTTTGCCTGTTCGGTACATAATGAGAGGTACTTTCAGGGATGAGCGTAAACTTCGTTTTTGTGTTCGTTAATAAATAAAAGTTATTCCTGCTTTTCTTTTAAATAGTCCTAACAGTTTGTTTTCACAGCTTTACTGCAGTGGCTTTGTGTATATTTATATAGCTGGTTGTATATATATATATATATATATACTCAAAAGACTCCATTACCTAACATGTTTCGAACAATTTTAACGTCCACTGTGGTACGTGGATATTCGTTGCAAAGTCCTGGTTATATAACTTTAAAAAATTAAAAACGTTTGGGGGGGGGGGGGGGGGGGAAGGGAAGTAAACAAAATTTAAAGAAATAATTAAAGAAAATTTAAAAAAAAATAGTAACCAGGGCTAAGAGTTCTTTTTAGCGAAACAAAACATCGTGGAAAGATGATCCGAATAATCTGTTAAAAAAAGAAAGATTTTGTTAAAAAAAGAAAGATTTCGAACTTTTAATCACCCTTTATGGAAGATTTTTAGTGGGCTAGTTGAAAACAGAGATAAGTTGTACAAGGAATGTAATCGTCTTATCTATCTATCTATCTATCTATCTATCTATCTATCTATCTATCTATCTATCTATCTATCTATCTATCTATCTATCTATCTATCTATCTATCTATCTATCTATCTATCCGTCCCTCCGTCCGTCTGTGTGTCTGTCTGTCTGTAGTGGATGTTATATGCAAAACACATCTGTACATAGACTATCAGAAACAGAGTGGAAGTTGTATGATAAAAGACAGAATGTGAAATAGACCTGCCTGTCAAATTTTTCACCCCTTGCAAAATAAAGTTCTGTTCTTATTTCTCCCTTTTGTTGTTCTGTGTGTTTAACTCTTTATGTACCAGACGTTATGGTCTTAAAGTATGTCATTTTTCTGTACGTGCAACCAGAGGGAGAAAAAAACAAAAGTATCACACAAAAAACCTCCATAAAAATATGACTATTATTCCAGACCCAGAATACTCATTCTCTCACCTTGAAAACGGAGACTGTACATGTTCTTTATGCTATTTATAACTCGCCTGTGCTGCACACTTCATTTACTGGAATTCTCGTTAAGCGTATCACGTGTCTTCCCTCGTGGTCTCTGCGTTGGGAAATGCTCGAAGCACAAGGAGTTAAGTAACGAAGGAAAGCCGTCAACAAGAGTTAAAATAGAAAGAAAAATGGTTCATGATTAAGAAGTTGAGGAGTTGGCGAGGTTTGAAAAGTTTCTGAGATCCGAGAGCAGAGTTGCCAACTCAGACAGGCAAACTCTTTTTTTCTTCCCTCTTGTTATTGTCATGTAGGAGTCCTTTATGTGAGAAATTTTGGTACTTATATTTTCTTTTCTCACTTTCTAGTTCACAGGGCGCGTGTGAGAGGGGTTTGTGCTTAAGTGTATATCTTTGATTTATGATGGAGTTACTCTGATGCAGCGGAATTTATCTTCTTTGTTGCTGCGAGTGTCTTGTACTTGTATTTTGTTGGTGATTTGTACCGCTTATGTGATTTAATGTGCATAATCGTGTAGCCCTTTTTGTAGTTTTTTTTCTTTCTTTCTTTCTTTGTTTCTTTCTTTGTTTCTTTCTTTCCTCTCTCATTCTTTCTCCTTCTTCCTCCATCTCCCTAGTACTGAGACTAGATGTTCTTTGATCTCCGTGTAGTAAAGATGTTGAAGCACAGAATGAAGAAGGATAGGGAGCGGGTTACGGTTGCTTATTCTTTTTTTCAGTCCATGAGTGGAGCTAGAAAGGCAGATAGCGTGCAGTACTTCTCTAGTAGACTCCACCACCTGTAGCATGGCCTTGTAAGTAACGGATATTGTTGTTGTTATTATTATTATTCTTAATGAATATGATTATGAAAATATACTGTAAAGAAAATAGTAACATCGTATAGCGACAGAGAAAAATGGAGAGGAAAGGAAGAGAAAGGTATAGAACTTCCATGACACTAGAACAAGACGCAGACAAAAGTAAACAGTGGAAACAGTGAATAGAAAAAGACAAGACTCAGTGACGCTGACATATAGATAATATAAATGAAGGACGCCTGAAAGTAAGATGGTCCAGTGTTAACAAAACAGTGACTGGACGCTGACACGTGTAAACAATAGAAAAGACGAATAGAAAAGGGAGACACAATGAAAAGCGAGGACATAATAAAGCCTCCGACATGAAATGGCAAGATAATGACTTAGGTAAATAACAGTTGTATAGACGGAGTTGACATTTTTACAAGCCTTGTGATGCGATTGCACACGGTTTTTAAATAAAAGAGTCACCAACTCGGCCAGCTGACCAATTAAATATTTAGAAGCGTGGACTATTGGACAATTGACTTACGACATATAAGTCACGGGGCAGTTTGAATGACGGACAATCAGAACGCTCTTGGGAACCAGTGGACATCTGAAGGGTGGAGCCAAAATACTTGTTGGTTAATCCATCAAGCTGCACCTGAAGATAAAAAAGGAGAGAGAGAGGAGAGACAGGAAGGTGGAACGAGGAAGAAGAAGAGACAGAGAAGGGAACCCGAAGACAGAAGAACAGACAATAAGAACAAAGAAGAAGAATCAAGAAGAAAGAAGAAGTAGAGGAGAGGAGACAGAGGACGGAGCCCCGAAGACGGAGGAACAAGAACGATCAGTGAACTGAGACCGGTCCAGGCAAGAGAAGAAAAGAATGACAGACAATCAGAGAAGAACAGCGGAAGGAGAACACACTTCAGAGAAGACACGAGAGAGAAAGAAGACGTATGTAACGACAGATGGACACCTAGAGCAATAGATACTCAGGAAAAGCAGTTTTGAAGAAGTAGTTTTAGGACAGACTGAAGACGTGTTTCAAGTGATTATGAATATTTGTTTCGTTGAGTACGGGAAGCAAATTTCTTGACGCTGTATATCACTTTCTTGATGCAGGAAACCAGTATCGTGACGCAGTAAATCACTTTCTTGACGCAGTAAATCACTTTCTTTATACAGCAAACCCCTTTCTTGACGCAGGAAATCGCTTTCGTGATGCAGAAAATCCCTTTTTTGATTCAGTAAACCCCTTTCTTGACGCAGGAAACAATCGTCCTATTGTAGCATTCCCCTTTCTTGACACAATAAATCCCATTTTTGACGCAGTAAATCACTTTCATGATGCATGAAACCCTTTTCATGACGCAGTAAAGCACTTTCGTGATGCAGGAAACTCGTTTCATGACGTAACAAACCACTTTCTTGACGCAGTAAATTATTTTCTTGACGCAGTAAACCCATTTCTTGCAGCAGTAAATCATTTTTCTGATGCAGCAAACCCTTTTCGTGACGCAGTAAATCGTTTTCTTGATGCATGAAACCAATTTCTTGACGCAGGAAATTGCTTTCTTGACGCAGGAAACACCGTTCTTTACACAGTAAATCACTTTCTTGAGGCAGCAAACCCTTTTCTTGATGCAGAAACCCCTTTCTTGACGCATTAAATCACTTTTTTGATCCAGCATACCCCTTTCGTGACGCAATATATCACTTTCCTGACGCAGCAAACCCTTTCTTGACGCAATAAGCCCCTTTTGTGTTGTAGCAAACCCCTTTCCTAACGCAGAAAATCACTTTCTTGATGCAGCAAACCCCTTTCTTAATGCAGTAAACCACATTCTTGACGCAGTAAATCACGTTCTTGACGCAGCAAACCCCTTTTTTGACGTAGCAAAATAGCTTTCTTTATGCAGAAAACCCATTTCTTGACGCAATAAGTCATTTCTTGACGCAGCAAACCAATTTCTTGACGCAATAAATCACTTTCGTGATGCAGCAAACTCCTTTCTTGACTTTATCAAACCCTTTTCTTGACGCAGCAAACCCCTCTCTTGACGCACCCAATCCCTTTCATGTGGTAGTAAACCCCTTTATTGACGCAGTAAATCAATTTCTTCATGCAACAAACGCCTTTCTTGACGCAGTAAATCACATTCTTGAGGGCAGTAAATCATTTTCTGGATGCAGTAAATCGCTTTCTTGAAGCAGGAAACCCGTTTCTTGACGCTGTATATCACTTTCTTGACCCAGGAAACCCGTTTCTTGACGCAGTAAGAATCATTTTCTTAATGCAGGAAACCCATTTCTTGGCTCAGTAAATCACTTTCTTAATGCAGGAAACCAATTTCTTGACGCAGTATATCACTTTAGTGACGCAGAAAACCCCTTTATTGACGCAATATATCACTTTCAACAAATCAATTTCTTGATTCAATAAATCACTTTCTTGATGCAGCAAACTCCTTTCTTGACGCAGAAAACCCCTTTCTTGTTGTAGCAAACCCGTTTCTTGACGCAGTAAATCACATTCTTGGCGCAGTAAATCACTTCCTTGACGCAGCAAACCCCTTTCTAGACGCAATAAATCAATTTCTTGAAACAGGTATACTGGATAGAAACAGGTAGATAACAAGAGAGCAACAGAGAGATACTGAGTACAAACAGGTAGACAACAACAAGAGAGCAACAGAGAGATTCTAGATAGAAAATGGTAGACAACAACAAGAGAGCAACAGAGAGATACTGGATAGAAACAGATAGACTACAACAAGAGATAGAACAAAGAGAGCTTTCTGATGTGTACCCGTCAAAGCTGAAGAGACGGCGAGGTAAGAGTTAGACACTAAAGGCAAGCAGGCACATGATGATGATTTAATGTTAAACGTTTGTATCACTACAAATTTCGCCCTTCTCAATTTCCTTAGAAGCGGTCATCTCCGCTTGAACGATTTTAAATTCACTTCTGCTTCGCTTACAGACGCATATTCTCGTTTCCAGTGTTTCACATTCAGTACAACGTCGTTTACGCGACTTCCCTTTTGTTTTCACTTTTTGACAGTTGTGTCCCAACTGGTTTCCCAGTATCTCACCGTTCCTCTCTTTTCTATACCATTTCAAGACAAACTCAGTCACAAGACAAACGCTGCCCAGTCCCAACCCAGCAAGAGCCACGTAGACAATCAGTTCTATTCTTTTAAAATCCACAGGAATGCACTCGCTGTTGGCCCCTCTCTCGCTTGTCAGAGGTTTATGAGAGAAGTACATATGTTGCAACTGAAGTACAACTCCTGACTTCTCTAATTGTAGCTGAACGTGGTAAAGGGCATCCTTGTAGAAGACGTGCTTTGGTATAGCGATGAAGGAACTTGTCGTGCCTTGAAGATCGCTTTGCTGGTACGCCCGAATATCTGCATGGTCTGAAGGGAGAAAGTCGAAGAATTCGCCGGAGCCTACAGAAAAATTGTCCAGGAAAACGTATCTACCTTTCATTATTCTCTGAACGTGGTAGCTCAAGTTCAAGCTAAACGTTTGCGCGTCCGTTTTGTTGAACTCTATAAGCTTCTTCCACGTGGCTTTCTTCCACCTGTCGCTGGAAGTCTTCAGGACGATGGCCAAGGCTTTGCTACTCCCGTGCATTCCGAAGCGGAAGTCATCGCGGGAGAGCAGCTCTTCGAAGTTTCGGATCTTCGTCTCGTCTGGTTTGATGGTGAAGGTTGTGACAAGATACGCGCTGTACGCGGAGACCAGAATGAGACAGAAAACAGCCCAGGAAGCTGCGAGTATCCGGGAAGTCTGCCCTTGGGACTCCTTTTTCTGGCGGAGGAATATACTCTCCGTGCAGTCGTTGAGCTTCCTGAAAGACAATGATTGAGAAGGTTTTGAAAGACGTCTATACTTGAAAAACAAAATCGTTTACATGTTATGATTAATCACAGACAAATAGACAGATTGAATGACATTAGGGAAAAGGTAAACAGAGTGATAAAATTAACTTTGTTTTAAAGGTCAAAAGATAATCCATGTTATGAACCAGGTGAGTATTCTTCGATTTCTCTCTCATATATTTCTTCTTTTGCATGTGTCACACATGTTGATATGCATACAGACTGAAAACGCATAGACAGACAACATAGGAGGAACAACAAACAAACATACAGAGAGAGCGAACAGACTTTATTTTTAACCCGTCTAACATTCTGTCCTTCATCATACAAATTTCACCGTCACAGTCATTCAGTGTTTGCTAATGAGCGTAACAATTAAGACCAGATAGATAGATAGATAGATAGATAGATAGATAGATAGATAGATAGATAGATAGATAGATAGATAGATAGATAGATAGATAGATAGATAGAAATGCGCATAACAATTAAGACCAGATAGATAGATAGATAGATAGATAGATAGATAGATAGATAGATAGATAGATAGATAGACAGATTACCTTAAATCACGTATGGAGGATACTTCAGATTTCCCAGAAGACCAGGACAGCGTAGCAAAATGGACGACAATGGCCGTTATTGCAATCATAATCAAGGGCCCAACAAGGGAGAGCATAAACTCCGGCTGTATAATCTTTATATAGGTCTTATCCACAGCTCCTCTTCCACTAGGGAGCCTATCAAAACAACGAAAATGAAAAAAAAGCTATTATGTGTTACAGAAAAGCATGGGAGTAATCGAGCTGATAATGAACAGCCTTTCATGCCAAGGTAATATGTTAAAGACATATCGCTCTCCAGTCGTCTGAGTTGACTGTGAAATAAGAGTGTCAGTCTGTAAGAATAGTGAAGAGCAAAACCTCTATCTTAATGCGAAGAAAACTAAATTGATGACAACTGACAAAACAAACAAGGCAGCTGAAATATGTATCAATGAGGAAAAACTGGAGGAAGTGGAGAATTTTGAATATCTTGGATCACTACTAACTGATAATGGAGATACAATGAGGGAGATTAAAAAGAGGACATCTATCGCTCTTCAAAACGTAAAACAACTAAAGAATCTATGGAGAGGAACACACAGAACTACACAGGTAAGATTTCTAAGGACATGCACCTTTTCCATAGCAACATATGCCTTTGAGACCTGGATACTTAACGAAACATCTGAGAAATGCCTTTGAATGTAAATGCTACAGAAGGGTTCTTCAGATATCATGGACACGAAAAAAAAAAAAGAAAGAGACGAAGATGGCTGTAAGACATCGTTGATGATCTGCAAATGGACGCATCAGCAGCAGGGCATCTTGGTTACAACGGAGAGGCCTACAGGAGAGCTGTTAGGGAGGCAAAGTTCCGCAAGGGACATGCAAATGACTGACTGACTGACTTGTCGTTATTTTCGTGTTCTACTTTGTCAGTGTGTTCGAGCAAAAGCCAACTATTAACTCACAGCTGTTTAACCCTTTACAGTTCCGTGGAAATATTACAGTTATCACAGTTTGTAACAATACATAATGATTTATAAAACAGAATAAACAGTTTATATCAATGTTGCTACAAACAGAACATCAGCAAACAGATTAGTTTTCTCAGATTAACCCTTCTCTCACGTATTCTATTCACAAATAGAGAACAATAATAAAAGCGCCGTAATTGTATGTCTCATTAGATTTTCTTACCTCTACAAAGGTTAAATTGCGCAAATTCTTCAATTTATCGTATTTACAGAAGACAGTCACCTGGAGAAAAGTATAATTGTTGGCCATATTTTCATCCGTTTCCAAAAAAAGGAAAAAGATTATGTATGCATATAATGAAAAAGCTAGCTATGAAGCAGTGAATTTAGAGTGGTTATGTCCCTTGTTTTTCAGATCAAAATTACTATGTAAGCTGTCTAAGCTGATCTCCCTTGACTTGAGAAGCTTGAAGAAGTTATCACATCTTGCACGAGCCTTGAGTGTGAACTCAGGATCATGATAACTGTAATGAGGGATTGTTGGAGTGTTTTTTTTTTCTCCCTGCTTTGTGAGATACGTACTTAAGATAGACTCGGATCTTGGTTGTGTATCAGAAAATTGACTTATCGTTTAACTGAACAGGGAAAATAGAGCGTGTCCATACGTCGTCTTCTTGTGACTGAGCCACTGGCTTGTTTCCTGTTGCCAGTGTATTTGTAATGGTGCCTGTTCCACCAGTAGTTTGAGCTATTAGATGCTATAATTATCAGCCTCACACTGAGGTCCATCATTATCATGTTCACCAGTTAAACATTGTTTGAAGTTGAGGCTTCTATGTTTGGTACCACTATGGACTTGAAGAACCTGATTGGTGTCGGGGTATATCCTGCAACAGTTGTCGTCGTACGTCCAAGCTGTAACATCTATTGTCCTCATACTTTACCGCAAACTACTAAAGTAATCTTCTTCAGCTAACGGGAAGCACCGAGAACGCCTGTTATAACTGAATATTATGAACAAATGAAAGAGGGATTACAGAGCTCCGATAGCACAAAATGTGAAAACATTAGAAGCATTAAGGAAAAACATCTCGAACAGTTATACAAGTCGGAGATTTGTGTACAAATCGGAGATTTGTGTATAAATCGGAGATCTGTGTATAAATCGGAGATCTGTGTATAAATCGGAGATCTGTGTAACTAAGAAGTACACAGCAAAGTCGTGGAGCACGCATAAAACTCCACCACCCGGAAAAGGAAGTTAAATTGCACAGTAAACATACTTCGCTTCACAAACGTAAATTTTGATTAGCCAGAGAAGAATAAAAAGTATTACTGAAGTTAAATCAAGAAATAAACGGAACAAAAAGAAATTCTTGCGAACACAATATCGATAAAATATGAAAGTCAGTTTATTTTTAAAATCATAGAAGAGCAAATTTTAAGCAGACCTATTCTTCATCTTATTATTGCTATTATTATTGTTATTAACATTATTATTATTATTATTATTATTATGACTGGCGGTCTAGCTGGCTGAGTAGTTAGGCGATCGGTCCATCATCCGGTTGTATCAGGTTCAAGTCCCAGCAGTGAGGCTTTCTTTTCTGGTCCCACCGCACGAAAAAGGTCCCAGTATCCATCCAGCATCCACAAATGGGTACCAGAGAAATCTGGGAAGGTACATACGGCCAGCCATGATACTGACCACATCAAACTATCATGGGCCTATCGTCTCAAAAATATGGGACCTAACAGATATATCCCAATATCCCTTAATGGCATGGAAACGGGAATTTTATCTCTTACCTTTTTACTACTACTACTACTACTACTACTACTACTACTGCTACTATTACTACTATTACTACTACTACTACTACTACTACTACTACTACTATAGCATATCCTGCCTCAACTGAACGTTTGGTATAAAGAATAAATAAAGGGTCTTGGCCATGTTGTATTTTTTCCCCTCTATGCTTTGCCAATCGGTGTCATATGGAAGACAGAAGTCCGTTAGCCTGATAATCTGGTAGATTAGCAGGGTATGCATGAAAGCAGGGTAGACAGTGGTTCCAAACTTTCCACATTCAAGGACCACTTTTACATCTACAGTGTAAGTCATGGACCACTGTCTTATTGATATCGCAATATCGTAAAACATTGACTGTTTTATTGAATAGATGGCAGTTAATATCAAATTGATAACGCGTTCTTGAGTCACCTGATAATGCGATGTGGACAATAGGTTGGGAGCCACTGGGCTAAAGAACTTGGCCAGCAACTACCTCGGGTTCCCTCTATCTAAAATTTTATTTCCGGGTTTACCCAGGTAGCCTCAGACTCTCCCAAGCCAGCCACAAGACAGTGGGTTTGATGGGGGCTGGGGGCGCCGCTTGACGTCACAACTTAGCCGCTAACGTCACAACTTAGCCGCTAACGTCACAATGTAGCAGACAGAGGCTGGCGGCGGCGCTTAACGTAACAACTTAGCCGCATAACGTCACAACTTAGCCGCATAACGTCACAACTTAGCCTCTTACCGTCACAACTTAGCCACCTAATGTCACAACGTAGCAAACAGGGACTGGTGGCGGCGCTTAACGTCACAACTAAGTCGCTTAACGTCACAACTTAGCCGCTCAACGTCACAACTTAGCCGCTCGACGTCACAACTTAGCCGCTTGACGTCACAACTTAGCCGCTTAACGTCACAACTTAGCCGCTCAACGTCACAACTTAGCCGCCAGAGACTGACGGTCCCGGCTTACTTGTGCGCGGTAACACACAAGGATTGGCAGCACGGCTACCTCTTGCTATATTCCCGTCTTAACTGTCACAAGACAGCAGACAAGTGAACCCGATGAGACAGATCACGGGTGGAATTAAAAGCGTCAGTCTGAACAAAATAAAGGGAGAGAACGCCTCAAGACGAAGGGAGGTAACCAAAGAGAACAATCAGACCAAAGATGGCATTTGTATTTTCCTTATAGACTACATTACAGTCTGTGGCAGGATAAAATGCTAACATTGGAAATGATGTCTGTAACTGGATTGATTCATGAGATATCAAGATTTATATTGTTACCAGATATGAGAAGTAAGGTCATGCACGAACTGGCAGTTAACTATTGATATTTAGAAAAAGAAAGAAACCCCAGATGGCCGGTTGTACAGCTTTGTTTATTTAAACATCCATACAGAGGAAATTAACGAGGTGCTGTCATTAATCATTAATGGACACCGGTAAAGTGTTTGAGATAGGCGGGTAGCCCACGCTACTGCTGGCGGAAAACCCATAAAACTTATAGAATCTTGTGGCACAAATAAACAACGGAAACCATGATTAAAGACTGGATTACAAAAACAAACACAAACACAAGATAAACATTTGAAAAATGTAGAAAACGAAACAAAAACTGAAGTAAATGAAAAATAATTCATTTGTTTGTAAGGCGCGTGAAGACAGAGAACGGAAAATGTGAAACGGAAACTACGGATATTTAGAAGAGTAAACACATCTTCATCAGAATGAACAAATCTTCAACATAATGAACACGTCTTCAACAGAATGAACACACATTCAACACATCTTCAACAAAATGAAAACATCTTCAACAGAGTTAACATATCTTCAACAGAATGAACACATCTTCAACAGAATGAACACATCTTCAACAGAATGAACACTTCTTTAACAGAATGAACGTGTCTAACACAAACTGAAGCAGCGAGTTATCAAATGTTAACCATATTCCACAGGTCTGTATGATGAAGAAGGTGCCGTGGTGGTGTAGAGGTTAATACTCACGCCTGCTGATGTTAAAGAACAACTACAAATTATATGTTTAACTGTGGTACCCATATGTCAGTTACATGCAGACGTATATAATTCCCCTATGTGAACAGATAGCATGATATTGGTACCTATCGTTAGACAAATTGCACGGTACTGATGACTGCCTGCAGACAAATTGCACAATTATGGTGCTTACCTATCGACAGATTGCGCGATATTGGTGCTCAACTGTAGACAGATTGCATGATATTGGTGCTCACCTGTAGACAGATTGCACGATATTGATGCTCACCTGTAGACAGATTGCACGATATTGATGCTCACCTGTAGACAGATTGCACGATATTGGTGCTCACCTGTAGACAGATTGCACGATATTGATGCTCACCTGTAGACAGATTGCACGATATTGGTGCTAACCTGTAGGCAGATTGCACGATACTGTTGCCTGCCTGCAGACAAATTGCACAATTGTGGGGCTTACCTATCGACAAATTGCGCGATATTGGTGCTCACCTGTAGACAGATTGCACGATATTGGTGTTTACCTGTAGACAGATTGCATGATATTGGTGCTCACCTGTAGACAGATTGCATGATATTGGTGCTCACCTGTAGACAGATTGCACGATATTGGTGCTAACCTGTAGACAGATTGGACGATACTGTTGCCTGCCTGCAGACAAATTGCATAATTATGGGGCTTACCTATCGACAGATTGCGCGATATTGGTGCTCACCTGTAGACAGATTGCACGATATTTGTGCCTACCTATAGACCAACTGCACGATTATGCAATGGTGTCTATCTGTAGACAGATTTCACGATATTGGTTCCTACATGTAGACAGATTGCACGAAGGTGCTGCCTATCTGTAGACAGACTGTACGATTACGCAATGTCGCCTACCTGTAGACGATGTGAGCAGACTCAATAATGAGTGCCGTGGGCAAGAAGTCGATAACCATTTGACGGTTCTTGAGCCTCGACACAAGCGTGGCCATTCCAGCCTCACGCCTGGCAAGCTTTCCTGTCAGACATAAGTAGGTCACATCAGGTCATAAAACATAACATGGCATATTAGTTTGTGATAGATATATTATAACATATGATGCAACATTATATTATATTATATTATATTATATTATCATCATCATCATCATCATGTGCCGTCTCTAGAACGAAAGTTGGCGGTAATGAATCTCCAGTTCCCCTCGCTTCCTGGCTTTGATGCTGCACATAGCCTGGCTGTGTCATGTCCATTCTCTTCCCATCCACATCTCTGTCTGCCTCTCTGTTTTTTTCCCTCCGTCTTTCCTTCTGGTATTGTCTTCAGTATACATGTATTATTATGTCTTTTTGATGTGGCAAAATTATTTTGTTTTCTTGATCCTTATTTCTTTGAGGAGTCCACTTTGTACTTGTGGTTGTTCTAATACTCGTACATTTGTTGTTCTCGTTTTCATTATCCATGACCTTCAAGCTCCATCTGTAGTGGGTAGGCCTGTAGAAAAGTGAACAGGGTGCATGTTTTACACTAGTACACGAAGAGTGATAGAGTGGCTGATGCGGAAGATTCTGCAAAAAACAAAAAACACAGTTCGAACAGCGAAAACAGCAAAGTATGTGGGTACACAAGAAGAACATCCATAAGCAAAAGTTGACGGCGATTGATCAACATAGAAGAGAGACTGGGACCACACGATGTCTACCTCAAAGAAAGTAATCTGTCATAGTAGAGAGACTGATACCACATCATGTCTACTTCAAAGAAAGTAATCAGTCATAGAAGATAGACTGGGACCACACTATGCCTACCTCAAAGAAAGTAATCAGTCATAGAAGAGAGACTGATACCACACCATGTCTACCTCAAAGAAAGTAATCAGTCACAGAAGAGAGACTGATACCACACCATGTCTGCTTCAAGGAAAGTAATCAGTCACAGTAGAGAGGTTGCGACCACACCATGTCTGCTTCAAGGAAAGTAATCAGTCATAGAAGAGAGACTGGGACCACACCATGTCTGCTTCAAGGAAAGTAATCAGTCATAGAAGAGAGACTGGGACCACACCATGTCCGCTTAAGGAAAGTAATCAATCAAAAATCATTGGAGATACAATGATCGTAATCTCCAGTAGATCGTTACTGTCAGAATGAAGAATAAATCAGAAAGCTCAGAAACGTTAATACATACATACATACATACATACATACATACATACATACATACATACATACGTAAATACTTACAACATACCAAAAATTCCAAAGATCACATAAATAACTGCATAATAAACTCACAACCCATACTTTTACTGAGAAATTACGATTTGCCTATATTTAGCTTATAATAAAGTTAAATATTTCGAACCTTAAAGGAAAAACAAATCGAAACAAATCAGTACAGAAACAGTTCTCTGAATTCTTTTTTTTAAAGTCTTCGTGATATGAAAATAGTTGAGTTTACTGAAATTAAAGTTATTTGGGGAAGTGGTTTCTGTGGTGGCACCAGGAAGTTTACATCTAAGAAGACGAAGAAGATGTTTTTAATGATGATGATGAAGATAGATAAATTAAAAGACAGAAGGACAGATTTTTACCTGTTATTCCCGTCACGGTGGCATTATCAAGCACCTCGCCATAATCACCTCCGTCGGTCACAAAGACGAAGTCCACCTTGAACCCCAGAGTCTCGGCCATGATCCTCATCACAGCCACGCTGAACCCATCGAAGACTGTCACGTTACCCACAGTCCTCGCGCTCACCGTTCTGACATAGGCATTTTCTGGCAGGGCGGCGTACAGGTGAAGACCTGCCATGACAGACTTCTGTGACTTGAGATAAAGCAGTGGATGTCGCCGTAGCTTCGATAAGCAGCCCATATATTCAGACCCCCTTTGGGAGAAGCGCAAGCTGGATTTGAAAGTGGCCTCCCCGTCTTGGAAGTTTGAACAGGTGGTGAAGCGCGCCTGGGCGATTAATCTGAAACCTTCCGTCCTTGACTTTTGAACTACTTTAGTTAGGTTATATTTGGAGGGAAATACCAACGTGATAAAATCCAAAGTAAGCTGCAGCACTTGTAGTTCATTTTTTAAAGTGTTGGATGCCGATACAACGATCCATTCAGTTGTATGAATAAGCGATGTCCATTTCAAGTCATTATATACAGACACGGTGTTCAGCAATTTGGTTAACTTGGACGCGTCGGTGGAAAAAACCACGACGCTGTGGATGTAAACTTGATCAACCATTAAATCTACAAGAATGTGGGTGATGTTTCGAAAGGCGTACTTGAACCCGAATTGTAGATGTAGAAATCTAGTTCCCAACCTTAGCTTTGAAATCGTGTCCATGAATGTCAGACTTGCCCACCATGTGGAGACCTCGTCTATAACGATGATAAGAGAGCTGTCACTTTGATTCTTCTCTTTGTTCATTTCGTTTTGATTTTTAAATACTTCCAACGCCATGTGTGTTAGGAAGCACCACATTGGATTATTTAGCTTCAAAGATCCGCTTGAAGACTTACCATCACAGTTCGCACAACCATGATTGAGAGGCAAAAGCTGATTTAAAGCTGAAGTGTTTAAAATAACACTACAGAAGATGCAACCAAAGGCCAAGAAGATCATCTTTTAACATTACTTCTTCTTTTTCTTTTGATTGCCAGATTGGATTATGCAGGGTTAAGTCACAGATCACGCAATGGCACTTTAAGAGACGTAGAGTTCAAATCTCTAGGTTTGTCCACATAACCAAGAAGTAGCATCCATATGTTTGATGGAAGTAAGCCATCGCCTGTCTTATCTTTCAATTTATCTTGTCTTTTCACCCTTTTCTTTAACAAATCTGTTACCTTCCTTATTTGGCAAAAGTTTGACTATGCGTATAGTTTTCTTTATTCCTGGTTGAATTACATATACACTTCTGACAAATTGTCAAATTATGGCACTGAAAAAAGGAACATAAAACACACGCAACGCTTGATAGAATTCCACTTTTGTTACCTTTAATAAACAGCCTTATCCGACACTCTTTGAAGTTCCGTATTCTAAACATTCACATCTCACGCATCCGTGAATAAAATCATGGAATAAGAATTCACAATTCACGGCCCCGGAGTTTTATGGGGGCATCAGCAATCATCACAGCCCCAATGTGTAAACGAACGTACTAGGAAACTATTCTATCAACTGACAAGCTTTAGTGTTCTCATTTTCATAACCAAAGCTTGAGTAAAGAATACAGTACAAATGAATCTTTTCAAGGTATATGAAATACAGGCATACACTGGTATATTTTTTTAAAATTATACCGTCGGAGTATATTTTTTCATAACTTTAATTAATCACATGTAATCAATATACATATACCGGAATCAAAAGACCTACAAGATATCAATGCAACTGGTCTTTATGTTTGTTCCCTTGTCGTCCAAGTCTAAACAAAGGTTAGGATTTGTACAGATGCCCCGTGTTGCATCTTCGCCGATAATCTTCCCCCCCGACAAGCGAAGAATTGGCCGTATCGATCACTGTGTCAATAGTTTTGTTTTCTTTAGGATCTTACAAATGTCCAACCTGTCATGTTCATTCTATGCCGGCGTGGAATCAATTACCAGGTGGGTGAACGGGCACGTCGAAACGGGACTGAGACGTCGGAGTGGTCGGGGGCCCCCGGGTGGGAGGGGGGCCGTCTGAATAGAAACGGGACGAGGGATAAAGAAGAGGTTGTAAATATTATCAATAAAGACCCTGCCGTCTCCCCCTTTTTTTTTCCTCCATGAGGAAAAACATTACGAAAGGATTTTTTTGTTTCATGATGGACAGCAGAGGTTCTCAGAATGTAGACTACAGGAACTACTGGCAAAAAAACCCCCAAAAACTTGGGGTTATTTTACCGAACACAAAAGTTCTTGCACATTTTTTTCCGCCATGCAAGACGGTTCTGATGCAGGCAGATGTTCGCTTGGGCAACTGGTATTGGGAAAGTGTCTTGCCCAATCTTTACTTTTCCTCCTTCTCGATCAAATACCTCGTTTTTCTTTTTCCTCCAGGGTTTTATTTTGTTTTGTTTTGTTTTGTTTTGGAGGTTGATTCATGCAACCGTTAACATTTCCAAGAAACGGAGAAGGCAAATAGCTTGGCAGAGAGTGATAGCTCTGAGTACTGTTAAAAGGTATTGCTAAAAGATACTGTAGCAAGCTGGAGTGTCGCTTCATGAACGGAACAGAGCAATAAAAGTCTGCGGATGTAGTTGAGATGGAAAGAAGGGCTTTTTTAACAGAATATCTCTAGCTGTTCTTGGACAGTTGTGGTGGCTACTCGGAGCCAGTGAGATTAGTTTACGAAAACTGAGGGTAAGAAATTATTAGTTTATCGGGGAGGGGTTACAGGTTGGAGAGAGAGAGAGAGAGGGAGAGAGAGAAAGACGGAGAGAGAAAGAGACAAATAGAGAGAGAGAGCGAGAAAGACAGATAGGAAGGAACAGATAGAGTTTTTTTCCCTTAGCAAAACATCATGAAAGGATGTTTTGTGTCATGATGGACAGCAGAGGGTCTCAGAATGTAGGCTACGTGGACCACAGGGAAAACTTGGGGTTATTTTGAGGAAAACAAAAATTCTTGTACGTTTTACTTTTGAGAACGACAGAGAAACAAAAAAGAAGAGAAATACAGAAAAAAAGAAAGAAAGAGAGAGAGAGAGGCAGAGAGAGAGAGAACGAGAGAAAGGAAGACAGAGAGACAGAGAGGGAAAAAGACGTATTGCTCAGACTGAATGAGACAGAGGTTAGCAACCCATATCTGGCTGCTTGCGTCTGAGTTAGTCAACCTCAGAGTGGTCTCCTCCCCCCTTCCCACCCCAAACAGAATGAATAGCTATCAACACGAGCATGCCAACCTGGTTGTAAAACAAAATGGAACTGATACGTCAGGGCCGAAAGGCGCAGATGTCACAGCGAAGCCGAAAACTGGCGTAACGCAAAACCAACGCGACGTAGGGTGACGAGCTTCCATGACGTAGGATAAGAAGAAATATTTAGGGGCTTTATCACTTGTACTGATTAAGATTATATCTGCTTTTGCAAGGCTTTTTTTATTTGGTGGTGGAGGAACTAAATAAGCAGGTGGCAACATGCCATGTATCTGACGAAATGAATTTGATTAATACTACTACCAGTCTCCTCTCTCTCTCTGAACCTAAAGTGTCCAAGGCGCATGGGGGTACCGCAAGGGTTTTCTACAAATGCTTGTCCTTTGCCTTCCTTTCCTCTCTTGCCCAGGTGACCTCTCTATTGCTCAGCATCATCTCACTTGTTCCTCTCCATGTCTCCTTTGCTCTACACTTACTCCTGTTCCCCTGTGGTGTCCATCTTAGTGCTATTTTTGGTAGTGAGTTATCAGTCATTCGGAGCACATGTCCCAACCATCGCCAGCGTCTTACCTCAATAATTGCTGTCAGTGGCTTCATCTGCGTTTCTGCCAACAAGATGTTATTTCTTGCGGTGTTTGGTCAAAGGACTCTACTAATACTTCCTAAACATTTAGAAACTACTACTACTACTACTACTACTACTACTACTACTACTACTACTACTACTACTACTACTACTACTACTACTACTACTACTACTACTAGTACTACTAATTCAATATCCCTGGAACCGAAAGCTGATGTTCTTTGCCGCCGATGCTATAAAGATGTTGAAACACACCATCATGCTGGACTGGTAGTGGGTCATGGTGGCTATTTTTTCAGTCTCTTAACGCAGCTGGGGATGTGCAATACCTCTTTAGCAGACTCTACCACCACGGGGATTATGGCTATCCCCACCCCGATAGCCGGGCTAGACCATTTACTGAGGGTATCAACGGAGAAACAGCATAGAGTCTTGGTCAGCTGTGGTTCGCCAACCCTGACGGCAGCATGTCAGTTATGGGTGGCTGAATGGCGAAACGGGCAACATCTTCGCCTCTCGATTAAATTTGCAACAAACGCATTTTCTGGCTCTTATTGAACCAGCAGGAAGCGTAGAAGACCTTACTAGTTTGAAAACAACAAGGTCTATAGAAATGGATGAAGAGGAAGGCAAAGGGAGATGATAAGATCATTATAACCTAGCATAAAGTGAGACACTACTCCTGTAGCATGTAACACAATACTCCTTGCGTGTCTGTGTAGCTTGCAGTGTTTACCTTGTGTGTGAGAAAGAGATATTGAGGGTGAGATAGTCTATGTGAGAAAGAGAGACTGGGAGAGACAGAGAGATATAAAAGAGAGATAAGAGAGTGACGGAAAGAGAGAGAGAGAGAGAGAGGCAGAGAAAGGAGAGAGAGATTGAAAGGAAGATACAAAGAAATACAAGAGAGAGAGAGAGAGAGGAATATAAAGAGTGATAGAGACAGACAGAGAGAATGAATGAATGAATTAATAATCTTTATTTTTAAAAGGTAAAGAATTGGGCACGCAGGCATTTTGGCTTTCAAAGAGAGAGAGACAGAGAGAGAGAGAGGAGAGAGACTGAAAGAGACGGACAGAGGCAGAGGGAGACAGAGATAGATAGAGATAGAGACAGAGAAACAGAGAGAGAGAGAGAGAAAGAGAGAGATAGAAAGAGAGAGATCAACAACGAGAGACAAAGACAGAGAGAGAGAGCACGACTCACAGAGAGGTACAGACAAATGGGGAAACAAGCAGAGAGACAGAGACACAAACACAGACACAGACAGAACCAGATAGACAGAGGCAGACTGACAAAGACAGATAAAGAGACACATACACAGAGGGAGGGAGAGAGAGGAGAGGAGAGACAGAGACAAAGAGAGAAACAAAAGAGAGACACAGAGAGGCCAGTGACAGACAGGTAGAGAATTGGCTGCTACAGGTCAGGATGAACTTCACCTAGCACACACAATCCAAAGTACTGTAATATCGATCCACAGAAATCTGCAAGCCCAGTAATGTACAGCACTTGAGACCTGCACTTCAAATCTCCGGTAGAAATCCAATGGAACACATTTTTATATTTTAATAAAATGTAACAAGGGACATAACCTGATGGAACTATTTTTTCAAGGGACATAATAAAAAATAATATTTTTCCGAAACAAAATATTTCTAGTGTGTATTCCGGTCTCTACATTTAATATTCATCAATATTTAAGATCATTCGCTTACAGTCGAATATCAAGAGACTAAACTAGCTTTTGTATAATCAATCATTATTTTTAGTGATTAAAAAAAATTCATAAATAAAACTCTCGGTTTAGATAAGTTTAGTTTTCAGAAATGTGGCTTAAGTTTCTCAAATGAAGAATATGTTGAGAAGAGTTACATATTTGTTATAAACAGTCAGTTATAATCAACACAATTAGCATATGATCTCAAGTACAGTTCAGTGTTAGGAACATCATCATCATTATCATCATCATCATTATGGTCGTCATCGTCATCATCATCATCGCCTTTCACTGCCTTGAGAGCATAAGCCACGGTAAAGGCTCTCCAGCCATCCCTGTTCTTGGAATTATTCTCTGCTTCCTTCCATGTGTATCCCTTGTCTCTGAGCAATGTCATAATTTCTCTTCTCCAAGTAAGTCTAGGTCTTCCTCGTTTTCTATTACCTGGAGGATTCCATGTCAGTGTCTCTTTTGCTATGTAGGCGTCGAGTTTCCTCAGAGTGTGGCCAATCCATCTCCGCTTCTTTGACATGATTTGTAGGTTCATAGATTCTTTTCCTGCTCTGTCCCAGACCTCCTCGTTCCTGATCTTGTCCTGCCATTTAATGTTTAAAATCCTCCTCAAGCAGTAGTTCATGAATGTTTGTATCCTCTGTTGCATTGTCTTGGTCATAACCCATGTCTCTGAACCATAGAGTAGGGCAGTCTTTATGTTTATATTGAAAAACCTAAGTTTGGTTCTTGTTTTGATGTTCTTAGATGACCATATCCAGATACGCAGGGGCGGACCATCTTGTCAAAAAGATAAGAGAGAGAGACAATGTACTTTCATAGGACATGCAATGAGAAGAGGGAGCATTGAAAATATTATAACAACAGGAAAAATAGAAAGAAGATGATCAAGAGGAAGACCAAGAGAAATGATACTGGACAGTCTGACGGGATGGTGTGAGAGGAGATCACCAACTGAGCTGATGGCCTGCATGAAGGATCGTGTACTATGGAGAAGCATAATAGTCAACGACAGTCGGCACGGCACCTGATGATGATGATGACGAGATGATCATATTTTGTTAAAGTCTAGAAATTTTGTCCTGGTCTTGGTTATTCTAGCTTTTTATGTATTAGGAACATAATGACATGGTTATATTGCCCAGGATATGTGGGTGTGACAGGCAGTGAGATAGCCGATCATGTTGCCCTAACAGTTATAATTTCCTATGGACAGGGCGGACATAATGAAGTCGGTGCCCGAGGAACTTTGAACAGTCAGAAGAGGGCATATCTTGATAGTATATATCTACAAAGGATGAAGGATAGAGGTGTGAGGAGGGGAAAAGAAGAGTCAGCTGGTTGGCTGTCTGGTAGAATTCTAGGTTGCCAGAACTAACAACTGACTGGCACAATTACCGTTCATACTCTTCGGTGGTTACCGAAACAGAGAGGAGGGCATGCGTGTGTGTGTCCCGAGTTAGATGATGCTAATTCCTAGATTCAAGATTCGAGAATATAATGACCCTCGAATATATGAAAGAACACACATACACACACAAAGAGTCTAACAGACGGACAACACAACAATCACGGGGCGGGAAGTTGGTTAGCTGGCTTGCATGGCACACTTTGTTGGTAGATTGGCTGAAGTTTTCATTGGCTCCTTGGTTGACTGCACACCTCCTTGGGTAATTGGTTGATTGGTTTGTTGATTGATGGGCTAGCTAAGTGATGTTTTTTTCTGGTAACAGAAAACTTCATAAAGGCTGAACAAAAGAAAGAAGAGCCTTCTGATCATCATTTCTGTTACATGTGAAGGTAAGGTACAGTTAAGTTAAGGGAAGATATTGGTAAAGTACAGGCAAAGTAAAGGTAAGGTACAGGTAAGGTAAAGCTAACTCTGTCATGCCTTAGAGGCACATAGGGATATGGTGTTAGTGCCCATATTTTCCTTGACCTGTCAGCACACTAGAGGGTGATATGGTCAGCATCACGCCTGGTCGCCTTTCCTTCCCCAACTCCAGAAGAAGTTGGGTACTCATTTCTACAGTCTGGAGGGGGTGACTAGGGGCGTCTCCGGTTGGATTCGAACCCCCGATCTTCGTCACTCAGACGCTCTCTGTTACATGTAGGCAAATATTATTCGCTTTCTTCTGCGCCAGACACCTGAACCGCCCCTGCACGTTAGAGAGATGTACATACTCGCTGTAACTACAAGGAGATAGTGTGCATCTCATGTCAGTCGCGAGGTACTGCACCCGGCTGTAAGATTATCATTATGGCTAAACTGCTCACAAACACAAAATCCCTAAATATTACACACATTTCAGGCAGCCCAGGGTAATACCACTTCTCAGCGACGGACGAAACATTTAATCTTCAAGCAATCAAACCTGGTTCACAACAAGAACGAGTGTCTGATAAGCGCAACCAGATGATGATTGAAAAAAATGTGACAGTGAGCTATATATATCGATAACATATCAAACTAACTATGATGACATGTGGAAAACAGTTACAAGCTGCTCCAAACAATAAGTTTACTCGCTGCCATGAGAGCTACTAACAACTACCACATATAGAACTAACGCAACTTACGTAGGCTACACTATATCTTGACGGACAACTATAATACCCACTACACGACCCAGACATCAGACTGACCAGCAAGTCAAGGTTCCTTGCTTAAGACTCACTCAGATTCTGACTCAAACCACGTGCAAAACCTACTGTACTCTCATCTGAGCATAACAGCTCAAAGGAAACTATAAAGAAAAACACCAGCCGTGAAATACAACAATTCAAGGGCTTTAACTTCCAAAATTTTAATAGTGTTGTCCACCTTATCCAGCCATATTCTTCTACGCTTTAGTCTTCATTTAAAAGCAAAATAAATAGACCAAAAAACACGTATACTTAACATTTCTTCAACTTTAATTTCAGCGACAAAAAACACTACAGACTTTGTTTCACATACTATGATTAAAGACTTGCTCCTGTCCATATTTTAGCTTGTATAAAAACGCTTACTTACAGGCCTGTTTTATTTAAGAATATCCCATAACATACATATGCCTTCAGTCAATCAGTCAGCCAGTCAATCAGTCAGTCAGTCAATCAGTCAGTCAGCCAGTCAGTCAGTCAATCAGTCAGTCAGTCAATCAGTCAGTCAGTCAGTCATGTGCGTATCCCTTGCCTGCCTAACAGCTCTCATGTAGACCTCTCGTTCTCGGTTGTAAGGACGATGCCCTGCTGCTGATGCATCCATTCGCAGATCATCAACGATGTCTTGTAGTCATCTTCGCCTTGGTCTTCCTCTTTTTCCCAATATGTACCCTTCCAAGACGGTTTTCTCTAGATTATCATGGCGTTTAATATGTTCTTTACCTGTCAAATTTCTTCAATATCCAATATTAAGTTCTTGTAGTATGGATATACATATGTCTTATTGTCTATTTACTCTCGAAGCTACATAAACATATCTCACACATATATCTGTTTCACAAACGAGGTATCATACTCCGAGACAAACTACATATTCCAAAACAGAAATAAGACATAAGAGACAAATCACATATTCCATTGTTTATTTGATAAAACAGCATAAAATACTCGAAAGTATATATATATGATAAATTGACATTACAATTGACATAAGATTGAAAACAGCTAACTTAGAAATGTATTTTTTTGTGTTAATAAATCACTTCATACACATAAGACATACGACATTAACTGAGGCCTAATTTTATCACTCACTTGATATGGGCAATCAGATATGTACATTTTATAGCCCAAGTGACACATTTAAAAAAAACACCACATAAATATGTAACTTTTCTTTTAAAATTACACCAAAAGCAAGTACAGTTGTGTTCCGATTTACGACCCACCGATTTACGACGCACCGATTTACGACAGTTCGTACTTACGGCTGAGGGCCCAAGGGACTATAGTGGTCGGTTTTGCGATTTATTTCCGCACAGTTATTATGCTAATATTCATTCTGTTAGTATTTTGAAAGTGATAGTAAACGTGTTTATTCATCTTGTAACATTTTAGTAGTGAACCGTGCTCAGGGTCTGACTTACCTCTATAACAACTGACTTACAGCCAAATGGACTTAAGGCCCGAAATCCCCGGTCCATTCGCGCCCCTCCCCCTCCAAAAAAAAACTGGGGGCATGACTGTGGTTAAGATATGGAATTTATCTTATTTCTGTTCTGGAATATGTGATTTGTCTGTTATATCTTATTTCTGTTCTGGAATATGTGGTTTGTCTCTTATATCTTATTTCTGTTCTGGAATATGTGATTTGTCTGTTATATCTTATTTCTGTTCTGGAATATGTGGTTTGTCTCTTATATCTTATTTCTGTTCTGGAATATGTGGTTTGTCTCTTATATCTTATTTCTGTTCTGGAATATGTGGTTTGTCTGTTATATCTTATTTCTGTTCTGTAATATGCGATTTCTCTGTTATATCTTATTTCTGTTCTGGAATATGTGATTTCTCTGTTATATCTTATTTCTGTTCTGGAATATGTGGTTTGTCTGTTATATCTTATTTCTGTTCTGGAATATGTGGTTTGTCTCTTATATCTTATTTCTGTTCTGGAATATGTGGTTTGTCTCTTATATCTTATTTCTGTTCTGGAATATGTGGTTTGTCTCTTATATCTTATTTCTGTTCTGGAATATGTGGTTTGTCTGTTATATCTTATTTCTGTTCTGGAATATGTGGTTTGTCTCTTATATCTTATTTCTGTTCTGGAATATGTGGTTTGTCTGTTATATCTTATTTCTGTTCTGGAATATGTTCCAACAGCTGACGAGAGTCAGCGCGTTCTTGTCAAAATCTGGAGATGTCAAAAGCGGCTTCCGGCAGGGATTCAGCAGTAGAACTTCTTTCGATGGCAGTTCCGGATTATCGCTGGGCTGGTTGCTTTGCAATTTTGTCGTTTTTAGAAACTTGCCACACAGAAAATATTGTATTCGGTACATTGCATTTGGTTAACCGAATTATAAATTAAACTGACAGAAGAAGTAATATTACAAACACACGGCAGTTGCGGAAGATAAAAGCTTAGAAGCTGCCTGTAGGCGGTATGTGCTTTAAATATTACATATTTTTATTTTATATTTTAATAAATTTATATATCTTATATCTTATATCCTTCCCGTGCCGTTAGACGTCACATAGGGCTCGCAAAGTAGTTCGCCAATTTTTCCTGTCTTCGGCGAGTCTTTCAACCTCATCAAAGGATTTTATGCCTGTTAACTTGGCCTCTCTTAATAATGTCCTCTTCAGAGTTTCACGCGGTCTGACCCTTTTTCTTCGGCCTGTTGTGTTCCACTTGATAGCTTGTTTTGGGATTCTCTGATCATTTCTTCTCATCAAGTGACCAACATATGTCCATCTCCTTTTCCTGATCACCCGTGAGACTGGTTGTTGTTCAGTCATCTGTAAATATATTTACAGTACTGTAAATTGTATTTTTTCAACAGTGGTAAAAGAAAAACGTTTCCCTTCCCGTGCCAGGTTATATCCACATTAACGGCCTTTCTCCGCGTATTTTAACTATCTCATACTCAGCGGGTTCAGTACTTCTATTTTAATGAAACATTTAACCTCTTTTCTGAGCTCCAATGTTGTGTCTAGTTTTTTCAACACGGAATAAAAATGTAAAGAATTTTAACGTGGAAATCCACGTGATATTCTCCCATCCGTCTTTCAACTTTCACACTGTCTCTCTCTCTCTCTCTCTCCTTCTCTCCTGCTCACAAACAAGCATTAAATCTGATTTGTGACAAACACCCATTACAGACTGTAGATCAGCGCAAACAACAAAAAATTCTACCCCTCAGAGTCATTTTTAACACAGTTAAGTTTGTTCACAGAATTCTGTCGCACAATGCTCCGCCTTACCTGTGGTCACTGTTTACTTATAACACTAAACATAGCCAGCGTTTAAAAAAACTCTTCTACCTACACCCAGGATTGATCTATACAAGAAAAGCCTTGCATGCTCTGCAGTACAGCTCTGGAACATCCTCCCCTACCATTTAAAATCCATTAGTAATACTTCATCCTTTAACTCAAACCTGTTTCACTATTTACTTGCTTGTAATTATATCTTATTTTATCTTATATCCTTCCCGTGCCGTTAAACGTCACATAGGGCTCGCAAAGTAGTTCGCCAATTTTTCCTGTCTTCGGCGAGTCTTTCAACCTCAACAAAGGATTTTATGCCTGTTAATTTGGCCTCTCTTAATAATGTCCTCTTCAGAGTTTCACGCTGTCTGCCTCTTTTTATTCGGCCTGTTGTGTTCCACTTGATAGCTTGTTTTGGGATTCTCTGACCATTTCTTCTCATCAAGTGACCAACATATGTTCATCTCCTTTTCCTGATCACCCATGAGACTGGTTGTTGTTCAGTCATCTGTCTTATCTCTGCATTGTTCTTGAATTCATTCCATTTGATGCCGAGTATTTTCTTTAGGCATTTGTTTTCAAAAGAGTCTAATTTCTTTTCTATTTCTTTAGTTGTTTTCCAGCTTTCGCACGCATAAATGAGGGTGGATATTACATTTGAATTGAATAGTCTTAACTTGGTTTTTGTGCTTATAACTTTTGAATTCCATATGTTCTCAAGATTCTTGAAGATTGATGCTGCTTTTGCAATTCTGATCCTAACTTCCTTTCTAGTGTCACCATCCTGGTCTATGTAGCTGCCAAGGTATGCAAATTGATTGACTTCTTCAATATCTGTCCCTTCTATGTGTATTTTTCCATTTTGATTGATGGGAATTTTCATTATTTTTGTTTTGTCCTTGTTAATTTCAAGTCCTATTTTGCTAGCCAGTGAAGACAGGCTATCTGTTTTTTCTTGCATGGAATTCACATTATTACTGATAAGAGTTATGTCATCAGCAAAATCAAGATCTTCTAGTTGGGTCCCATGTACCCAGTCAGTACCTGTGTTACTTGTGCAGCATTTTTTCATTATGAAGTCTACTGTAATCCCAAAAAGTAAAGGAGACAGTATACATCCTTGTTTCACACCTGTTTCAATCTGGAACCATTCACTCATCCCTTCTTCTGTCTTGACTGCACAAACATATCCATTGTATAAGTCCTTAATGATGTTGACAATTTTAGATGGTATTCCACATAGACATAAAATTCTCCATAATGAATCTCTGTGTATGCTATCAAATGCCTTTTTAAAATCTATGAAGTTCAGTATTAATGGTTTCTGCTTTTCAATACGTTCTTCAAGTATTATTCTGAGAGTAAAGATCTGGTCGAGACAGCTTCTCCCTTTTCTAAATCCTGCTTGTTCTTCTCTCATTGCAGTATCCACTATATCTTTGAGTCTATTCAAAATGACCTTGCAAAATACGTTTGACACAACTGATATTAAGGTTACTCCTCTCCAGTTGTTACAGTCATTAAGGTTGCCCTTTTTTGGTATTTTAACAATGATTTCTTTCTTCCAATTAGAAGGGACCTTTTCTTCTTTCCAAATCTTGTTAAACATTCTCTGTAGTTGTCTCATGTTGTCACTATTAATAGCTTTTAGCATTTCTGCTGTTATTTCATCTTCACCTGCAGCTTTGTTGTTAGCCATTAAATTTACTGCTGTTTCAATTTCATGCAATTTAATTTCATCTAGGTTAACATTTAGTTATGGGTCTGGTAAGTCAGTTTCAAGGTTTAACAATTCTTTTGGGTGTGGTCGATTGAGTATTTCTTGGAAGTGCTTTTGGTCTTTATTTGATGTTAATAGTGTTCAAGTTTTGCTAAAGGTTGGTTTTTATTTAGCTGTAATAGTACCTGTTAGCCTCTTTTGTATGTTATATAAAGTTTTGCTGTCTCCTGTTTTTGCTGCTTTTTCTGCCTCTTTCGCCATATTGTCTATGTATTCTCTTTTATCCCTTCTAGCTGAACTTTTTACTTTCTTGTCTATTTCTTTGTATTTTGCTTTTGCCAAATCTCTTTCATGATCTGTTTGTAATTATATGCCTCCATAGAATAACCAGCACTCTCTCAACCCATGGCTCGCCAGCCATCAAATACTAAAATGACATAGTTAGAAAAGTAACTTGTTAGATATTGTTAGAAATTATTTTAATGTTTGTTAAAAAAACATATGTTAGAAGATCTGTACTGACAATGTATTTTTGATTATGTATATGTCTATGTGTGTGAGTGTATGTGTGTGTGAATGCGTTTTTTATTAGCTTAATTACTTCTTCTCTTTTACTTTGAATGTAACGGTTTAATCTTACACACTTTTGGTGTTTTTTTCCTAACGTAATTTGTATACTTGTATTAAATCGAGTGTGTAGGAAGAATGAAAGATGGAGTGATGAAGGGCAGAATGTAAGACGGGCCTGCGTGCCCAATTCTTTACACTTTAAAAATAAAGATTATTCATTCATTATTCATTTATTCTCTCTCTCTTTCTCTCTCTCTCACTCAGATACACAATCGTCCTCAGTTTTCTACATGTAAAATATACACATGATGGGCATGAATAAATTTAAAGCGGCGAAAGTTCTAATATTTAAATTCTGACATTACGTGGTTAACATACATGTTGTTACTAAAACATTCGGCTTGTTATGTTCTCACTATATTACTGTCGATATGAGCATTATTCCGCCAGTCTCCAGTGTTATGCCTAAACAGAATATGTCCGTATCGCTTCCTGTCTGTCTGTCTCTTTGTCTCTGTCTCTTTGTCTCTGTCTTTCTCTCTACCTGTTTATCTCTGTGTTTGTCTCTCTCTGTGTCTCCCTGCCTGTTTGTCTCTCTGTGCTTCTGTCCATGTTTGTCTGTCTCTCTGTCTGGTTGTCTCTTTATCTGCCTATCAGTTTTTTTTCTCCTTATCTGTCTCTCTGCCCATCGGTCTGTTTGTGTGACTCTCTTTCTCTCTGCATCTCTGTCTTTATTTCTCTTTTTCTGTCCGTCTACCACATTAGTTTACACAAAGAGCCAGCCAGATTTAAGCCATACTTTTTATGTCGCATAATGAATTGAAAACTTACAGAACAAAGATGAGCCAGCCACTGGGATGGGCTATTTTTGGGCTTTGCAAACCACTTCTGGTCAAGATTCTATTGTACCTCTTCCAGTCTGATGCACTCCTTCAATCAGGACAAAAGATGAGTGGTTGCTGTGGCCCTTTCCTGCTTCCACACAGAATACTTAAGCAAATAACCCACTCACTTTCCGACACGATAGCCATGTAACAGTCTGTTCAGAGAAATGCCGAGAACTCAGTAATAACAAAGCTGGACGTTAATTATCACTTCTCCCAAATATTCTCCGCCATCTTTGGCATACGATTTCCGCTATCAAGCATACAACGCTAACACTAGCTCCACCCAAGGCAGCGTATATTGGAAGCCTCACTCTAGACAACGTCACAGCGTTATTCTGCTCATTAAATTTTCTGGAATCCAGGTTCTTTCCATAAACCTCCCCCGTGTGGTGGTAGGCTCTCCAGTACTGTAGAAACCCCTTCCCATCGGCCTCTAAAAGAAACCTATACAACGTGTCTGCGTAGAAGACATTTTTGGGGATTATAGGATACGTATACTCAACCTGGTTTGTAACATCCAAAGGATATGATCGAATATCATCGGCATGTTGTGAGAAGTATTTCTCACAGTGCCCAAGACTTATGCAAAAGCTGGACAAGAATACATAATGACCTTTCAGGACACGGCTGGCGTGGAACTCATAATTAAAAGAATAGGTCATATTGTCTGCTTCGTTAAATTCTTCTAATCTATGCCCGAGTTCCTGTAGATATTTTTCTCTTCTGAAAATAGTGAATAATGTTGAGGCACCTGACATTGACCCAGCCCGGAAATTCCCGCTGTCTATTTGGGCAATTAGTTCTTGCAGAGTTTTGATGGATGGTTCAGTTGGTTTCGTGGTGAATGTCGTGACGAGAAAAGCGCTGTAGGCGGAGCACATGATGAAGCAGAACACTGCCCAGGTTGCCCGAAGAACTCGTCCAGTTTGTCCTGGGTAGATCTTTGAATTCTGGAAGCAGATGTGCTCGGAAAACGAAAGGAGATTCCTGGAAATAGTAAGCATTTGTTTAGTTAGAAATAGAGGTCACAAAATTGTCAAGCTGACAGAAAGTAGCACGGATACTGGAGTGAAAGACTTACAAGCAACAGCTGAGTATGAAACATCTGTAACACAAAACCTCTAGCTCTTGAGAAACTCTTCATTCATGGCTTTGAGACTTTGGATCCACATGGACTGAATTCCAGACTTAAGCTTTACATATCCCAGTGTTTCTGGGGTGAATATGCCTGTCTGATGAGGCAATCAGCGACCCATAGCTGATATGCTAATGTCAGAGTTAGCGAACCATAGCTGACTAAACCCTATCCCACCTCTCCGTTGGTACCCCCAGTAATAGGCGTAGCCTTGCTAATCGGGACAAGGATCGCCATAGTCTCCATGATGGTGGAGTCTGCTAAAGAAGCATTGCACAACCCTTGGTTTTTAGCTGTACACCGGGACTGAAAAAAAATAGCTGCCATAACCCGCTCCCACGCGGATACGATGCTGTGCCTCAACATCTCTACATCATTGACCGTGAAGAACAACAGCTCGAAGTTACAGGGAAATTGCAGAAACAAATCCCAGTGTTTCTCAGGCTTCTTCGTGCGGCCGTCCCTTTTTCTCCCTGGTCACATCCTCAACGCCCCTCCGCCTCTTTATGTACCACTCGTACAAAGACCTATTAACTAGGATATGCAGTACACAACTCAAAACTTCAGCTACCAAACCAGTTTGTTCAACAATATAAAGGAGTACATTTATAATTATCTTCATTATCTTCTCAACTTTGAAAAAGTTTGTTGTAGGGACACAAGATTCTGAATATCAGATTAAAAAGTGCTAAGAAGGGAGGCAGTAGCGCCCCCGTCTTCTGCTTCGTATTTTTTCAGCGCCTCGCTACTGACTCTTTTTCTTTCACCGCCACCCTGGTACATTCCGACGCCCACTGGGGGGGGGGGGGAGGGGCGCGTAATCGCTCACTTTGGGATGCACTGACTTATCTGAAATAGAGAGACGACGACGAAATGAAAGCTGAAGGAAATGAAACAGTCTAGATAAAAATTTTAGATACATTAAATGCAGTACCTGGTATTCATTTTTTTTAAAAATACAGAACGATTAAGAGGATGATTTTGAAATAAAAGAAAAAATAACAAAGAGAAAATTACTAATGTGTACATGACAAACCTTGGATTGAAACGCGAGAGCCTCAGCGGATATGGAGAAGTACAGGAGTCCGTAGCTGTATACACTAGGGCCCCAATTACAGCTATGCCCAAAAGAGGCCCCAGAAGCGTGTACAACAAGGCTGGCTTTAAAATGCTCACGTAGATGAAGTCCATAGTAGTCTCCGGCTGAAGGGATCTGTGGAGATGTTGATGTAAGACGTCAACGTACATTGACATAATTAACAAATTACGTAGTAATCATAATTACGGGCACTTTTCTTCACTGGTTCCCAAAATTTTCTGCAAAACTTACCCCCCCCCCCCACCTTGTTTGCAAGACCACATCCCTGGCCCTCTCGGAAAGATTTCTCATAGCTGCTCCTTTTTCGGTTACATCTGCCCTACCCCCCCCCCCCCCCCTTTACACTTTCCCTCGAATCTTCCCCACGTCAGGTTGGAGGGGAAAGTTGGGGGGGGGGATAGGGCGGGGACGCCTGCTTATGCAATCACTGATCAAGTAAGACAGTTCTTGAAGCAGACGTCAGATGTTGAGCACCATCTTAGTGAGGAGCTCCTGTCACGGATGCCTCTATCAGGGTTAGATTGATTAACTGGACTTAGTGTCCACGGGCAATGTTTGTGTGGGCAGGTTTCCACTTTGCTGGTGCTTGCGTCTTCTAACTTTTCAGATGTGGAACCCCGCACGATATTGCCCTGGTAGAACTGCTCACTGGGTTACTCCCAGTGAAAGGTATAATATGTCAAAAGCATTCCTAGACAAATGTACCACCACCACCACCACCACCACCACCATCATCATCATGATGATGATCAAAATCATCATCATCATCATTATCAGGTACCGTGCCGACTGCGTTGGCTACTATGCTTCTCCAGAGTACACGATCCTTCATGCAGGCCAGCAATTCAGTTGGTGATCTCCTCTCACACCATCCCGTCAGACTGTCCAGTATCATTTCTCTTGGTCTTCCTCTTGGTCATCTTCTTTCTATTTTTCCTGTTGTTATAATATTTTCAATGCCCCCTCTTCTCATTGCATGTCCCATGAAAGCACATTGTCTCTCTCTTATCTTTCTGACCAGGTTTTTTGTCTCTCCAGCTCTTCTCACACATTCTTCATTAGTTATTTTTGCTGTCCAGGAGATTCGCAACATTCTTCTAATAAACTACATTTCTGCTGCTTCCAATGACTTTTGTGCAGACTTGCCTATTGTCCATGATTCGCTTCCATATAACAAGATAGGTTCAATATAGTATTTTAGGAATCGTTTTCTAACATTCATTGATAAGGCTGTGTTGCATAATATGTTTCTCATTCTCTGAAATGCAGTCTTTGCTTGGCCTATTCTGTTCCTAATTTCTGTTCTGCATTTCCCAAAATATAAGATACCATGTTCAAAAGCTAAGAGAATAAACGTATACTTTAAAAATTGCTAACCACGGCAGAGGAGGAGAAAAATGATAGGAGTTTAGCGCTATGTAGGTGAAATTACAGGTGATTGATTGATTGATTGATTGATTGATCTTTATTTCAAAAGGGTTAAGAATTGGGCACGCAGGCCCGTCTGACATTCTGCTCTTTATCATACATCTTTCACTCTATTCCAGACATTCTACAAATATACTGTTCATATAACAAACATAACTAACACTGAAGCTGAGAGACATAAAATAAAATATAACATTTACATTTCGCTCTTAAAAATTCACTCAGTACAGAAGTAACTACATACATATATAAATGAATATCTACTAAACAAAATTTTGGGGACTATTCAGAAAACAATTAATTGTATTCGGTGTCTGTAAGAGCAGTTTAAGATAACTTTTATGTTTTATAATTCATGGAGGTATGTAGTCGACATCAAATAGATATTGGGAAAGCTTGTAGTTGTAGGAGGGAGTATAATTTATATTTTTTATATAGGATGGGAGGGTATTCTAAAAATGAGCAGCAGAATAACTAAGGCTTTTCTTGTAAAGATCAAGTCTAGGTTTTGGAAGAAATATGTTGTTCAAGCGTTGGCTGCACTTTGGACTAAATTTAAACATGTTCCATAGATAAGGCGGGGCATGCCGTGAAAGAATCTGATGTACTAACTTGGCTTTGTTGAAGAGGAACCTGTTCTTAAGAGGTAGTATTTTGATACGTTTGTGCTGGTTAGTTGTTTGTGCTTGATCTTTGTCACTAATAAGCTTTACAGCTCGCTTTTGGAGTGAGCAAAGCCTCTTTGTATTTGACACTGAGCAACCATCCCAAACTGTTGAGCAATAGTCTAAATGTGTTTGTATATGAGATATCTAGTATGTCTTCCTAGTGTCTTGATCGGTGAAGTGCTTAATTTTAGCTAATTGGTATACTTTTTGTGCGATGAGTTTTGTTAGACATTGCACATGAGAGTTCCAGGTCAGATGTTGGTTAATAATAATGTGATTACTGTGTTATGGTGAATTTTACTTACCTGTACGATCTATTGTCCTTTATCTCGTCTTTATTTATGGCTCCACCATCACAGATACCTTAGTAAACCCCACACCCGTTAGTCAAACCGAAGGGACACAACTATTAGTGACATAGGGTTTTGACCAGTACTGTGCAGTCCAGACAACTTTTCATCGCCTAGCATTGTGGTTCTTAAACTTTCCTGGGTCCTAGACCCCCTTTCAGGGCTGAGAACTGCTGTTGATCCTTCATTAAAAATACATTTTAATAAGAATATTTTTAAAAATCTAACCACTCATGTCGTAGACTCCCAAAAAGTCTTTCGTGGAATCCTCCCCCACCCCCCGCCCCCAAAATCCTTCCGTGGCCTCCCAAAAAGTCTTCCGTGGACTCTCAAAAAATCTTCCTTGGACTCCCAAAAAGTCTTCCTTGGACTCCCAAAATGTCTTCCATGGACTCCCAAAAATTCTTCAGTCGACTCCCAAACAGCCTTCCGTGGACTCCCAAAAAGTCTTTAGTGGACTCCAAAAGAAGCTTTGAGTGGACTCCCAAAAAGTCTTTCGTGGACCTTCAAAAAGTCTGTGGACTATCAAAAAGCCTCCTGTGGACTTCCACAAAAAGTCTTCCCTGGACTCCCAGCGAGGGAACCACTCCCCTAGAGGAATCGTCATAGCTCACGAGGAATCTAAAGCTGATTACTGATACCGCATGTTGTGGGTCATTTCAGTCGATCTTTTTAGTGGATTCGGCACAAGATGATGATCATCGAGACCGAAAAAAGAGGTGGGTGCTTTTGTACAACCATCAGCTTTAACTACTACCAGCTGCTCAAAAGAATCAGGCTTCTCACAGGACTCCACTATCAGGACAACACTGTGTTGTCTGGACCAGTGATTCCCAAACGTTTTACATTCAAAGACCACTTATTCCAGCTGCCGACCTCCAGTTTATCTGTACTGTCCTAAGGCCATAAGCTCTTATTGTTTGAAAACAATATAATATAATAGAAGGCACTTTAGACCAAAGTGTTGATACAGTCGCGGACCACATGATAATGCTCCTTCGACCACTTATGGTCCACAGATCACAGTTCTGGAACCACTGGTCCAGTGAAAAAAAAAATGGAAGGAAAACATTGCTTGGCTGATCCCAAGGTTTTCCCCTTTGATCGTGCTTACTGCAACGAAGACAAAACAGTGATATCAGGTGCCTTAGTAAAGGCATTTTGGCCGAAATATTGGGTTCCTGCTATTTTCCATAGTCATTTAACAAATTTTACGTGGAAATCGAACCTGTATATCATATAGACCGGTTCAAGAAATGGCATCACGGGTATGAAGTCGATTACTGCCATTCGTTCCGGTGTCCTGAAAAAGGTCATGGTGGAGATAGATGCTTTTCTTCTTTCCAAGAGTCCTAGCGACAAAGATAAGATTTGTGAAATAAGAGTGATATAGTTTGTTATCAAACATCCAACAACCATGATAAATCTCTGAAAACTTAAGTGGCATGACTAAGACGCTGACCTCTTATTTAAAATATAAAATTTTGTGTCTTCTACAGTGTGATGAGAAATTTTGGTACAAAGAGACTGGAAGGAAGGTACTCTTAATTTACAAACAGAAGGTTGGGTTAGACATATGCTACTTTTCCCTTTATTTAGACTTTTCCTAAATATCTCTGAGCATTGATTCACACAAGTGTGCAAGGTCTACCAGTGTTGCCAATATCGTTTTGGCGTGGTAGAGGAGTTAAAATATACACAAGGTTTCCGGGAAAATAGACGTAACCTAGTGATAAAATGAAGGGAGAGAAAAAGCAAATGTGAATTTTACTCCAAATAATCAAGACATGTACCCAAAAATAACGAGAAAAGAAAGTTTATTTTCTAACAATACTAACTGTCCAACACTTTTCACACACATACAAATTAATTTAAAAGTTTTAAAACACCGGAAAAATGAGTAATGTCTATTTTTTTTCTTTACAGTCTCAAGATAATCGAAGGTAACAGAGCTATTTCCCAAAATAGACTGATCCCAAAAGGAAAACATTATAATCTTAGCTCAAGATATACATATATATATATATATATATTTTTTTTTTTAGAGAAATAGGTTTTCTTGATTAATTTTATACATTCAACGCTGTGTTTTTTCACTAATGGCAAATTTCTCGTTACTTCTAATTTTGTAAATTTGTATTCAAAATCAAAAGATATTCATGTACAACTACTGGATTAGCTTCAATGTGTTCGTCTAGTATTTATTTGTTACATATTGTTACTACTATTGCTACTACTATTACTACTACTACTAGTATTACTACTACTATTACTGCTGCTACTACTACTACTACTAATACATTTGTTATCATTACTGTTGTTACTAGAAGTACTGCTATTACCACTACTGCTATTACAACAACAACAACAACTACTACTACTAATACTACTACTACTACTACTACTATTACTACTTCTATTTTTACTCTCTCTCTCTCTCTCTCTCTCTGAACCTTAAGTGCCCATGGCACATGGGGCTTCCGCAAGGGTTTTCCACAAATGCCTGTCCTCCGCCTTTTTTCTGCTCTTGCCCAGGTGAGCCCTCTATTGCTCAACATCCTTTCTGTTGTTCTTCTCCATGTCTCTTTTGGTCTACCCTTACTTCTGTTCCCCTGTGGTGTCCATCTTAGTGCTATTTTTGGTAGTGAGTTGTCAGTCATTCGGAGCACATGTCCCAACAATCGCCAGCGTCTTTCCTCAATAATTGTTGTCAGTGGTTTCATCTGCATTTCGGCTAATAAGATGTTATTTCTTATAGTGTTTGGCCAAAATATTTTTCTAATTCTTCGTAAACATTTAGTCTGGAAAGAATTTAACTTGTTTTCTATGGTTTTGGTGATTTTCCAGCTTTCACTTCCATAGAGTAGTACACTTAGAACATTACTCTTAAATATCCTTATTTTCATATTTATGCTTAGTTTTTTTGATTTCCATATAGTCTGCAGCATTGCAAAAGCCTGGTTTGCTCTAGTAAGTCTGCTGTTGATGTCCTCTGTGCTGTCTCCATTTTCTACTACTCTGCTGCCAAGGTATACAAATTCGTTGACCTCCTCCACTAACTTGTTATCTACTCTGAGTACATTTCTGTTGTTCACATTTTGTTTCATTAACTTTGTCTTTCCTACGTTGATCTTTAGTCCTATGTTATTTGCATTCTGAGTTAGCTTGTTTATTTTCTCTTGCATATCTTTGTGACTGCTTGATAATAGACAAATGTCGTCCGCAAAGTCAAGGTCCTCCAGCACTGTGTCAAGGGTCCATTGTAATCCTCTGCGTTTGTCTGATGTTGCCTCCTTCATTAACCAGTCTACTTCCAAGATAAATAATGTTGGTGATAGTACACATCCCTGTTTCACTCCTGTTTGTACCCTAAAGCTGCTGGAGGTATGTTCTCCACAGACAACGTTGCACTGAAAACCCTCATATAGGGCTTTGATTACATTAACTATTTTTTGCGGGAGGCCATGCCATCTTAGGATTTTCCACACTGCATCTCTGTTGACACTGTCAAAGGCTTTCTCAAAATCTATGAATAATGCATATGTTGTGCTATGCCACTCATTTGCCTGTTCTAATATTTGTCTAAGTACAATTTGTGGTCTATACATGCTTTTCCTTTCCTAAATCCTGCCTGCTCTTTCCGAAGTTTTTCCTCAAGTGTTTTTACTACTACAACTATAACTACTTTTCTACTGCTTCTTCGTCTAGTACTTTTATTATTACTACTAGTATTCTCACTACTCTTACTAGTAATGCTAATATTAATACTAATTTTACCACTACTACTATTACCACTAATGGTATTACTACTATTATTACTACTTCTTTTACTAATACTAATATTTCTACTAATATTACTACTACTTTTATTATTACTACTTCGACTACTACTGTTACTTCTATTACTACTACTATTACTACTACTCCTCCTCCTCCTCCTCCTCCTACTACTACTACTACTACTACTACTACTACTACTACTACTACTATAAACATAATAATAAAAATACAACTCCAATTTCATGCTACTTTTGCTATTGCTATTACCATGTTTCCAACACCGTTATTATTATAACATCCACCATAAGTATTATTTCTACTATTGCTATTGCAGTATTTTTAAAACTAGTATTATTTTTACTTTTACTATTACTTCATTTGCTACAATTAATACAAATACCACTTTTATTATTATTACATCATTGCTGCTGTTTTTACTACTACTACCAATACTACTACTACCAATACTACTACTACTACTACGGCTACTACTATTACTACTACTACTCCTAATACGATTAGTACTAATATTAATACTACAGTTTCTATTATTACTGCTATTTCTACTACTACTACTACTACTACTACTACTACTACGATAAGTACTAATACTAATACCACTATTTCTCTTACTATTACTACTAGTACTACTAGAATGATTAGTACTAATACTAATACTACTATTTCTACCACTATTACTATTGCAGATATCGTAATTACTACAAGCATGAAAGATTATCAAGATTTGTAGTACCATCACTACGAATGCAATTGATGTAAAACATTACTTACTACTAATAATTCTACGTCCCATGAACTTCAAAGTGCCTTGCCAATTATAGAACTACATTTTTATATTAGTTTTAATACCAATTTTCTCTGCTTAACAAGAAAGAAACATACAACAAACTTTGATGAGAATAAGGATTACCTATAACTCCAGTTGCATTTCCGTCCTCTCTAACCGTCCCGTAGTCGTCTTCCTCATCCATTGACACGAAGTCGTAGGTGAACCCGAGGAATGTGGCTAGGAGTTGCAGCAGGGAGATCGCGTATCCTTCCATTGTGGTACCGTTGCTAGACCTCTTCCAGACGGCCATTCTTGGAACATCTGAAGACATCACCCCAGCATGCATTAACATTCCATCGAGAATGGATTTCTTCGACCGTAGAAAAGTCTTGCCGCTTAGTCTAAGTTTTCTAATTGTAGACAAGTTGTGGACACGTAACAGATTGTCCGAAAAGAAAGTATGATTGGCACATCGCCCGCTAGGGTTGATGCTGGAAATGTGTGCTCTAATGGTCAGTCCTTCAGTTCTAGATTTCTGAGCTATAGATATCACATTGGACGTCGACCAAAACAACAGTGTGATGAAATCGATGAAAATTTGCGTTCCCTGAAGATGGTCAGATACATTCTCACAGCAAGTAGTTGCTACGATCCATTCTGTTGTATGTAAAATTCCAGTCAGTTTAAGGTCTCTAGTCTCCGAAATCATTTTTGTAATCTTCAGAAATGGCGTCAAACTCTCGGATAATACGGCAACAGTATGGATATCGTTGCTCTTTTCGAGGAAAAATTCTAAAATCCAGTTAAAACTGGATGCCGTCTTCTGTTTATCATCCAAGAGAAAACTGAGGAACTGGATATCAGGAGACATCATTGATAAGTTTTCCATGAACTTCGAGGCAGCTTCTTGAGCGGTGCAGTCAGAAATAACCACGACATTGACTGATTCATGTTTGGGAGTGGAGCCTGAGCTGAAGCCGTTTTGTTTCTCGAAGATGTAGGTGGCAGCAGCTGCCATCTGTTGCCATGGAGAAGTACGCCAGTCAAATTCCTCGCCCAAATGAAAATGACTGGCTAAAGAGTCACGTAGTCTTCTTCCTGGATTGTGAATGTTGAAAGTCTGTGAGCTGACGGGTTGACAAATGTAGCAAAGAAACAACAGAAAACGATGGGAGCAACAACTGGACAGAGTCCCAGCCATCACTGCAAGTTTTACACACAACAAGCAGAAATTTCTAACACACACAGAAAAAAACACACACGCCAGGAAATAGCACATTTTTAATTTTAACAAAAAGAGATCCCACATGTTTAACTAACCATTAAGGATTTTAAAAGCAAATATGAGACCAGGTCACGCTCTGTTTGTTTGGCTATCATAGAGTTCTGATAATTTTTAGAGTTCCAACAAAAATCAGGGTAAAGGTAAACAAGGATGCATGGTTGCAATTTTTTACAATAAAAAAGAAAAAGTAGGTAAAGTTATCACGTAGTAGAGTGGCAGAAAGCGATGAGCACATATAAATGAAGAACATACAACAATCCAATATTTCGGCGAAGTTTTTCTGCTCGGCTTTTATTTCGGCAATATTTACCAACGAAAGCAAGCTGGGGACATTATGTTGTGATGTTTACCATCCAGCGAACTTTGCTGTTTTTTTTTCTCATTTCTCGGGGAATGGACTGCTCTTACTTTGTGCTTACCATCATCTCACTGGACGTATTTTGTGCCTATCTTTCTGATAAGGAAGGTACTAAGAGAGGTACGTATGTGGAATTTTTCGTCCAGTTTTCGTGTTTAAAAAAAATCTGTTGTGTTGTTTCTGTACGTTATCCTTGACAAATTGTGGGTGCCGGAACGGAGCGAAGGAGGCACTGCTGGTCATAATAAAGAGACGTATTTTCTGATAGTTCTCTTGCCTTGTGGTTTGTTCTGCATGCAAGGTTACGACAGCCAAAAGTAACCTTATAAAAACACAAACGTGTTGCAAACAAGAAAGTAAAATAAAGAAGTCAATTTCTTAAGCTTCTTAGTGACATAATTTCGCTCTCTTCTCTAGGACATCTTAAAACATTAACAGTTTACAGTTGTTTTTGTATGTTCAACTCACGAACTTGTCCACACCCTACATTTGTCTCAGTCCACCCTCTGAAATATCAGCCAATCGGACTCCAGCTTTCCTTCCCCACTTAACAGCTGATCAGGTGTTAAAATCTGATCAGTTTTCAAATTGAGTCACTCGTCAAGATTCGGTGACCCCGGACAACATTATCCAACTGCTTTGAACCTAGTATCTTCAGAGAAAATGTCCGAGCAGGCAGCCATTTTGAATGACTGGAAAATACAATCTGAACATGATACAGCAAATCACGTGTTCATTTTCACTGGTACATCAGCCACTATCTTTGCCAAATTAGCTAACATTGCTAATAGCAAACATTAGCACGACCCCAGACTCATGGAAACGTAAAAGTGGATGGTAAACATAACAAGTAATGTCATCTACGGAAAAGATAAGAAAAACATTGAGGAAAGAGAAAATGAAAGAATGCTATTATTCAAAGGAAAAGTCAATTTGTGAGGTTGTATTCAGCGCAGAACATACTTGATTCCATCACTCACTCTTTATGATGAGTGAGTAAATATTATTATTCATTTTCAGTTAGAGATGTATCTAATACCGAGTTTAATGTATTCAGCCCATTATCTTGATGGTAAGATTCAAATTTAAATACATGGAAAAAGATATAAACAAAGAAGACCTTTCGCAAAAAATTAGAGTCTGGAATGATGTTATGAAATTATTGTTGGAAAATTGAATTGAAAATGATGTATTTCTTATGTATAGTTTATAGATTAATATTTCAAATGTTTCTTTTGGATCTAATCGGAAAGAAGAGGGTATAATTTTATCATCATTTTTTAGTAAATAAAGAGAAATATTTATTTAAGTGTTCAAAATTTCATTTATCCAATTACCTTCTCGACTACGGATATTCGAAATTCGTGCCTTGTTCGGTTGAATACTAACTCGAATTGAATACTCAGTACATCTGAACTTTCAGTGCAGGCGGATACACTTCTGCATGTATTGTTATTTATATTTTCCAGTAACATTTCCTGCAAAGTTTTCTTTCATCCACCCTTTTATGTCAATGAAACTACATAAACCAATGAAAACACATACACTTTTATAAATATTTTCCTGGCTTTCAATGATGACCTCCTTGTGTTTTGTTTTCAAGTTACTCGGGTTACCTGGTCCTGAGTGGACGGCTTCCTGTCTCTCCCAGATCAGTGTATCATGTTGTTGTCACTTTCTTTCGAATTGCATCAGTTATTTTCAGCTATTAATTCAACCTTCATCAATGTCGTCTTTCTCCCTCTCTTATATTTCAATATATACTGAAGAACCAGCCAAATGAAAAAAGCAGATGCAGCTATATCTCATGATATGTGTATGAGGCAGACACTGATCTTTGTGGTAGATAGTGTTAGTGTGAAGGCCGTCGGGACCGGAAGTGAAGTTCGTATCCGTTGTCGAGTTCAGGCTCACGCTAACAGAAGTCATGCAGCAGGAAATACGCTGCGCGTTCGCCTACCACCATCTATGCATCGAAAGAAGAACAGAGCGGGGTCATTCCTTTTTTAACAGTTAAAGGAAGTTTCCCAGCAGAAGTCAATCGACGAATGATAAATATGCATGTGGAATACGTGTTGCTCAGGAGTCCTGCCAAGAAATGCAGAGATCGGTTTCTAAGTGGCATTCAAAGATTACTCGAAGATCCTGTTCCGGGTCAGTTACATGTGATTATCACCCCAGAGGCGGTATATGAGAATGAAGATTTAACAGATTTAATAGAGCATTCAAAATGAAAAAACAATTTATTTGATCTGAACGTCTGATTGAACATGTCTAAATGCTGATAAAATTACTGGCGATCTTCGAGCGTTGGGTTGTCCTAGTCAAGTGAAGACCCAAGGATGAAGATATTTTCACTTATAACACAAGACTGCAGAAACTTTCACTTCCTAACCCAAAACTGCAGAAACATTCTATTTCTACTCTAAGATTGCAGAAACTTTCTCTTCTTATTCGAAGATTGCAGAAACTGTCAGTTCCTAACCCAAAACTGCAGAAAATATTTCATTTCCTATCCTAAGACTGCATAAACTTTCACTTCATAACCGAAGACTGCAGAAAATTTCATTTCCTATCCTAAGACTGCAGAAACTTTCACTTCATAACCCAAGACTGCAGAAACATTCACTTACTAACCTAAGATTGCAGAAACTTTCATTTCATAACCCAAAACTGTAAAAACCTTCACTTCCTACCATAAGGCTTGAGAAACCTTCACTTCCTAACCCAAGACTGACGAAACTTTCACTGTTTAAAACAAGTAAAAAAAAAAGTAAAGGTAACCCTGTCATGCCTTATAGGCACATAGGGATATGGTGTTTGAGTTTAAAACAAGACTGCAGAAATTTTCACTAACGCAAGACTGTAGAAATCATCACATCCTACCTCAAGACTGCCGAAACTTTCACTTCCTAACAAAATTTAATTTCAAGAACAAAGTTGGACTTATTGATTCACATATTGAGATTTAAACATGCTCCCGTCTCCATTTAAAATTCTATAAAACGCATACATAAATGCCAGTCCTGTAAAACCTCTCACGTGACCTACGTTTGTTTTTTTGTCTATTTATTCTCGTAGTTACACGAACATATCACACATATATATCTGTTTCACAAGCGAGGTGTCACACTCCGATATATTTTCATTCTTTATTAAACAAAAACAAAAAAAGGACATAATTCTTGGACGTAAATATCACATTCTACTTTATGTATAGTATAAAACATATGAAGGTGCTTATCTTGTACATACTAGTTAACATTCAACTAAAAGCAATCACATAGAATTGCACATTTATTTCAAAAAGCATTTCAAAAACATAAACGAAACCAAGGAAACTAGTGTATAATTTAATCCTCGCTGGATATTTCAGTACTAAATGTACATTGTATAGTCCAAGTGACATATCACAAACGGGTAAACTTTTTTTTTAACCTTTCAGCAAACACTTATAGAGTCCTGCTCCGACTGACGACCAATCGAGTTAAAGGCCGTTCGTACTTACGGCTGACGTCCTTTGGACAATTTAACATTCCCTGCCACAGGTCACTTTTGCGACTTTTCCGTTAACATGGTGTGTGCTAAAACAATTTCCGACAATTAAGTAATGAGACTGACTTTATGATAGCCAAGACAAAAATGGCATCCATGAAGCAAAGCATGGAATCCAAAGAGGCAACCTTCATATATGAACTGGCAACTTTTCATCGCTGCCCGATAAGCAGACGAGAAACAAGCCGCCATTTTGTTGGCATAGTCAGAGGTGCATTGTTACGTAATCAGCATAGAGCTAAAGCTAACATACAATTCTGTTAAAAACTTGGAAAAAGTGCCATCTATGAGACAGCTGAATTGATACGATATGTTTATGGGTATAATTGTTTATCTCGTGCACCGATATTCGATATTCACAATTCAAAAGTTTTGTGGAAACAATTACAAATGCAACTAGACATGGACGCCCAATTTCAGTTCGTAAGGAGGAACTCATTGCAAAAGTCAGAGAACGGATACAAGAAGATCATTTTTTGACTGTGAGGATGATGACAGATGAGTTTGATGTTAACCTAGAGACCATTCGTAAAATTTTAGTAGAAGATTTTTGGCATGAAAAAAGCTGGTTGCTGGTTTCTACCACATTCGTTGTCTGATAACCAAAAACATGAATGTGTTGAGTACGTAAAAGACCTCACCAAAACGTCTAGCAGAAATAAAAATTTCTTACATTTGATTGTTGTAGAGGATAAAACACGGATTTTCTGCTATGATCCCACAACTAAGCAGACAAAGTGCTCAGTGGAAGTCATCATCATCACAGGGGAACAAAATTCGTCGTCAAAAGTCAAAAGTCAAGACAATGTTGGTGTGCTTCTACGACAGCAAAAGGAGTTGTTCACAGAGTTGTTCAAGAATTTATTCCAGAGAGAGAGAGAGAGAGAGAGAGAGAGAGAGAGAGAGAGAGAGAGAGAGTGTGTGTCATTTTCAAAGTTTATTTAAGTACCTTGAAACGCCTAATGAAAAGGATTCTCCGAGTCCGACCCAAGTATTCAACACCTGGCAGTTTTTTTCATTCTTCATGATAATGCACCGGCTCACCGGGCAGTAGTTGTACAGGAATTTTTGGCCCAAAAACAAGTGTGTGTTCTCAACCATCCACCCTATTCTCCCAGGGGTACCATTGAAAGGACGCTTCTTTGACGATACTTATGACATCCAAATGGCCGTAACATCGAGTTCAAGGGCCATATCAACAGAAGAACTGCAAAGGTCGTTTCAGTGTTTGTTAGATCGTGCCACTCGCTGTATCAATGCACAAGGGATTTACTTTGAATAAAATACCGGTTATATCTTCAACTGTTCTTTATTTTATTATATATGTAATTAGTCTCATTACTTAATTGTCGGACCTTGTATGTCAGTATTTTAAATTAACGGTGAGCATATCTATTCTTCTTGTATCTGTTACAGGAGTGAACAGTATTGATTATCTGACCTCTCTCCACAGCCACCAATTAACAGCCAACTTATGGTCGACCCTTGGCCGCATGACTGTAGTTATGATCTGCAGTTTTATGTTATTTCTGCGATAGAATATGTGAGCTTTCTTATAAAGTTCAAACAGTTGGCGAGAGACAGTGAGGTCTCGTCCAGAACTCGGGTGGAATATATTTTGTTCCGAGAGAGATGTTCCACATGATCTCTGTCTTGGTTGCTTGGTAATCTCTGTAGGTTTTTTAGAGACTTGCTACACAGAAAATTATGTATTCGATCAATCGAATAATGAATTTCGAATTAGACGGACCGAACAAATAATACCAGAAAGAAAACAAAAGCTGGGAAAAATAAGAACTTATAAGGTGACTATAAGTGGTGTGTAGTTTAAATATTATTACATACATTTATTTTGCAATTAATAAATTTATTTTCACCAGTATTATAAATCGTATTATATTCTTTCTTTCTGAAACTTTTTTCAACATTCAAAAGTAGTAAACAAATGACTCCTCTCCTGTCAGTTAACATTCATTTTTAGAATTACCGAAAACTCTTTCCCGTAATTACTCAGATGAAAGGATGATTTAATCTATCTATCTATCTATCTATCTATCTATCTATCTATCTATCTATCTATCTATCTATCTATCTATCTATCTATCTATCTATCTATCTATCTATCTATCTATCTATCTATCTATCTATCTGTCTATCTGTCTATCTGTCTATCTGTCTATCTATCTATCTATCTATCTATCTATCTATCTATCTATCTATCTATCTATCTATCTATCTATCTATCTATCTATCTATCTATCTATCTATCTATACGTTCGTCAGTTCCTCCTTCCAGCCATACACAAATTGTCTCTTTCTCCTCTCTGCCCGTTTGTCCACCAGTCTGTCTGTCACCTAGTGTGTCTGCCTCTGTAAGCGTCTGTCTGCTTTTATTTGCTGTCTATCTCAATGTCTGTCTGTCTCTGTATCTGTTTGTCTACTACATTATTTAAAACAAATAGATAGTCATATTTAAGGCATACTATTTTATGTCGTATAATGAATGGAAAAGTTAGAGAACAAAGATGACTGCCGCTGTGGTGATTCTGGTCAGGATTCTTTGCTATGTCTTGCAGATTCTCTTGATAAAAAAATTTGATGCACTTCTTCAAAAGGGATAAAAGAGGAGTGGTTACTGCGGCCTTTTCCTCCTTACACACCGAACACTTAAGCAAATAACCCACTCACTTTCCGACACGATAACCATGTAACAGTCTATAAAGAGAAATGCCGAGAACTCAATAATAACAAAGCTGGACGTAAATTTTCATTTTACGCAAATACTCTCCACCATCTTTTGGTACAGTATTTCCGTTATCAAGCACACAACGCTAACACTAGCTCCACCCAAGGCAACGTATATCGGAAGCCTCAGTCTAGACAACGTCACAACTTTATTCTGCTCATTAAATTTTCTGGAATCTAGGTTCTTTCCATAAACCTCCCCCATGTGGTGGTAAGCTCTCCAGTATTGTAGAAATCCCTTCCCATCGGCCTCTAAAAGAAACCAATACAACGTGTCTGCGTAGAAGACATTTTTGGGGATTATAGGATACGTATACGCGACCTGGTTTGTAACATCCAAAGGATATGACCGAATATCATCGGCATTTCGTGAGAAGTATTTCTCACAGTGCCCAAGACTTATGCAAAAGCTGGACAAGAGTACATAATGACCTTTCAGGACACGGCTGGCGTGGAACTCGTAGTTAAATGTATAGGTCATATTGTCTGCATCTAATCTGTGTCCGAGTTCCTGTAAATATTTGCCTGTTCTGGAAAGAGCGAATAACGCTGAGGCATCTGACACTGTCCCTGCCTGGAAGTTCCCGCTGTCTGTTTGGGCAATTAGTTCTTTCAGAGTTTTGATGGATGGCTCAGTTGGTTTCGTGGTGAATGTTGTGACGAGAAAAGCGCTGTAGGCGGAGCACATGATGAAGCAGAACACTGCCCAGGTTGCCCGAAGAGCTCGTCCAGTTTGTCCTGGGTAGATCTTTGAATTCTGGAAGCAGATGTGCTCGGAAAACGAAAGGAGATTCCTGGAAATAGTAAGCATTTATTTAGTTAGAAATAGAGATCACAAAATTGACAAGCTGGTATAAAGTAGCAAGGATAATGGAGTGAAAGACTTACAAGCAACAGTTGAGTATGAAACATCTGTGACACAAAAACTCTAGCTTTTGAGAAACTCTTCATTCATGGCTTTGAGACTTTGGGTCCAGATGGACTGAATTCCAGACTTAAGCTTTACATATCCCACCTCTCCGTGGTACCCCAGTAATATTCGTAGCCTGGCTAATTGGGACAAGGATCACTATAGTCTCCATGATGGTGGATTCTGCTAAAGAAGCATTGCACACCCTCTGCATTTTAGCAGTACACCGAGACTGAAAAAAATAACTGCCATAACACGCTCCCACGCGGATATGATGCTGTGCCTCAACACCTCTACATCATTGGCTGTGAAGAACAACAGCTCGAAGTTACGTGGAGAATGCAGAAACAAATCCCAGTGTTTCTCAGGCTTCTTCGTGCGGTCGCCCCTTTTTCTCCCTGGTCACATCCTCAACGCCCCCGCCCCCGGCTTCTTTATGTACTACTCGTAAAATGACCTATTAACTAGGATATGCAGTACACAACTCAAAACTTCAGCTACCAAACCAGTTTATTGAACAATATAAAGCAGTACATTTATAATTATCTTCTCAACTTTGAATGTGATGGATGAGTTTCGTGTAGGGACACAAGTTTCTCAATATCAGAATAAAAAGTGCTAAGAAGGGAGGTAATAGCGCCCCCGTCTTCTGCTTCGTATTTTTTCAGCGCCCCGCTACTGCCCCGTTTCTTCCACTAGCTCGCTACTGACTCTTTTTCTTCCGTCGCCACCCTGGTAAATCCGACGCCCAGTTTGGGGGGAGGCGCGTAACCGCCCACTTTGGCATGCACTGACTTATCTGAAATAGAGAAACCACGAAATGAAAGATGAAGGAAATGAAACAGCCTAGATTAAAGTTTTACATACATTAAATGCAGTACCTGGTATTCACTTTTTTTAAAATACAGAACGATTAAGAGGATGATCATGAAATTAAAGAAAAAAAAACAAAAAGAAAAATTACTAATGTGTACATGACAAACCTTGGACTGAAACGTGAGAGCCTCAACGGATATGGAGAAGTACAGGAGTCCGTAGCTGTATACACTAGGGCACCAACTACAGCGATGCCCAAAACAGGTCCCAGAAGCGTGTACAACAACGCTGGCTTTAAAATGCTCACGTAGATGAAGTCCATAGTAGTCTCCGGCTGAAGGGATCTGTGGAGATGTTGATGTAAGACGTCAACGTACATTGACATAATTAATACATTGCGTAGTAATCTTAATTACGGGTACTTTTCTTCACTGGTTCCCAAAATTGTCGGCAAAATTTACTATCCCCTCACCCCCTTGTTTGCAAGACCAGATCCCTAGCCGTCTCCGAAAAATTTTTCATCGATTCTCCTTTTTCAGTCACCTCTGCCCCACCCCCTCCCTCTTCCCCTCAAATATTCATCACGTCAGATTGGAGGGGCGGGGACGCCTGATTATGGAATCACTGATCAAGTAAGACAGTTCTTGAAGGAGACGTCAGATGCTGAGCATCATCTTAGTGAGGAGCTCCTGTTGCGGATGACTCTATCAAGGTTAGATTTGATTAACTGGACTTAGTGTCCACGGGCAATGTTTGTGTTGTCAGGTTTCCACTTTGCTGGTGCGTTGCGTCTTCTAACTTTTCAGCTTTGGAACCTCGCACGATATTGCCCTGGTAGAACTGCTCACTGGGTGACTCCCGGTGAAGGTATAATATGTCAAAAGCATTCTTAGACAAATATACGATACCATGTTCAAAAGCTAAGAGAAGAAACGCATACTTTAAAAATTACAAGAAAAAAAACAAAATTTTCTATGGTAACAAAAGAACAGTGTATAATATTTTGGAAAAGAAGCCTTCGTCAGTTAACAACATAACCGCGCAAGAGGAGGAGCAAAGTGATAGGATTTTAGCGATATGTAGGTGAAATTACAGGTTATTAATGTGCTATGGTGAATTTTACTTACCTGTACGATCTATTGTCCTTTATCTCGTCTTTATTTTGGCTCCACCATCAGAGATACCTTATTAAACCCCAAACCAGTTAGTCAAACTGAAGGGGAACAACTATTAGTGACATAGGGTTTTGACCATTACTGTGCAGTCCCGACAACTTTTGTCATCGCCTAACATAGTGGTTCTTAAACTTTCCTGGGTCTTGGACCCCCTTTCAGGACTGAGAACTGCTATTGATCCTTCATTAAAAATACATAGACTCCAAAAGTCTTGCGTGGACTCCTCCCCCACCCCACAAGTTTTCCGTGGACACCCAAATGTCATCCGTTGACTCTCAAAAACTCTTCCATGAACTCGCAAAAAATCTTCCGTGGACTCCCAAAATTTTTGTCAGTTGACTCTCAAAAAAGCTTTGAGTGAACTCCCAAAAAGTCTTTCGTGGACCCCCAAAAAGCCTTCTGTGGACTACCAAAAAGCCTCCTGTGGACTTCCACAAAAAGTCTTCCATGGACTCCCAGCGAGGGAACCCTTGCGGAATCGTCATAGCTCACGAGGAATCTAAAGCGGATTACTGATACCGCCTGTTGTTATTACAATCGATCTTTTTAGTGGATTCGGCACAAGATGATGATGAACGATACCGAAAAAAAAGTTGGTGCTTTTGTACAACCGTCAGCTTTAATTGCTATCAGCTGCTCAAAAGAATCAGGCTTCTCACAGGACTCCACTATCAGGACAGCACATAGTTCTCACCGTGTTGTCTGGACCAGTGGTTCCCAAACATTTTACATTCAAAGACCACTTATTCCAGCTTCCGACCTCCAGTTTATCTGTACTGTCCTAAAGCCATAAACTCTTCATTGTTTGTATCCAAAAGATGACACTTTAGACCAAAGCGATGATACGATCGCGGACCACCTGATAATGCTCCTACAATCACAGTTCTGGAACCACTGGTCCAGTAAAAAAAAATGGAAGGAAAACATTGTTTGGCTGATCCCAAGGTTTTCCCCTTTGATCGTGCTTTCTACAACGAAGACAAAACAGTGATACCAGTTGCCTTAATAAAGGCATTTTAGTCGTAATATTGGGTTCCTGCTATTTTCCATAGTCATTTAACAAATTTTACGTGGAAATCGAACCTGTATATCATATAGACCGGGTCAAAAAATGTCATCACGGGTATGAAGTTGATTACTGGTATTCGATTCGATGTCCTGAAAAAGGTCATGGTGGAGATGGATGCTTCTCTTCTGTCCAAGAGTCCTAGCGACAAAGACAAGATTTGTGAAATAAGAGTGATATAGTTTGTTATCAAACATCCAACAACCATGATAAATCTCTGAGAACTTAAGGGGGATGACTAAGACGCTGACCTCTTATTTAAAATATAAGATTCTGTGTCTTCGACAGTGTGATGAGAAATTTTGGTACAAAGAGACTGGAAAGAAGGTACTCTTAATTTACAAACAGAAGGTTGGGTTAGACTTATGCTACTTTTCACTTTATTTAGACTTTTCCTCAATATCTCTGAGCATTGATTCACACAAGTGTGCGAGGTCTACCAGTGTTGCCAATATCGTTTTGGCGTGGTAGAGGAGTTAAAATATACAAAGGGTTTCCGGGATAATAAATAGACGTAACCTAGTGATAAAATGAAGGGAGAGAAAAAGCAAATGTGAATTTTACTCCAAATAATTAAGACCTCTACTCAAAAATAGCGAGAAAAGAAAGTTTATTTTCTAACACTACTAACTGTCCAACACTTTTCACATACACACATACACACACATACACACACTAATTAATTAAAAAGGTTTAAAACATCTAAAAAATAATGTCTAACATTTTTTGTTTACAGTCTCAAGATAATCGAAGGCAACAGAGCTATTTTTCCAAATAGACTGATCCCAAATCGAAAACATTATAATCTTAGCTCAAGATATTTTTTTTTAGAGAAAGAGGTTTTCTCGATTAATTTTATAAGTTCCAGGCTGTGTCATTTTACTATTGGCAAAATTCTCGTTACTTCTAATTTTTTTAATTTGTATTGAAAATCAAAAAGATATTCTTGTACAAGTACTGGATTAGCTTCTATGTGTTCGTCCAGTATTGCTTTGTTACATATTGTTACTACTACTACTACTACTACTACTACTGGTGCTGCTGCTTCTACTACTACTCCTACTAGTACTACTGTCATTGCTGCTGTTACTATAGGTAGGTTTATTACCTCTACTGCTATTACTACAACAACAACAACAACTACTATTTTTACTACTACAATTGTAACTTTTTTTCTACTGCTACTTCTTCTACTACTGTTATTACTTTCATAATTACTGCTACTATTGCTACTACTGCTGATACTTCTACTAATATTACTACTAATTTTACTAATACTACAAATTCTAATATTATTACTACTACTTTTCCTAATACTACTTCTTTTGCTACTATTACTACTACTTTTACTACTACCACTTCGACTACTACTACTATTTCTATTACTACTAATATTACTACTCGTACTACTACTAACACTATAATAAAAACAATAATAATACAAATACAATTTCATGCTAATTTTGTTATTGCTATTACCATTACTACTTCTATTATTTCTGCTACTATTAACATTACTGCGACATCTACTGCTTCTGCTAGTACTATTACTATTACCATTATTACTTCTTCTTTTCTTACGATTAGTACTAATAGTACTATTTCTACCATTATTACTATTGCAGATATCGTAATTACTACAAGCATGAAACATTATCAATATTTGTATTACCAGCACTACGGATGCAGCTGATGCTAAAACATTACTTACTACTAATAATTCTACGTCCTATGAACTTCAAAGTGCCTTGCCAATTATCAAACTAACTTTTTATGTGAGTTTTAATACCAGTTTTCTCTGCTTAACAAGAAAGAAACATTCAACAAACTTTGATATATTCTCTTAAGGATTACCTATAACTCCAGTTGCATTTCCGTCCTCTCTAACCGTCCCGTAGCTCTTTCCTTCATCCATTGACACGAAGTCGTAGGTGAACCCGAGGAATGTGGCTAGGAGTTGCAGCACGGAGATCGCGTATCCTTCCATTGTGGTACCGTTGCTAGACCTCTTCCAGACAGCCATTCTTGGAACATCTGAAGACATCGAGAATGGATTTCTTCGACCGTAGAAAAGTCTTGCCGCTTAGTCTAAGTTTTCTAATTGTAGACAAGTTGTGGACACGTAACAGATTGTCCGAAAATAAAGTATGATTGGCACATCGCCCGCTAGGGTTGATGCTGGAAATGTGTGCTCTAATGGTCAGTCCTTCAGTTCTAGATTTCTGAGCTATAGATATCACATTGGCCGTCGACCAAAACAACAGTGTGATGAAATCGATGCAAAGTTGCGTTCCCTGAAGATGGTCAAATACATTCTCACAGAAAGATGTTGCTAAGATCCATTCTGTTGTATGTAAAATTCCAGTCAGTTTAAGATCTTTAGTCTCCGAAATAATTTCTGTAATCTTCAGAAATGGCGTCAAACTCTTGAATAAAACGGCAACAGTATGGATATCGTTGCTCTTTTGCAGGAAAAATTCTATAATCCACTTAAGACTGGATGCCGCCTGCAGTTTATCATCCACCAGAAAACTGAGGAACTGGATATCAGGAAGCATCATTGATAAGTTTTCCATGAACTTCGAGGCAGCTTCTTGAGCGGTGCAGTCAGAAATAACCACGACAATGACTGATTCATGTTTGGGAGTGGAGCCTGAGCTGAAGTTGTTTTGTTTCTCGAAGATGTAGGTGGCAGCAGCTGCCATCTGTTGCCATGGAGAAGTACTCCCGTCAAATTCCCCGCTCAAACGAATCTGGCTGGCTAAAGAGTCACTTCCTGTATTGTGAATGTTGAAAATCTGTGAGTTGACGGGTTGACAAATGTAGCAAAGAAACAACAGAAAACGATGTGAGAAACAAATGGACAGAGTCCCAGCCATCACTGCAAGTTTTACATACACCAATCAGAAGCTTCTAACAGAGACAGATAAAAACACACGCCAGGAAATAGCTCATTTTTAATATAAAAAAAGAGACCACATATTTAACTAACCATTAAGGATTTTAAGAGCAAATATTATGAGACCAGGTCACGCTCTGTTTGTTTGGCTATCATGCATTCATTTGCATGTCCCTTGCGGAACTTTGCTTCCCAAACAGCACTCCTGTAGGCCTCTCGGTTGTGAGCAAGATGGCCTGCTGATGCGGCGTCCATTTGCAGATCGTCAACGATGTCTTACAGCTATCATAGAGTTGGCTATCATACAGTTCTGATAATTTGTAGAGTTCCGACAAAAATCAGGGTAAAGGTAAACAAGGATGCATGGTTGCATTTTTTTTACAGTATGACAGAAAAACGTGGGTAAAGTGATCACGTAGGAGAGTGGCAGAAAACGATGAGCACATATAAATGAAGAACATACAACAATCCAATATTTCGGCGAAGTTTTTGTGCTTGCCTTTTATTTCGGCCATATTGACCAAAGAAAGCAAGCTGGGGACACTATGTTGTGATGTTTACCGTCCAGCGACCTCTGTCATCGTCTGCGTTTTTTTATTTATCTGGAAATGGACTGCTGTTACTTTGTGCTCACCATCATCTCACTGGATGCATTTTCTGCCCGTCTTTCTTATAAGGAAGCTACGAGGAGAGGTACGTATGTGGAATTTTTCGTCCAGTTTTCGTGTTTTAAAAAATCTGTTGCGTTGTTTCTGTACATGATCCTTGAAAAATTGTGGGTGCCGGAACGAACCGAAGAGTTGGGTGCAGGAGACATTGTTGGTCATAATAAAGAGAAGTATTTCCTGACAGTTCCCTTGCCTTGTGATTTGTTCTACGTGCAAGGTTACGACAGCCAAAATTAAACTTATAAAAGCACAAACGTGTTGCAAGCACGAAAATAAAATAAAGAAGTCCATTTCTTAAGCTTCTTAGTGACATAACTGGGCTCTCTTCTCCAGGACATCTTAAAACATTAACAGTTTTTGTGTGTTCAACTCAACGAACTTGTCCACACCCTACATTTGTCTCAGTCCATCCTCTGAAATATCAGCCAGTCGAACTCCAGCTTTCCTTCGCACTTAATAGCTGATCAGTTGTTAAAATCTGATCAGTTTTCAAATTGAGTCACTCGTCAAGATTCGGTGACCCCGGACACATTATTCAACTGCTTTGAACCTAGTATCTTCAAAGAACATGTCCGAGCAGGCAGCCATTTTGCATGACTGGAAAATACAATCTGGACATGATACAGCAAATCACGTGTTCATTTTCATTGGTACAACAGCTACTATCTTGGCCAGATTAGTTAACATTGCTAATAGCAAACATTAGCACGACCCCAGACTCATGAAAACGTAAAAGTGGATGGTAAACATAACAAGTAATGTCATCTACGGAAAAGATTAGAAAGACACTGAAGAAAGAGGAAACAAAAGAATTCTATTATTCAAAGGAAAAGTCAATTTGTGAGGTTGCATTCAGTGCAGAACATACTTGATTCCATCACTCACTCTTTCTTGTGCAGAAATCTGATGAATAAGTAAATATTATTATTATTTTTCGGTTAGAGATGTATCTAATACAGAGTTTAATGTGTTCAGCCGAATATCTTGATGGTAAGATTCAAATTTAAATACAAGGAAAAGATGTAGAGAAAGAAGACCTTTCACAAAAATTAGAATATGGAATGATGTTATGAAATTATTGTTGGAAAATTGAATTGAAAGTGATTTATTTCTTATGTATAATCTTGTTTAAAGTTTAAAATTTCAAATTTTTCTTTTGGATCTAATCTGAAAGAAGAGCGTATAATTTTATCCCTTTTTTTGTTTTAGTAAACCAAGAGAAATACTTATTTAAATGTTCAAAATTTCACTTATCCAATTACATTTTCTAATAAGGATATTCGAAATTCGTGCCTTATTCGGTTGAATACTAATTCGAATTGAATACTCAGTACATCTGAACTTTCAGTGCAGGCTGATACACTTCTTCATGTATTGTTATTTATATTTTCCAGTAACATTTCCTGCAAAGTTTTCCTTCCTGCACTCTTTTATATCAAAGAAAATATATAAACCCCAGACACATACACTTTTATAATTATTTTCCTGCCTTTTAATGATGACCTTCTCCTTGTGTTACTCGGGTTACCTGGTCCTGAGTGGACGGCTTCTTGTCTGTCCCAGATCAGTGTATCATGTTGTTGTCACACATCATCACTGCATCAGTTATTTTCCGTTATTAATTCAACCTTCATCAGTATCGGCTTTCTCCCTCTCCTATATTTCTGTTTATACTGTAAGGACTAGCCAAATGAGAAAAGCCGATGCAGCTATATATCTCATGATATGTGTATGAGACAGACAATGATCTTTGTGGTAGATAGTTTTGTCTGAAGTCCGTTGGGACCGGATGTGAAGTTCGTATCCGTTGTCGAGTTCAGGCTCACGTTAACAGAAGTCATGCAGCAGGAAATACGCCACGCCTCGCCTGCCACCATTTTTGCATCGAAAGAAGAAAAGAGTAGGGTCATTCCTTTTTCTAAGAGCTGAAAGTATTTTCCCAGCAGAAATCAATCGACGAATAGTAAATGTGAATGTGGAATGCGTGTTGTTCACTAGTCGTGTCAAGAAGTGCAGAGATCGGTTTCTAAATGGCAGGCAAAGATTACTCGAAGATCCTCTTCTGGCTCAGTTGCATGTGATTATTACCCCAGGGGTGGTATATGAGAATGAAGATTTACCAGATTAAATAGAGCATTGAAAATGAAAAAAAATTTTATTTGATCTGAACATCTGATTGAATATGTCTAAATGCTGATCAAATTACTGGCGATCATCGAGCGTTGGGTTGTCCTAGTCAACTGAAGACCCAAGGCTGAAGATATTTTCACTTATAACACAAGATTGCAGAAGCTTTCACTTCCTAACCAAAGACTGCAGAAACTTTCACTTCCTAACCAAAATCTGCAGAAACGTTCTACTTCTTCCCTAAGATTGCAGAAAAAAACTTTCTCTTCTTATCCCAAGATTACAGAAACTGTCAGTTCCTAACCCAAGACTGCAGAAACATTCAATTCATAACCCAAGACTGCAGAAACATTCACTTACTAACCTAAGATTGCAGAAACTTTCATTTCATAACCTAAGAGTGTAGAAACCTTCACGTCCTACCATACGGCTTCAGAAACTTTCACTTCCTAACCCAAGACTGACGAAACTTTCACTTTCTAACGCAAGACTGCAGAAATTTTTCACTTCCTAACGCAAGACTGTAGAAACGTTCATTTCTTAACTGAAGACTGCAGAAACTATCACTTCCTACCCGAATACTGCAGAAGCCTTCACATCCTACCTCAAGACTGCCGAAACTTTCACTTCCTAACAAATTTAATTTCAAGAACAAAACTGGACTTTTTGATTCACATTATAAGAACATGCTCCAGTCTCCATTTAAAATTCTATAAAACGCATACATAAATGCCAGTCTTTTAAACGCTCTCACGTGACATACACATGTTTTTTTCCTATTTATTCTCGTAGCTACACGAACATATCACACAGATATATCTGTTTCACAAACAAGGTGTCACACTCTGATATATATTCATTCTTTATTAAACAAAAACAAAAAAGTACATAATTCTTGGACGTAAATATCACATTCTACAATATGTATAATACAAAACATATGAGGGTTGTTATCTTGTCTATTCTAGTTAACATTCAACTAAAAAAAATCAAATAGAATTGCACATTTGTTTCATAAATCATTTCATAGACATAAGCAAAATCAAGGAAACTGGGGTATAATTTAATTCTCGCTGGATATTTCAGTACTAAATGAACATTATATAGTCCAAGTGACATATCACAAATGGGTAACCTTTTTTTTTAAACTTTCACCAAAAGCTTATGGAGTCCTGCTCCGACTGACGACCAGTCGAGTTAAAGGCCGTTTGTGCTTGCGGCTGACGTCCTTTGGACATTTTAACATTCCCTGCCACAGGTCAATTTTGCGACTCTTCCGTTAACATGATGTGTGGTAATACAAGGTCCGACAATTAAGTAATGAGATTGATTTTATTATAGCCAAGACAAAAATGGCATCCATGAAACAAAGCGTGCAATCCAAAGAGGCAACCTTCGTATATGAACTGGCAACTTTTCGTCGCCGCCCTATAAGCAGACGAGAAACAAGCCGCCATTTTGTTGACATAGTCAGAGGTGCATTGTTACGTAATCAGCATGGAGCAAAAGCTAACATAAAATTCTGTTTAAAACTCAGAAAAAGTAACATCGATGAGGCAGTTGAATTGTAGCAACAGGTTTATGGGTATAATTGTTTATCTCGTGCACCGATATTTAAGTGGCATTCACGATTCAAAAGTGATGTGGAAACAATTACAAATGCAACTAGACATAGACGCCCAATTTCAGTTCGTAAAGAGGAACTCATTGCAAAAGTCAGAGAACGGATACAAAAAAAAAAAAAACATAATTTGACCGTGAGGATGATGGCAGATGAGTTTGGTGTTAACCGAGAGACCATTCGTAAAATCGTAGTAGAAGATTTTTGAGCAAGAAAAAAGCTGGTTGCTGGTTTCTACCACACTCGTTGTCTGATGACCAAAAACATGAATGTGTTGAGTACGTAAAAGACATCACCAAAACGTGTCGCAGAAATAAACATTTCTTAAATTTGATTGTTTCAGAGGATGAAACATGGATTTTCCGCTATGATCACACAACTAAACGCCAAAGTTCTCAGTGGAAATCATCATCATCACCACAAGGCAATGAAATTCGTCGTCAAAAATGAAGAAAATGTTGATGTTCTTCTACGACAGCAAAGGAGTTATTCACAAAAAATTTATTCCAGAAGGACAGACTGTCACTGCCAAAATTTATTTAAGTATTTTGAAACGCCTATTGAAAAGGATTCTCCTAGTCCGACCCGAGTATACAACATCTGGCAGTTTTTTTCTTTCATTCTTTAATGCACCGGCTCACCGGCAGTAGTTGTATAGGAATTTTTGGCCCAGAAACAAGTGTATGTTCTCAACCATCCACCCTATTCTCCCAGAGTTACCATTGAAAGGACGCTTCTTTGACGATACTTATGACATCCAAGGGGCCGTAACATAGAGTTTAAGGGCCATAGGAACAGAAGAACTGCAGAGTTCGTTCCAATGCTTTTTAGATCGTGCAACTCGCTGTATCAGTGCACAAGGGATTTACTTTGAATAAAATACCGTTTATATCTTCAACCGTTGTTTCTTTTATTATTTATGTAATTAGCCTCATTACTTAATTATCGGACCATGTACTTCAGTATTTTAAATTAACAGTGAGCATATCTATTCTTCTCTTATCTGTTACAGGAGTGAACACTACTCAGTATCTGACCTCTCTCCACAGCCACCAACTAACAGCCAACCCTTCGCCGCATGACTGTAGTTATGCTCTGCAGTTTTATGTTATTTCTGTTCTAGGATATGTGAGTTCTATTATAAAGTTCAAACAGTTGGCGAGAGACAGCGAGATCTCACCCAGAACTCGAGTGGAATATATTTTGTTCCGAGAGAGATGTTCCACATGATCTCTGTCTTGGTTGCTTTGTAATCTTTGTAGGTTTTTTAGAGACCTGTCACACAGAAAATAATTCATTCGGTCAATCGAATAATGAATTTCGAATTGAAGGGACCGAAAAAAATATTGCCAGAAAGAACATAAAAGTTGAGGAAGATAAGAACTTAAACGCTGCCTATATGTGGTGTGTAGTTTAAATATTATTACATAAATTTATTTTGCAATTAATAAATTTATTTTCACCAGTACTGTAAATTTTACTATATTCTTTCTTTCTGAAAGTTTTTTCACCATTCAAAAGTAGTAAACAAAATGCATCCTCTCCTGTCAGTTAACATTCAATTTCAGAATTAACGAAAACATTTTCTCGTAATTACTCAGTTCAACGGATAGTTTAATCTATCTATCTATCTATCTATCTATCTATCTATCTATCTATCTATCTATCTATCTATCTATCTATCTATCTATCTATCTATCTATCTATCTATCTATCTATCTATCTATCTATCTATCTATCTATCTATCTATCTATCTATCTATCTATCTATCTATCTATACGTTCGTCAGTCCATCGTTCCATCCATACAGAAACTGTCTCTGTCTCCTCTCTGCCCGTTTATCCACCAGTCTGTCTGGTCGTATAGTGAATGGAAAATTTAGAGAACAAAGATAACTGCCACTATAGTGACTCTGGCCGAGATTCTATCTCTTGCAGTTTCTCTTGATTAAAATAAAATGACGCACTCCTTCAAAAGGGATAAGACAGGAGTGGATGCTGTGGACATTTCCTGCTTCCACACCGAATACTTAAGCAAATAACCCGCTCACTTTCCGACACGATAGCCATGTAACAGTCTGTTCAGAGAAATGTCGAGAACTCAGTAATAACAAAGCTGGACGTTAATTATCACTTTTCCCAAATATTCTCGGCCATCTTTTGGTACATGATTTCCGCTATCAAGCACACAACGCTAACACTAGCTCCAACCAAGGCAACGTATATCGGAAGCCTCACTCTTGACAACGTCACAGCGTTATTCTGCTCATTAAATTTTCTGGAATCTAGGTTATTTCTATAAACCTCCCCCGTGTGGTGGTAGGCTCTCCAGTACTGTAGAAATCCCTTCCCATCGGCCTCTAAAAGAAACCTGTACAACGTGTCTGCGTAGAAGACATTATTGGGGATTATAGTATACGTATACTCGACCTGGTTTGTAACATCCAAAGGATATGATCGTATATCATCGGCATTTTGTGAGAAGTATTTCTCACAGTGCCCAAGACTTATGCAAAAGCTGGACAAGAATACATAATGACCTTTCAGGACACGGCTGGCGTGGAACTCGTAATTAAAAGTATAGGTCATATTGTCTGCATCGTTAAATTCTTCTAATCTGTGCCCGAGTTCCTGTAAATATTTTTCTGTTCTGAAAATAGTGAATAACGCTGAGGCGCTTGACACTGTCCCTGCCTGGAAATTCCCGCTGTCTATTTGGGCAATTAGTTCTTTCAGAGTTTTGATGGATGGCTCAGTTGGTTTCGTGGTGAATGTCGTGACGAGAAAAGCGCTGTAGGCGGAGCACATGATGAAGCAGAACACTGCCCAGGTTGCCCGAAGAGCTCGTCCAGTTTGTCCTGGGTAGATCTTTGAATTCTGGAAGCAGATGTGCTCGGAAAACGAAAGCAGATTCCTGGAAATAGTAAGCATTTGTTTAGTTAGAAGTAGAGGTCACAAAATTGTCAAGCTGTCAGAAAGTAGCAAAGATACTGGAGTGAAAGACTTACAAGCAACAGCTGAGGATGAAACATCTGTGACACAAAACTTCTAACCATTGAGAAACTCTTCATTTATGGCTTTGAGACTTTTGATCCACATGGACTGAATTCCAGACTTAAGTTTTACATATCTCAATGTTTGTGGAGTGAAGACGTCTGTCCGATGAGGCAATCAGCGACCCATAGCTAATATGCTAGCGCCAGGGTTAGCGAACCATAGCTGACCAAGACCCTTTCCCACATCTCCGTTGATACCTCCGGTAATAGGCGTAGCCTGGCTATTTGGGACAAGGATCGTCATAGTCTCCATGATGGTGGAGTCTGCTAAAGAAGCATTGCACACACCTTGCTTTTTTAGCTGTACTCCTGGACTGAAAAAAATAGCTGCCATAAACCGCTCCCACGCCGATACGATGCTGTGCCTCAACACATCTACAGCATCGGCTGTGAAGAACAACAGCTCGCAGTTACAGGGAAATTACAGAAACAAATTCCAGTGTTTCTCAGGCTTTTTCTTGCGGCCGCCCCTTTTTCTCCCTGGTCACATCCTCAACGCCCTCTCCGCCTCTTTCTGTACCACTCGTACAAAAACCTATTATCTAGGATATGCATTACACAACTCAAAACTTCAGCTACCAAACCAGTTTATTGAACAATATAAAGGAGTACATTTATAATTTTCTTCATTTTCTTTTCAACTTTGAATGTGATGGATGAGGTTCGTGCAGGGACACAAGTTTCTAAATATCAGAATAAAAAGTGCTAAGAAGGGAGGTAGTAGCGCCCCCGTCTTCTGCTTCGTATTTTTTCAGCGCCCCGCTACTGCCCCGTTTCTTCCACTAGCCCGCTACTGACCCTTTTTCTTTCACCGCCACCCTGGTATATTCCGACGCCCACTTGGGGGGGGGGCGTAATCGCCCACTTTTGGATGCACTGACTTATCTGATATAGAGAGACCACGAAATGAAAGCCGAAGGAAATGAAACAGACTAGATAAAAAAATTTAGATGCATTAAATGAAGCATCTGGTATTCACTTTTTTTAAAAATATAGAACGATTAAAATGATGATCTTGAAATCAAAGAAAAAAAACACAGAGAGAAAAATTACTAATGTGTACATGACAAACCTTGGATTGAAACGTGAGAGCCTCAACGGATATGGAGAAGTACAGGAGTCCGTAGCTGTATACACTAGGGCCCCAACTACAGCGATGCCCAAAACAGGTCCCAGAAGCGTGTACAACAACGCTGGCTTTAAAATGCTCACGTAGATGAAGTCCATAGTAGTCTCCGGCTGAAGGGATCTGTGGAGATGTTGATGTAAGACGTCAACGTACATTGACATAATTAATAAATTACGTAGTAATCATAATTACGGGCACTTTTCTTCACTGGTTCCCAAAATTGTCAGCAAAATGTACTATCACTTCCCCCCTCCCCCCTTGTTTGCAAGACCACATCCATAGCCGTCTCCGAAATATTTTTCATCGTTTCTCCTTTTTCGGTCACCTCTGCCCCCCCCCCCACCCCCACCCGCCAATCTTTTCCCCTAAGATCATCGTCATGTCCGATTGGAGGGGCGGGGACGCCTGCTTATGGAATCACTGATCAAGTAAGACAGTTCTTGAAGCAGATGTCAGCTATCGATCATCATCTTAATGAGGAGCTCCTGTCACGGATGACTCTATCACGGTTAGGTGTGATTAACTGGACGTAGTGTCCACGGGCAATGTTTGTGTTGTCAGGTTTCCACTGTGCTGGTGCTCTGCGTCTTCTAACTTTTCAGATTTGGAACCCCGCACAATATTGCTCTGGTAGAACTGCTAACTGGGCAGTATAATATGTCAAAAACATTCCTAGACAAATATAAGATACCATGTTCAAAAGTTAAGAGAAAAAACGTATACTTTAAAAATTGCAAGTAATAAAAAAACAAGATTTTCTACGGTAACAGGAGAACAATGTATAATATTTTGGAAAAGAAGCCTTCGTCAGTCAACAACAAAACCACGCCAGAGGAGGAGCAACGTGATAGGACTTTAGTGATATGTGGGTGAAATTACAGGTTATTAAGGTGCTATGGTGAATTTTACTTACCTGTACGATCTATTGTCCTTTATCTCGTCTTTATTTATGGCTCCACCATCAGAGATACCTTAGTAAACCCCAAACCCGTTAGTCAAACCGAAGGGGCGCACCTATAAGTGACATAGGGTTTTGACCAGTACCGTGCAGTCCCGACAACTTTTTACATCGCCTATCATAGTGGTTCTTAAAATTTCCTGGGTCTTGGACCCCGTTTCAGGGCTGAGAACTGCTGTTGATCCTTCATTAAAAATACATTTTAATAAGAATATTTTAAAACATTAAATCACCCAAGTCATAGACTCCCAAAAAGTCTTCCATGGATTCCACCCCCCCCCCCAACCAAAAAAAAAGCCTTCCTTGGACTCCCAAATAGTCTTCCATGGACTCTCAAAAAATCTTCAGTGGAATCCGAAACATCTTTCCGTGGACTCCCAAAAATTTTGAGTGGGCTCTCGAAAAGTCTTTCGTGGGCCCCCAAAAAGCCTTCTGTGGACTACCAAAAAGCCTCCTGTGGACTTCCACAAAAAGTCTTCCATGGACTCCCAGCGAGAGAACCACTCCCTTAGCGGAATCGTCATAGCTCACGAGGAACGTAAAGCTGATTACTGATACCGCCTGTTGTGGGTCATTACAGTCGTTCTTTTTAGTGGATTCGGCACAAGATGATGATGAACAAGACCGAAAAAAGAGGTGGGTGCTTTTGTACACCATCAGCTTTAACTACTATCAGCTGCTCAAAAGAATCAGGCTTCTCACAGGACTCCACTACCAGGACAACACGTAGTTCGCACCGTGTTGTCTGGACCAGTGGTTCCCAAACTTTTTACATTCACAGACCACTTATTCCAGCTACCGACCTCCATTGTATCTGTACTGTCCTAAAGCCATAAACTCTTCATTGTTTGAAAGTAATATAATATAATAGAAGGCACTTTAGACCAAAGTGTTGATACAGTCGCGGACCACCTGATAATGCTCCTACGAACACTTATGGTCCGCAAATCACAGTTCAGGAACCACTGGTCCAGTGAAAAAAAATGGAAGGAAAACATTGTTTGGCTGATCCCGAGCTTTTCCCCTTTGATCGTGCTTACTGCAACGAAGACAAAACAGTGTTACCAGGTGCCTTAGTATTTTGGTCGAAATATTGGGTTCCTGCTATTTTCCATAGTCATTTAACAAATTTTACGTGGAAATCGAACCTGTATATCATATAGATCGGTTCAAAAAATGTCATCACGGGTATGAAGTCGATTACTGGTATTCGATTCGATGTCCTGAAAAAGGTCATGGTGGAGATGGATGCTTCTCTTCTTTCCAAGAGTCCTAGCGACAAAGATAAGATTTGTGAAATAAGAGTGATATAGTTTGTTATCAAACATCCAACAACATGATAAGTCTCTGAGAACTTAAAATACATGACTAAGACGCTGACCTCTTATTTAAAATATAAGATTACGTGTCTTCGACAGTGTGATGAGAAATTTTGGTACAAAGAGACTGGAAGGAAGGTACTCTTAATTTACAAACAGAAGGTTGGGTTAGACATATGCTACTTTTCACCTTATTTAGACTTTTCCTAAATATCTCTATGACCATTGATTCACACAAGTGTGCAAGGTCTACAGTGTTGCCAATATCGCGTTTTGGCGTGGTAGAGGAATTAAAATATACACAAGGGTCCTGTGAAAATAAACAGACGTAACTAATGATAAAATGAAGGGAGAGAAAAAGCAAATGTGAATTTTACTCCAAATAATCAAGACATGTACCCAAAAATAACGAGAAAAGAAAGTTTATTTTCTAACAATACTAACTGTCCATTAAACGTCATGATAATTTAGAGAAGACCGTATTGGAAGGATACATAATGGGAAAAAGAAAAAGAGGAAGACTGAAACGAAGATGGCTGCAAGACATCGTTGATGATCTGGAAATGGATGCAGCAGCAGCAGGCCATCTTGCTCACAACCGAGAGGCCTACAGGAGTGCTGTTTGGGAGGCAAAGTTCCGCAAGGGACATGCAAAGGAATGAATGAATGAACTAACTGTCCAACACTTTTCACACACTCACACACACACACACACACACATACAAATTAATTTAAAAGTTTTAAAACACCGGAAAAATGAGTAATGTCTAATATTTTTTTTGTTTACAGTCTCAAGATAATCGAAGGTAACAGAGCTATGTCCCAAAATAGACTGATCCCAAATCGAAAACATTATAATCTTAGATCAAGATATTTTTTTAGAGGTTTTCTTGATTAATTTTATAAGTTCCAGGCTGTGTCTTTTTACTACTGGCAAAATTCTCGTTACTTCTAATTTTATACATTTGTATTCAAAATCAAAAAGATATTCTTGTACAACTACTGGATTAGCTTCTATGTGTTCGTCCAGTATTTCTTACATATTTTTACTACTACTACTATTACTACTATTACTACTACTACTACTACTTCTACTACTATTGTTATCATTGCTGCTATTACTAGAATTACTGCTATTACCACTACTGCTATTACAACAACAACAACAACAACAACAACAACAAAAACAACACATTCTACTACTACTACTACTATTTTTACTACTACAACTATAACTGCTTTTCTACTGCTACTTTTTCTACTACTTTTGTTATTACTACTAATACTCCCACTACTGCTACTAGTACTACTAATTTTCCCCCTACTATTATTACCGGTAATGGTACTACTACTTCTATGACTACTAATTTTATTAATACTACAACTTCTACTATTATTACTACTACTTCTACTAATGTTAGTACTACGTTTTCTATTACTACTTCGACTACTACTATTACTTCTATTACTACTACTATTACTACTCGTACTACTACTACTACTGTAAAAAAATAATAATAATACAACTACAATTTCATGCTACTTTTGCTATTGCTATTACCATTACTACTTCTCCTACTACTTTTACTACTGTTAACATTACTACGACATCTACTGCTTCTGGTATTACTATTACCATTATTACTTCTTTGTCTTCTACATTTACTACAGCTTCTATTTCCAACACCGTTGTTATTATTATAAGATCCACCATAAGTAGTATTTCTGCTATTGCTACTACAGTATTTTGAAAACTAGTATTATTTTTACTTTTACTACTACTTTCATTTGCTACAATTAATACAAATACCATTATTATTATTATTACATCATTCCAGCTATTTTTACTACCATTACTAAAACCACTACTACTACTGCTACTACTACTACTAATACTACTGCTACTATTACTACTACTACTACTATTACTACTACTACTACGACTACTACTACTACTAATACGATTAGTACTAATACTAATACTGCAGTTTCTACTACTACTACTATTTCTACTACTACTACTACTACTACTATTACTACTACTACTACTACTAATACGATTAGTACTAATACTAATACTGCAATTTTTACTACTACTACTACTACTGCTACTACTACTACTACTACGATAAATACTAATACTAATACTACAATTACTACTACTACTACTAGTACTACTACTACTATTACGATTAGTACCAATACTAAAAGTACTGTTCCTACCACTATTACTACTGCAGATATCGTAATTACTATAGGCAGGAAACATTATCAAGATTTGTATTACCGTCACTACGAATGCAATTGATGTAAAACATTACTTACTACTAATAATTCTACGTCCTATGAACTTCAAAGTGCCTTGCCAATTATAGAACTAAATTTTTATATTAGTTTTATATATATATATATATTCTCTTAAAGATTACCTATAACTCCGGTCGCATTTCCGTCCTCTCTAACCGTCCCGTAGTCGATTCCCTCATCCATTGACACGAAGTTGTAGGTGAACCCAAGGAATGTGGCAAGGAGTTGCAACAGGGAGATCGCGTATCCTTCCATTGTGGTACCGTTGCTAGACCTCTTCCAGACAGCCATTCTTGGAACATCTGAAGACATCACCCCAGCATGCATTAACATTCCATCGAGAATGGATTTCTTCGACCGTAGAAAAGTCTTCCCGCTTAGTCTAAGTTTTCTAATTGTAGACAAGTTGTGGACACGTAACAGATTGTCCGAAAAGAAAGTATGATTGGCACATCGCCCGCTAGGGTTGATGCTGGAAATGTGTGCTCTAATGGTCAGTCCTTCAGTTCTGGATTTCTGAGCTATAGATATCACATTGGACGTCGACCAAAACAACAGTGTGATAAAGTCGATGCAAAGTTGCGTTCCCTGAAGATGGTCAAATATATTCTCACAGCAAGAAGTTGCTACGATCCATTCTGTTGTATGTAAAATTCCAGTCAGTTTAAGGTCTCTAGTCAACGAAATAATTTTTGTAATCTTCAGAAATGGCATCAAACTCTCAGATAAAACGGCAACGGTATGGATATCGTTGCTCTTTTGCAGGAAAAACTCTATAATCGACTTAAGACTGGATGCCGTCTGCAGTTTATCATCCAACAGAAAACTGAGGAACTGGATATCAGGAAGCATCATTGATAAGTTTTCCATGAACTTTGAGGCAGCTTCTTGAGCGGTGCAGTCAGAAATAACCACGACAATGACTGATTCATGTTTGGGAGTGGAGCCTGAGCTGAAGTTGTTTTGTTTCTCGAAGATGTAGGTGGCAGCAGCTGCCATCTGTTGCCATGGAGAAATACGCCCGTCAAATTCCTCGCTCAAATGAAACTGGCTGGCTAAAGAGTCACGTAGTCTTCTTCCTGGATTGTGAATGCTGAAAGTCTGTGAGTTGACGGGTTGACAAATGTAGCAAAGAAACAGCAAAATACGATGGGAGAAACAACTGAACAGAATCCCAGCCATCACTGCAAGTTTTACATACACCAAAAAAAAAAACACTAGGAAATCGCAGAAGTTTAATTTTAACAAAAAGAGAGCCCACATGTTTAACTAACCATTAAGGAATTTAAGAGCAAATATTATGAGACCAGGTCACGCTTTATTTGTTTGGCTATCATAGAATTCTGCTAATATTTAGAGTTCCGACGAAAATCAGGGTAAAGGTAAACAAGAATGCATGGTTGCAGCTTTCACAATATGACAGAAAAAGTGAGTAAAGTGATCACGTAGGAGAGTGGCAGAAAACGATGAGCACGTATAAATGAAGAACATACAACAATCCAATATTTCGGCGAAAGTTTTCTGCTCTGCTTTTATTTCGGCCATATTTACCAACGAAAGCAAGCTGGGGACATTATGTTGTGATGTTTACCATCCAGCGAACTTTGCTTTTTTTTTCATTTCTCGGGGAATGAACTGCTCTTACTTTGTGCTTACCATCATCTCACTGGACGCATTTTGTGCCTGTCTTTCTTATAAGGAAGCTACGAAGAGAGGTACGTATGTGGAATTTTTCGTCCAGTTTTCGTATTTGAAAAAATCTGTTGTGTTGTTTCTGTACGTTATCCTTGAAAAATTGTGGGTGCTGGAACGGAGCGAAGAGTTGGGTGCAGGTGGCACTGCTGGTGATAATAAAGAGAAGTATTTCCTGACAATTCTCTTGCCTTGTGATTTGTTCTACGTGCAAGGTTACATCAGCAAAAAGTAACCTTATAAAAGCACAAACGTGTTGCAAACACGAAAATAAAATAAAGAAGTCCATTTCTTAAGCTTCTTAGTGACATAACTGGGCTCTCTCCTCCAGGACATCTTAAAACATTAACAGTTTACAGTTGTTTTTGTGTGTTCAACTCCACGAACTTGTCCACACCCTACATTTGTCTCAGTCCACCCTCTGAAATATCAGCCAATCGGACTCCAGCTTTCCTTCCCCACTTAATAGCTGATCAGGTGTTACAATCTGATCAGTTTTCAAATTGAGTCACTCGTCAAGATTCGATGACCCCGGACACATTATCCAACTGCTTTGAACCTAGTATCTTCAGAGAACATGGCCAAGCAGGCAGCCATTTTGAATGACTGGAAAATGCAATCTGGACATGATACAGCAAATCACGTGTTCATTTTCATTGGTTCAACAGCCACTATCTTGGCCAGATTAGTTAACATTGCTAATAGCAAACATTAGCACGACCCTAGACTCATGAAAACGTAAAAGTGGATGGTAAACATAACAAGTAATGTCATCTACGGAAAAGATTAGAAAAACATTGAGGAAAGAGGAAACAAAAGAATTCTATTATTCAAAGGAAAATTCAATTTGTGAGGTTGCATTCAGTGCAAAACAGACGTGATTCCATCACTCACTTTTTCTTGTCTGAAATCTGATGAATAAGTAAATATTATTACTCTTTTTCAGTTAGAGATGTATCTAATACAGAGTTTAATGTGTTCAGCCCAATATATTGATGCTAAGATTCAAATTTAAATACAAGGAAAAGATGTATACTAAGAAGACCTTCAGCAAAAAATTAGAATCTGGAATAATGTTATGAAATTATTGTTGGAAAATTGAATTGAAAATTATGTATTTTTTATGTATAGTCTTGTTTATAGATTAATATTTCTAATGTTTCTTTTGGATCCAATCTGAAAGAAGAGTGTATAATTTTATCACCATTTTTTAGTAAACCAAGAGAAATACTTATTTAAGTGTTCAAAAATTCACTTATCCAATTACCTTTTCGAATACAGATATTCGACATTCGTGCCTTATTCGGTTGAATGCTAATTCGAATTGAATACTCAGTACACCTGAACTTTCAGTGCAGGCGGAAACACTTCTTCATGTTCCCTTGGGAACAACTGTGTTAAGAACACACTTATCTTAACATAGTGTTTTTGAGACAGGGGACATAGATCTGTTTGCTTAAAAACTCTGACCTACCTCTGTAGCCCAGAAACTTGTAGCAATGAACACTAATTGTAATTGTTATTTTTGTAAAATGTAATGTCAGGTTGGTGGACGGATGGGGACATGGAGATCTCTGGCGGGGATGAGGGAAGTCTGGTGTGAAACCAATAAATCCAGGACGTGACAAGCCTATGGCTATCAGAATGATATAAACAAAACAGAGCCAGTAGACTATAGGTGGCGGGGAATGGATATCGTTGAAGCACTCATCAGATTCGTCATCTCAAAGTCAGAGTGTCTGTGTGGAACTGTCTCCAAACCATCTGACATGGAGAAGGGACTTACATACAGCCACCAGAGGCTTGAAAACAAAGTTTTGGCCAGGCCAGCCACACTGTCTTCATGGCAGTCCGAGCAAGACCACAGTCTGCCCTAGCAAGGAAAGGTGCTGAAGTCGGAGTTACCCAGCCAAAAGGCGCATCGCAAAAATCAGGGTAACACGCATTATCGCTAATGAAATGTCTCTATCTGCAGTTTTCAAACATGGTGCTCGCCCTGTGAAGACTAACCAGGCAGGTGCAGTGCCGGGCCCCCTGCCTCGAAAGGGTCCACCCAATGCTACTGGAGGTCCTCTCAGTTCGTCTTGTGGGGTCAGGAGACATGAGAGTAGAGCTACTGGCCAAAAAATACAACGGAAGAAAACAGCCAAAAAGCAAGAGCTTAAAATAATGCAGTGGAATGCTGAGGGTGTCAGCAGTGTTAGAGATGACTATAGCAAAAAGGTGGAACTAGAGAACATACTTTTTGCAGAGCAGGTAAGTATATGCTGCATACAGGAGACACACCTAACCAAAGATGCTGCCTTTGAAATCAGAGGCTACCAGTGTTTTAGATCAGACCGACAGGACAGAAGAAAAGGAGGAGTACTCACACTTGTTAAGAATAACATCAGCGCATGTCAGGTGGGAGTGTACATGGAAGGAGCTGAATACCAGATGATCCATCTAAAAAGTAGTAATACAGATTTCCACCTCCTTAACTATTACTGTCCTAATGACCGCCCACTTGCTTTAGACAGAATCCCACACAAAGAGAGACTGATGGTCTGTGGCGATTTTAACAGCCATTCCCAGAGCTGGGGCTATGACCACATAGACAAGAGAGGAGAGGAAGTTGAGAGCTGGCAGGATGATAATGGACTTCTCCTGATCAACCAGCCAATGGATCCCCCAACATTTTACTCAAGGGCTTGGCATACAAAATCAACACCAGATCTGGCATTCCACTCTCCAGATCTGAAGTGGAACATTACAGGTGAAGTTGGAAAACAACTTGGAGGTAGCGACCATCGACCAGTCTTCCTGACAATAGAAAATGAACTCCTTTACACCAGTAGCTTTCTCCCCAGATGGAATTATAAAAAAGCAAACTGGACAATGTACAGACATCGTACAGGTATCCTGGTGGGACAGGTGTCCATAGAAGGTAAGGATATTAACAGCATAGTGAAGGAATTCAATGCTTGTATCCTTCAGGCCGCTCGTGAAACCATTCCCAGAGGAGCTCGCAGGGACTATAAACCATACTGGTCTAGTGAGCTGGGAAAACTCCATGATGACGTGGAAGCAGCTCGAAAGCAAGCAGAAAATAGACCATGCCAAGAACACCACAATAATTACCAACATTCTAAGGCCAAATTTCAGAGAGAAAAGCTGCTTGGAGAGAGAAAACAGAGTCCCTAAACTTTGAAAAGGATGGAAGGAAACTGTGGAAACTAATCAAACAGTTAAATGATGAGAGTACTGGAAGAAGTACAAAGGTTACACTAATAGAGGATGGGAAAACTCTTACAGGTAAGCAGGTAGCAGATCACTTTGCTCGCATGTTTGCACAGGACTGCAACATTGATATCCATCCAGAGAAAGAGCGTGCAGTGCGCATGGAGCCACAGAAAGAAGAGGAACAAGTCAGAAAAGTGGAGGTCATGGATGCACCAATCACACGCAGTGAGTTAGACCTAGCAGTTAGTAAACTGAAACCAAGGAAATCACCATGACCAGATGGAGTGTCTAATGAAATGATCAAGAACCTGGGAATGGCAGCAATGGGAAAGCTGTTGGATATTTTCAATATGTGCTGGAGCACAGGTAAGTTACCTCAAATCTGGAAGGAAGCAAGCATGGTGCCACTGCTAAAGCCAGGGAAAAACAGTGATACTGCCTCCAGCTACAGGCCAATCAGTCTCACTAGCTGCCTATGCAAAACGATGGAACGCATCATTGACCTGAGGCTAAAATGGTACCTAGAAAGTGAAAACCTTCTCGTTCCACAACAAGCAGGATTTAGGCAGTACTACAGTACGGAAGATCAAGTGACCTATCTCTCTCAAGAGATTGAGGATGCATTTCAAGAGAAAAACTTTGTACTAGCAGCATGGATAGACCTGAAGAAAGCCTTTGATAAAGTATGGAAAAAAGGTCTGCTGTGGAAACTAAGAAACTGCAATGTGAATGGAAGACTGTACAACTGGATAAAGTCCTATTTACACAATAGAAGAGCTAGAGTAGTAATGGATGGTCACAAAAGCCAGAAAGTACTTCTGCGACACGGTGTACCACAAGGAGGAGGCCTTTCGCCTACACTATTCCTTGTATTCATTAATGACCTGGTCAAGGAACTTCCCTATGGAATCAAAGCAGCACTGTATGCAGATGATCTGGTCATGTGGTGTACAGATGAATATGCGACAGTTGCTACACAGAGACTCCAAAGAGCAGCAGACATCTTGACATCATGGACAAACAAATGGTGTGTAAGTATAAATACAGAGAAATCAAGTACCACCCTGTTCACCCTCTCATCTAAACAGAAAGCAGGTAAGATCTTTGTAAATGAAATACCCTTAAGGATGGACAACCAACCCACTTACTTAGGAGTGACTCTTGACTCAAAACTGACGTGGAAGCAACACATCAACAGTGCAGAAGCAAAAGCCAGAAGAAAACTAGCCATATTAAGAAAATTGAGTGGAACCACATGGGGAGCTAGTGAAAGAATCCTCAAGAATGTATATCAGCAAAGTATTCTACCACATTTAGAATATGGCTCAACATCTTGGTGCACAGCATCAAACACTACGCTGCATAATCTAGACAAGGTTCAAAATCAGTCACTACGGATTATCACAGGTGCCATGAGGTCCACACCAATAGTAGAAATGCAGAAAATAGTTGGTGTTCAAGCACCAAAGGAACGTAGAGACACACAGGTCATGACCATGGGAGAAAAATTCCTTAGCTCTGTAAGCCATCCCCTGAAAGAGAGATTCAATAGCTTGGCACTAAGTCGGCTTAAAAGAAGCAGCTTCATTCATCAGGCCAAGCGTATGCGTAAGCTGATACCTGACCTTTCAAATGTAGTCACTCCATTATCATCTGTACTAGAGCATACACCATGGAAAGAAACAGATTATACACAAATAACTATTCAGACTGAAGTGAAAGGTGTGCAGAATGGTGAGATGCAGAGCAGTCTTGTAAGATCAACAGCCACACTTAGTGTTCTAGATGACAAATATCCATGTGACACCTGGATACGTGTGTATACAGATGGATCTGCACATAATGCCATAAAGAATGGAGGGGCAGGAGCATATAATGAATATCCAAACAACACCATAGACAAGATTTCCATACCCACTGGAAAATACTGCAACAACTTTGATGCAGAAGTTAGGGCAATTATTGCTGCAGTTGAAAAACTATCAGACTCCAGAATTGTTACATGTCCCGTGGTAATTCTCACAGATGCAAGATCAGTACTGGAGGCTCTTCAGTGCAACAAACTACCAGACCTTAAGGATGCCTTATCAAAAATTGGCTTACAACATGGAGTCACCTTGCAGTGGATTCCCTCCCACTGTGGGATACCAGGCAATGAGAAAGCTGACCATCTGGCCAAAGAAGGCACTGAAATGGAGCAACCAGACATACCAATCACCTATAATCAGAAGAAAAGCATGATAAAAACCTACAGGAAGCCACAAACACCACCACATGATGACTATCACATGCTAAACAGAAAGGAACAAGTCACCATCTTTCGTCTCCGAACAGGACACAGCCGACTCCGAAGTCATATGTATACAAAGTTTAAGGTTGGTACTACTAATCTATGTACATGTGCCCAGGTGACCCAAACTGTGGAACATATCCTCCAGAACTGCACCAACTATGAGACACTGAGAAATAATTACTGGCCCAGTGAAACCACTAAAGAAGATAAGCTCTACGGTTCCATACATGAATTACAAAAAACAGTGAAATTTATCCAAGAGACAGGACTGCAGATATAGACAGACAATGCGAACGAAGAAGAAGAAGAAGAAGAGACTTCTTCATGTATTGTTATTTATATTTTCAAGTAACATTTCCTGCAAAATTTTCTTTCCTGCACTCTTTTATATCAATGAAAATACATAAACCCCAGATACATACACTTATATAATTATTTTCCTGGCTTTCAATGATGACCTTCTCCTTGTGTTTTGTTTTCAAGTTACTCGGGTTACCTGGTCCTGAGTGGACGGCTTCTTGTCAGTCCCAGATCAGTGTATCATGTTGTTGTCACATTCTTTCGAACTGCATCAGTTATTTTCCGCTATCAATTCAACCTTCATCAATGGTAGATAGTGTTAGTCTGAAGGCCGTTGGGACAGGATGTGAAGTTCATATCCGTTGTCGAGTTCAGGCTCACGCTAATAGAAGTCATGCAGCAGGAAATACGCCTCGCCTCGCCTACCATCATTTTTACATTGAAAGAAGAAAAGAGTAGGGTCATTCCTTTTTTAACAGTTAAAGGAAGTTTCCCAGCAGAAGTCAATCGACGAATGGTAAATGTGCATGTGGAATACGTGTTGCTCAGGAGTCCTGTGAAGAAATGCAGAGATCGGTTTCTAAGTGGCAGGCAAAGATTACTCGAAGATCCTGTTCCGGGTCAGTTACATGTGATTATCACCCCAGAGGCGGTATATGAGAATGAAGATTTACCAGATCTAATAGAGCATTCAAAATGAAAAAAAAATTATTTGATCTGAACATCTTATTGAACATGTCTAAATGCTGATCAAATTACTGGCGACCTTCGAGCTTTGGGTTGTCCTAGTCAATTGAAGACCAAGGCTGAAGATATTTTCACTTATAACGCAAAACTGCAGAAGCTTTCACTTCTTAACCAAAGACTGCAGAAACTTTCTCTGATTACCCTAAGACTGCAGAAACTTTCACTTCCTAACGAAATACTGCAGAAATGTTCTATTTCTACCTTAAGATTGCAGAAACTGTTAATTCTTAACCCAAGACTGTAGAAACATTCACTTCATAACCCAAGACTATAGAAACATTCACTTACTAACCTAAGATTGCAGAAACTTTCATTTCATAACCTAAGACTGTAGATACCTTCACTTCCTACCATACGGCTTCAGAAACTTTAACTTCCTAACCCAAGACTGACGAAACTTTCACTTTCTAACCCAAGACTGCAGAAACTATCACTTCCTACCCGAATACTGCAGAAACCTTCACATCCTACCTCAAGACTGCCGAAACTTTCACTTCCTAACAAAAATGTAATTTCAAGAACAAAACTGGACTTTTTGATTCACATTATAAGAACATGCTCCATTCTCCATTTAAAATTCTATAAAACGCATACATAAATGCCAGTCATTTAAACCCTCACACTTGACATACATATGTTTTTTAGCCTATTTAATCTCGTAGCTACACGAACATATCACACAGATATATCTGTTGCACATACAAGATGTCACACTCCGATATATTTTCATTCTTTATTAAACAAAAACAAAAAAGGACATAATTCTTGGACGTAAATATCACATTCTACATTATGTATAATACAAAACATATGAGGGTACTTATCTTGTACATTCTAGTTAACATTCAACTAAAAAAATCAAATAGAATTCCGCATTTATTTCATAAATCATTTTATATACATAAACAAAACCAAGGAAACTAGTGTATAATTTAATCCTCGCTGGATATTTCAGTACTAAATGTACATTATATAGTTCAAGTGACATATCACAAACGGGTAACCTTTTTTTTTAACCGTTCACCAAAAGCTTATAGAGTCCTACTCCGAATGACGACCAATCGATTTAAAGGCCATTCGTACTTTCGGCTGATCCTATGGACATTTTAACATTCCCTGCCACAGGTCACTTTTGCTACTCTTCCGTTAACATGGTGTGTGCTAATACAAAGTCCGACAATTAAGTAATGAGACTAATTTTATTATAGTCAAGACAAAAATAGCATACATGAAGCAAAGAATGGAATCCAAAGAGGCAATCTTCATCTTTGAACTGGCAACTTTTCATCGCCGCCCTATAAGCAGACGAGAAACTAGCCGCCATTTTGTTGACATAGTCAGAGGTGCATTGTTACGTAATCAGCATGGAGCAAAAGCTAACATTAAATTCTGTTTAAAACTTGAAAAAAGTGCCATCGATGAGACAACTGAATTGATGCTATATGTTTATGGGTATAATTGTTTATCTCGTGCACCGATATTCAGGTGGCATTCATGATTCAAAAGTGATGTGGAAACATTTACAAATGCAACTAGACATAGACGCCCAATTTCAGTTCTTAAGGAGGAACTCATTGCAAAAGTCAGAGAAAAGATACAGGAAAATCATATTTTGACTGTGAGGATGATGGTAGATGAGTTTGGTGTTAACCGAGAGACCATTCGTAAAATTTTAGTGGAATATTTTTGATCAACAAAAAACCTGCTTGCAGGTTTCTACCACACTCATTGTCTGATGACCAAAAAACATGAATGTGTTGAGTACGTAAAAGACATCACCAAAATGTCTAGCAGAAATAAACATTTCTTAAATTTGATTGTTTCAGAGGATGAAACATGGATTTTCTGCTATGATCCCACAACTAAACGCTAAAGTGCTCAGTGGAAGTCATCATCATCACCACAAGGCAATGAAATTCGTCGTCAAAAGTCAAAAGTGAAGAAAATATTGATGTGCTTCTACGACAGCAAAGGAGCTATTCACAAAGAATTTATTATAGAAGGATAGACTGTCACTGCCAAAGTTTATTTAAGTATTTTGAAACGCCTATTGAAAAGGATTCTTCGAGTCCGACCCAAGTATTCAACACCTGGCAGTTTTTTTCTTTCTTCATGATAATGCACCGGCTCTCTGGGCGGTTGTTGTACAGGAATTTTTGGCCTCAAAACAAGTGTGTGTTCTCAACCATCCACCCTATTCTCCCAGAGTTACCATTGAAAGGACGCTTCTTTGACGATACTTATGACATCCAAAGGGCCGTAACATAGAATTTAAGAGCCATAGGAACAGAAGAACTGCAGAAGTCGTTCCAATGCTTTTTAGATCATGCAACTCGCTGTATCAATGCACAAGGGATTTACTTTGAGTAAAATATCGTTTATATCTTCAACCGTTGTTTATTTTATTATTTATGTAATTAGTCTCATTACTTAATTGTTGGACCTTGTATGTCAGTATTTTAAATTAACGGTGAGCATATCTATTCTTCTCTTATCTGTTACAGGAGTGAACAATACTCAGTATCTGACCTCTCTCCACAGCGATCACTAACAGCCAACTTATGGTTGAACCCTTGGCCGCATGACTGTAGTTATGCTCTGCATTTTTATGTTATTTCTGTTCTAGGATATGTTGGCGAGAGACAGTAAGATCTCGTCCAGAACTCGAGTGGTATATATTTTGTTCCGAGAGAGATGTTCCACATGATCTCTGTCTTGGTTTCTTTGTAATCTTTGTAGGATTTTAGAGACTTGCCACACAGAAAATAATGTATTCGGTCAATCGAAGTATGAATTTTCAATTAAACGAACCGAACACATAATACCAAAAAGAACTGAAAGCAGCATAAAATAAAAACTTAGAAACTGCCTATAAGTGGTGTGTAGTTTAAATATTATTACATATATTTATTGTGCAATTACTACATTTTGTTAACCGGTACTGTAAATTGTATTATATTCTTTCTTTCTGAAACTTTTTTCAACATTCAAAAGTAGTAAACAAAATGCATCCTCTCCTGTCAGTTAACATTCATTTTTAGAATTAACGAAAACTCTTTTCCTTATTTACTTCCTTGTTTACTCAGTTGAACAGACGGTTTTATCTATCTGTCTATCTATCTATCTATCTATCTATCTATCTATCTATCTATCTATCTATCTATCTATCTATCTATCTATCATCTATCTATCTATCTATCTATCTATCTATCTATCTATCTATCTATCTATCTATCTATCTATCTATCTATCTAACTATCTATCTATCTATCTATCTATCTATCTATCTATCTATCTATCTATCTATCTATCTATCTATCTATCTATCGATGATGCTGTAACTCATAAATTCAAGGACATAATCATTCTAGGCGACTTCAATATAGATCTTAATCAGCCAAATCCTACATGGAAGAACATTTTAACATCTTACAACTTCTCCCAAATTGTGAACAAACCTACTAGAGTTGCTGAATCATCATCAACACTAATAGATCATATTTATGTAGCTGATCCAGGAAACAATACTGAATGTACTGTCCCTCATGTGTCGCTGAGTAATCACTACCCGGTCTGCTGTACGTGGCCACATAAGGTGTATAAAATACCGAAACACAAACATACCAGCATCAAATATAGAAACTTTAAAAACTTTAACTTGAAATTATTTTTAACTGATCTAAAATCTTCGCCTCTTACGTACGTTTTCCAGTTAACAAATCCAGATGACGCTATCGAATACTGGATCAAGATATTTCGAAATATTTTTAACAAGCATGTCCCCATCAAAGAAATGAGAGTAAAACACGTAACAAAATCCCCGTGGATAACTCCCGATATATTGCATCTCATGAGGAAACGGGATGAAGCTCAGAAAAGCAGAAATTTCAGTAGCTATCGTTCACTTAGGAATAAGATGCAGTATTTAATTAGGCAGGAAAAGAAAAATTACTTCAGAAATTTAGTGAAAAACAAAACTGATAGTAAATCAGTTTGGAAGGCGATTAATTCTCTTGTAAATAAAAGGAAGCAAACTGACCCACAAACACCTAATGTTGAACATACTTGCACTAACTTCAGTGACCTGCGACCTGAGCGTGTTGAAAACTTTCAGCGACAGTAAATGTGTAAAGCTAAAACAAATTAATATTCCTTTCCTCACAGTCGGTGAGGTTTATAACTACTTCCGGTCCTTAAAGAACACTAACTCAGCAGGATGTGATGACATTAGTAAGAAGATACTACGCTACGCTGCACCAGTTATCACAGACACACTAACATACTTATACAACTTGTGTATTGACAAAAAATATTTCCCTGACGCTTTTAAACTCGCCAAAGTTTTTCCTCTTTTTAAATCTGGACAGACTAGTGACCTCTCAAACTATAGACCCATATCCATTCTGTCATCACTATCAAAACCTCTTGAAAAACATATACAAAAGTTAACTCTGCTCCACATGCAAGAAAACAGTCTACTAATAGACAGTCAGTCAGGTTTTAGACCAAATTACTCCTGCCACACAGCATTAACTAAAATGATAGAAAGCTGGCTGTCTAATATAAATGATGACAAATTGTGTGGTGCTGTCTTTGTTGATTTTAAGAAAGCCTTCGATATGATTGATCATGAAATTCTTGCAAAAAAGCTGGAAGGCTATAGATTACACCCTGACCTAACAAAATGTATTACATCTTTTCTCTCAGGTAGAAAACAAGTAGTTTGCTTTAGAAACAAAATATCTGGCTCGTCTGTGGTTGATACCGGTATTCCTCAAGGCTCCATTCTTGGTCATCTTCTCTTTGCTACCTATATTAACGACCTACCACTACATTTAAAGCACTCTTCATGTGATCTTTTTGCTGATGACTGTACTGTTTACTTTAGTGACTATGACATCAATAAACTACAGACAATGCTCACAAATGATATAAACAGTTTGATTAAATGGAGTAATAAAAATGGTATGTTGATAAACACCAACAAAACAAAATCCATGCTCATCACTACAAGACAGAAACTGCAAAATGCAACTAAAACTTCACTACAGCTTTGTGCTGGGACTAAGGCAATAGAAAATGTTCATGAACATAAAACTCAAGGACTCATCATTGATCAGCATTTAACTTGGAATTCTCACGTACGTAACCTAACAAATTTAATTGCACAGAAAGTTTACCAATTAGCCAAAATTAAACACTTTATCGACAAAGACACAAGAAAAATATACTACATATCACACATACAAACACACTTAGATTACTGTTCCACAATCTGGAATGGATGTTCAGTCTCAAACACAAAAAGGCTCAACTCACTTCACAAGTGAGCATTAAATCTTATTTGTGACAAACACCCAGTACAGACTGTAGATCAACATAAACAACTCAAAATTCTACCCCTCAAAAATAGAATCATCTTTAACAAAGTTAAGTTTGTTCACAGAATTCTGTCGCACAATGCTCCGCCTTACTTGTGGTCACTGTTTACGTATAACACTAAACATAGCCAGCGTTTAAAAAACTGTCTTCTTCCTAAACCCAGAATTGATCTGTACAAGAAAAGCCTTTCATACTCTGCAGTACAGCTCTGGAACACCCTCACCTACAATTTAAAATCCATTGGTAATACTTCATCCTTTAACTCAACCTGTTTCATTATTTACTTGCTTGTAATTATATGCCTCCATAAAATAGCCAGCACTCTCTCAACACATGGCTCGTAAACCATCAAGTACTTCAATGACATAGTTAGAAAAGCAACTTGTTAGATATTGTTAGAAATTATTTTAATGTTTGTTAAAAAAAACAAACATATGTTAGAAGTTCTGTATTTACAATGTATTTTTATTTATGTATATGTCTGCGTGTGTATGTGTGCGTGAGTACTATTTTATTAGGTTAATTACTTCTTCTCTTTTACCTTGAATGTAGTAGTTAAATCTTACACTCTTTTGATAAGTTTTTCCTAATTTAATTTGTATTTTTGTACTAAATCCAGTGTGTGGGAAGAATGAAAGATGGAGTGATGAAGGGCAGAATGTAAGACGGGCCTGAGTGCCCAATTCTTTACCCTTGAAAAATAAAGATTATTCATTCATTCTATCTATCTATCTATCTATCTATCTATCTATCTATCTATCTATCTATCTATCTATCTATCTATCTATCTATCTATCTATCTATCTATCTGTCTGTTTCTCTGTCTGTCTGTCTCTCTGTCTTTCTGTTTGTCTGTCTCTCCGTCTGTCTGTCTATCTATCTATCTGTACGTTCGTCAGTCCATCCTTCCATCCACACACAAACTGTCTCTTTCTCCTCTCTGCCCGTTTGTCCACCAGTCTGTCTGTCATCCAGTGTGTCTGCCTCTGTACGTGTCTGTCTGCCTTTTTTGCTGTCTATCTCCCTATCTATATGTCTCTGTATCTGTTTGTCCACCACAATAATTAAAACAAAGAGATAGTCATATTTAAGCCATACTTTTTATGTTGTATAATAAATGGAAAACTTAGAGAACAAAGATGACTACCGATGTGTTGACTCTGGCCAAGATTCTATGCTATCTCTTGCAGATTCTCTTGATAAAAAAAATTGATGCACTCCTTTAAAAGGGATAAAAGAGGAGTGGTTACTGCGGCCTTTTCTTGCTTACAAACCGAACACTTAAGCAAATAACCCACTCACTTTCCGACGCGGTAGCAATGTAACAGTCTGTAAAGAGAAATGCCGAGAACTCAGTAATAACAAAGTTGGACGTTGATTTTCATTGTACGCAAATATTCTCAACCATCTTTGGCACATGATCTCCGCTATCAAGCACACAACGCTAACACTAGCTCCACCCAAGGCAACGTATATCGGAAGCCTCACTCTAGACAACGTCACAGCGTTATTCTGCTCATTATATTTTCTGGAATCTAGGTTCTTTCCATAAAAATCCCCCGTGTGGTGGTAGGCTCTCCAGTACTGTAGAAACCCTTTCTCATCTGCCTCTATAAGAAACCTGTACAACGTGTCTGCGTAGAAGACATTTTTGGGGATTACAGCGTAAGCATAATTGAAATGCTTTGTAACATCCAAAGGATATGACCTAATATCATTTTCGTGTTTTGAGAAATATTTATCACAGTGCCCAAGACTTATGCAGTAGCTGGACAAGAATACGTAATGACCTTTCAGGACACGACTGGCATGGTACTCGTAATTTACAGTAAGGGTCATGTTGTCTCCTTTGTTAACTTCTTGTAATCTTTCCCAAAATTCCTGTAAAGATTTGTCTGTTCTGAAAAGAGTGAATAATGCTGAAGCACTTGACACTGTCCCAGCCTGGAAATTCCCGCTGTCTATTTGGGCAATTAGTTCTTGCAGAGTTTTGATGGATGGTTCAGTTGGTTTCGTGGTGAATGTCGTGACGAGAAAAGCGCTGTAGGCGGAGCACATGATGAAGCAGAACACTGCCCAGGTTGCCCGAAGAACTCGTCCAGTTTGTCCTGGGTAGATCTTTGAATTCTGGAAGCAGATGTGCTCGGAAAACGAAAGCAGATTCCTGGAAATAGTAAGCATTTCTTTAATTAGAAATAGAGGATACAAAATTGGGAACTTTGCAGAAAGTAGAAAAGATACTGGAGTGAAAGACTTACAAGCAACAGTTGACGATGAAACATCAGTGACAAAAAAGTTCTGGCTCCTGAGAAACTCTCCATTCATGGCTTTGAGACTTTGGATCCACACTGACTGAATTCTAGATTTAAGCTTCAATTACAACTGAAAGAAAGACCTTAAATGAAAGTTTCAGAAAAATTAATGCAACACCTGGTCTTCATTAAAAACAATATAGCGCACTTAAGAAGATTATCTCCATATAAAAAATGCTAAAGTACTAATGTGTTCATAACAAACCTTGGATTGAAACATGACAGCCTCAGTGGATATGAAGAAGTACAGGAATCCGTAGCTGTATACACTAGGGCCCCAACTACAGCGATGCCCAAAACAGGCCCTAGAAGAGTGTACAAGAATTCTGGCTTTAAAATCCTCACATAGATGAAATCCATGGTAGTCTCCGGCTGAAATGATCTGTGGAGATATTGATGTAAGACGTGAACATTATCGTTGGCGTAACATGATTCCTATATACAGGCACTTTTCTTCAGTGGTTTTTACTAAGCCACATCTCTAGGCCCCTCCGAAACATCTCCCCCCCCCCTCCCCCACGGCTGATTTCTTTTTTTTTTCATCTCTGCCATTTTCCCTCCTCCACCTCCAAATCTTCCCCACGTCCGGAGAAGGGAGAGGGGGATGGGGTGATGGCGGGTTCATCCAGTTCTGAAATCACTGATCTAATAAGACAGTTCTTGAAGCAGACAGTTGTCAGCTCTCCAGCATCATCTTAATGAGGAGCTCTTCTCATGGCTGCCTCTACCAATGTTAGATCTGCATAGTGGGCCTTAGTCTCCGGAAACAATGTTGGTGCTACCAAGTTTCCAGCTTCCTAGCACTTGCGTCCTCTAACTTTCAAATCTGGTTCTCGTTTCCTCCTCGTATGATGCTGCGCCCTTACACAGAGTTGCTGTCCCTGCGACTCATGCTGAGTGAAAAAAATGTACAAAAGTATTCCTGGACAACCATACGGTGGAACTTTTTTAAGCTGCAGGAGGAAACTTATACGTTAAAAATGATAGGAAAGAAGCAACATTTTTTTATGTAGTAATAAAACAGGAAGATGTTATGTAGTAATAAAACAGCAAGACTTTATGTAGTAATAAAACAAGAATATTTTATGTAGTAATAAAACAGCAAGATTTTATGTAGTAATAAAACAGCAAGATTTTATGTAGTAATAAAACAGCAAGATTTTCTGTAGTAATAAAACAGCAAGATTTAATGTAGTAATAAAACAAGAATATTTTATGTAGTAATAAAACAGCAAGATTTTATGAAGTAATAAAACAGCAAGATTTTATATAGTAATAAAACAGCAAGATTTTATGAAGTAATAAAACAGCAAGATTTTATGAAGTAATAAAACGGCATGATTTTATGAAGTAATAAAACAAGAAGATTTTATGTAGTAATAAAACAGCAAGATTTAATGTAGTAATAAAACAAGAAGATTGTATGTGTAATAAAACAGCAAGATTTAATGTAGTAATAAAACAAGAAAATTGTATGTAGTAATAAAACAAGAAGATTTTATGTAGTAATAAAACAGCAAGATTTTTATGTAGTAATAAAACAGCAAGATTTTATGAAGTAATAAAACAGCAAGATTTTATATAGTAATAAAACAGCAAGATTTTATGTAGTAATAAAACAAGAAAATTGTATGTAGTAATAAAACAAGAAGATTTTATGTAGTAATAAAACAGCAAGATTTAATGTAGAAATAAAACAAGAAGATTTTATATAGTAATAAAACAGCAAGATCTTTATGTGGTAATAAAACAGCAAGATTTTCTGTAGTAATAAAACAGCAAGATTTAATGTAGTAATAAAACAAGAAGATTTTATGTAGTAATAAAACAGCAAGATTTTATGAAGTAATAAAACAGCAAGATTTTATATAGTAATAAAACAGCAAGATTTTATGTAGTAATAAAACAGCAAGATTTTATGTAGCAATAAAACAGCAAGATTTTTATGTAGTAATAAAACGGCAAGATTTTATGAAGTAATAAAACAGCAAGATTTTTTGTAGTAATAAAACATCTATGTAAAGTCGGACAAGAAGAAAACTAAGAGAGAGTTGGAGCCGGCAGGTTCTGGTAGGATTTTAAGAATATTTAGGCGAAAAAAAATTCAGATATGTTATCTTGACTTTCCTTATCTGTACGATCTGTTGTTTATCTTGTCTTTACCTGTTCTCCACCACCTTAGCTATCGCAGTCAACCCCACCCCGTCAGTGAAACCGAAGGAGCTCAACGATGAGTGACATATGGTCTTGGCCATAACATTCGGCCCCTCTAATGCGGCGGTTCTTAACATTTTCTGAGCCGTAGACTCTCTTTCCGGGCTGAGAGTTTCTGTGGACCCTTCTTTAAAAATACATAATTTATATAGAAGTACGTTTTGTTAAATGGTCACCTCCCACGCCATGGAGTCCCCAGAATCTTTCCGTGGACTCCCTGGGGCTCCATGGACCACGGGTTAAGATCCACTGTTATAGCGGAACCATCATAGCTCACGAAGAGTTTTAAGTGGAGTATTGAGACCTTCGGTTAGTGGGTCATTACAGTCAACCTTTTGAATGGAGACGGCACAAGATGATGATGAATGATACTGGGAAAGGTGAGTGGTTTTTTTTCCTTTATACAACTATCAGCTTTAAGTGCTCGTATCAGCTGGTCAAAAGAAGCAATCTTCTCACAGGACTCCACTACCAAGATAGCACATAGTTCTCACCATGCTGTCTGGACCAGTGATTCTCAAACTTTTTACCTTCAAACACCACTTATCCTAGCTGCGGAAGTCCAGTTTATATGTGTTATCCTAAAGTCATAAACTCTTCATTGTTTTTTAGCTAATAGACGGCATTTAAGACCAAAGTGATGACGCAGCGGCGAACGACCTGATAATGCTCCTACGACTATTTGTGGTCTAATGACCACAGTTTGGAAACCGCTGTCCGGTTAATTTTTTTCCCGAAAAGGAGGGGGGATTGAAACAATATGGGAAACTGATCAATATTTTTTTTGTCTGAACTTAATGGCTTTTTTTCATTGTTTTCCTTCATCTGGCCATGTTTACTGTAACATAGAGAAACAGTGACATCAGCTATTTTATCCTTTCTAATGTCCTTAATGAAAGCATTTATCCGACTAAAATCAAAATATTAGGTCACTGCTGTTTTCCACAGTTGTTTAACAAATTTTACGTGGAAATCTCACCTGTATATCATATAAATCGGTTCAAAAAATGTCATCACGGGTATGAAGTCGATTACTGGTATTCGATTCGGTATTCTGGAAAAAGTCATGGTGGATATAGATGCTTCTCTTCTTTCCAAGAGTCCTAGCGACAAAGATAAGATTTGTGAAATAAGAGTGATATAGTTTGTTATCAAACATCCAACAACCATGATAAATCTCTGAGAACTTGAGGGGCATGACTAAGACGCTGACATTTTATGGAAAAAGTCTACATTATGTTTCTTTTACGTTGTTAACAGAACATCAGGCTAGCGGTAATGCTTCATCTGAATAAAAATTTGACGTCAAATTTTGTGAGTTGATTTAGAAAAATGTTCTCTCCCTCTCTTCCTCTCTCTCTCTCTCTCTCTCTCTCTCAACTCATAACTCGCCAGCTACGTTCTAAAAGGACATAGTTCAAAACGTAACTTGTGAGAACTTGTTAGAAACTATTTTAACGAATGTTAAAGAATTTGATGTTAAAAGTACTGCACTGAAAATGTATTTTTTCCTTGTGTATATGCCTCTGTAGGCACGAAACAAGGATGTATATTACCTCCCCTGCTTTTTGGAATTCCCATAGACTCCATAATGAAAAATACTCCATAGGTAAAACGGGCAATGATTAAATACATGGGACCCAACTGAGAGATCTTGATTTTGCAAATGACATAACTCTTATAATTGAAAATATGAAATCGATGCAAGAAAAACAGACACCCTGTCTTTCCTGGCTAGTAGAATAGGTCTTGAAATTAACAAGGAAAAAACTTCCCATTAGTCACGAAGATAAAATATACATAGAAGGAACAGCTGTTGAAGAAGTAAACCATTTTGCATATCTCGGCAGCTACATAGACCAGGATAGTGACACCAGAAAGGAAGTTAGAATTGCAAAAGCAGCGTTAACCTTCAAGAATCTTGATAACATATGGCATCCAAAAGTTATAAGCAAAAAACCAAGATAAGATTATTCAATTCAAATGTAATATCCACCCATATTTATGCATGTGAAAACTGGAAAACAACTAAAGAAACAGACAAGAAATCAGACTCTTTTGAAAACAAATGCCTAAGGAAAATACTTGCCATAAAGTGGAACGAATTTAAGAACAAGAAGAGATAAGACAGATGAGCAAACAACAACCTGACTCATGGACGATCAGAAAAAAGAAGACGGACATGTGTCGGTCACGTGATGAGAAGAAACAGTCAGAGAATCCCAAAACAAGCTATCAAAGTGGAACACAACAGGCCAAAGAAAAATAGGTCGAACACCTGAAACTCTAAAGAGGACACTTTTAAGAGAGGCCAGTTTAGTGGGCATAACATACCTTGAAGAGAATGAAATGCTCGTCTACAGCAGGAAAACGTGGCGAAATACCATGCAAGCCGTATGTGACTTCTAACACGGCACGGCAGGGATGTAGGGATGCAAGCCTACCCTGTATGTGTGCGTGCTATCTTGTTAGATTAATTACGTCTCATGTAGTTCATTGTCTTATTTTGTGAAAGTAATAGTTTAATTTTGTACTCTTTTTTATATGTTTTTCCCTCATGTAATTTGTATTAAAATATAGTGTGTGGGGAGAGTGAAAGATGATATAATGAAGGACAGAATTTAAGACAGGTTGCGTGCCCATTCTTTATCTTTTGAAACTAAAGATCATTCATTCATTTATTCTTTCTCTCTCTTTCTATATATATATGCCTTGTATGTATGTATGCATCTATCTATCTATCTATCTATCTATCTATCTATCTATCTATCTATCTATCTATCTATCTATCTATCTATCTATCTATCTATCTATCTATCTATCTATCTATCTATCTATCTGAACCTTTAGTTGCATAAGACACACAGGGGTTCCGTAAACGCCTGTCCTTACTCCTGTTTCACTGGTTGTCCATCTTAGTGCTGTTTTGTTGAAGTGAGCCAACATTCATCTAGAGCACATGCCCCAACCATCGCTAGAATTTTTCTTCAATAACCGAAGCCAACGGCTTCAATTGCATTTCGGCCAGCAAAGAAATATTATACTTGTCATTAAGACTTGTCCTAAATATCTCTCTGAGTACTGTTTCACATAGGTGTGCAAGATCTACCCATATTACCAATATTGTTCTCTTGTGGGAGAGTTTCAGCGTTCTGGGAAAAAATAATTAGATGTAACCTCATGATAACATGAAGGGAGAAAAAAAAACAAATATGGATTCTACTCGAAATAATCAGGACCTGTACCTAAAATAACGAAAAAAGAAAAGAAAAATTTGCTCCCTAACACTGCTCTCTGTCCAACACTTTTCACAAAAAAGGGGAAAAAAACTAATGTCCAACTTTTAAAAAATAATCGCAGGGTATTCAAGGATGATATCGCTATATTCCAGCTAGATTTTAATAAAAAAATCCAAACATTTTACACCAAACTAGAGAGAATTCAAAGAAAATAATTCAAGTTCCCTTGATTAGCTTTCACGAATTTCACGCCCTGTTGCTTTACTGTGAGCAAAAGTCTCGTTACTTGTAACTTTCTAAGTTTGTATTTAAAAATGACAGCTACCCATGTACTACTACTGATTTAGCTTCTGTGTTTTCGTCTAGTACTTGTTTGTCTAATATTCCTACTGCTATCGCTGTTGCTGTTGCTGCTGCTACTACTGCTACTATTAATACTACCATTACCACTATCATTACTACTAATACTATTATTACTACTATTACCACTATTACTACTACTGCTACCACTACTACTAGTACTATCACTACTACTACTATTATTACTACTACTATCACTACCACTACTACTAATACTATCACTACTACAACTACTACTACTACTACTACTACCACAACTATTACTACTATTACCACTACCACTACTACAACCACTGCAGCTATTACTACTACTACTACTACTGCTAATATTAATAATAATAATATTAATAATAATAGTATTAATAATAATAATAACAATAATATCTCTGCTAGTAGTCCTGCTACTTCTATTACTGCTATAACTACTTCTGCAACTTCTACTACCTGTCTACTACATTTGCTGCAACTTTTGATTCCATCGTAGTCATTATTATAACTGCTACTATATATTAGTTTTTCTGCTAATGTTACTACAGTTAAATATTTTTAATACTATTATGATTGCACTTACTATCGCACTTTTATTACTACAATTAGTACAACTACAGTTATTATTATTATTATTATTATTTATATTACATCCATGTTATTTCTATTACTACTACTTGTACTATTAAAACAACAACAACTACTACTACTATTTCTAATACTACAACTACTACTACTGATATTACTACTACTACTACTACTACTACTACTACAGCTACTACAATTACTAATAATAATAATAATAATAATAATACACAGATTGTAATCAAGGAAGCATCAAACATAATCAACACTTCTATTAAAACCACATAAGAATGCTGCTGTAGGTAAAACGCTGCTTACTGTTACAAATATAATGTTACATGAATTACTACTACCTTGCGAATTATAAAACTAACTTTTTTATAGGAGTTGTCATACTAACTTTCTTTGCTTAACAAGAAAGAAACATACAAGAAACTTTGATATATTCTCTTAAGGATTACCTATAACTCCAGTTGCATATCCGTCTTCTCTAACCGTCCCGTAGTTCTCTCCTTCATCCATTGACACGAAGTCGTAAGTGAACCCGAGGAATGTGGCTAGGAGTTGCAGCAGGGAGATCGCGTATCCTTCCATTGTGATACCGTTGCTAGACCTCTTCCAGACAGCCATTCTTAGAACATCTGAAGACATCACCCCAGCGTGCATTAACATTCCATCGAGAATGGATTTCTTCGACCGTAGAAAAGTCTTGCCGCTTAGTCTAAGTTTTCTAATTGTAGACAAGTTGTGGACACGTAACAGATTGTCCGAAAAGAAAGTATGATTTGCACATCGCCCGCTAGGGTTGATGCTGGAAATGTGTGCTCTAATGGTCAGTCCTTCAGTTCTAGATTTCTGAGCTATAGATATCACATTGGACGTCGACCAAAACAACAGTGTGATGAAGTCGATGCAAAGTTGCGTTCCCTGAAGATGGTCAAATATATTCTCACAGAAAGAAGTTGCTACGATCCATTCTGTTGTATGTAAAATTCCAGTCAGTTTAAGGTCTCTAGTCTCCGAAATCATTTTTGTAATCTTCAGAAATGGCGTCAAACTCTCGGATAAAACGGCAACGGTATGGATATCGTTGCTCTTCTCCAGGAAAAATTCTATAATCGACTTAAGACTGGATGCCGCCTGCAGTTTATCATCCAACAGAAAACTGAGGAACTGGATATCAGGAAGCATCACTGATAAGTTTTCCATGAACTTCGAGGCAGCTTCTTGAGCGGTGCAGTCAGAAATAACCACGACAATGACTGATTCATGTTTGGGAGTGGAGCCTGAGCTTAAATTGTTTTGTTTCTCGAAGATGTAGGTGGCAGCAGCTGCCATCTGTTGCCATGGAGAAATACGCCAGTCAAATTCCTCGCTCAAATGAAACTGGCTGGCTAAAGAGTCACGTAGTCTTCTTCCTGGATTGTGAATGCTGAAAGTCTGTGAGTTGACGGGTTGACAAATGTAGCAAAGAAACAGCAAAAAACGATGTGAGAAACAACTGGACAGAATCCCAGCCATCACTGCAAGTTTTACATACACCAAGCACAAGTTTCTAACACAAAAAAACACACGCCAGGAAATAACAGAATTTTAATTTTAACAAAAAGAGACCCCACATGTTTAACTAACCATTAAGGACTTTAAGAGCGGATATGATGAGACCAGGTCACGTTCTGTTTGTCTGGCTATCATAGAGCACTACCAACTGTTAGAATTCAGACAAATCAGGACAAAGGAGGCGTATGATTCAGTATTACAATAAGATAGGAAAAAAAGTGAATAAAGTGATCAGAAACGAGAGTGGTAGCAAAGTGATGAGCACGTATAAATTAATAACGTAAAATAATCCAAAAGTTCGGCTAAGGTTATCTGGTCTAATTTTTTGTTTAGGCCGTATTTACCGATTGGATCAGGTTGGGACCATGTGGGACTTTATGTTATGTTGTTTACCATACCTTTTGTCATCGTCCCTTTATCGCCTTTCTCAGTCAATCGTCTTTCTGGGAGCATTTTGTGGCTTTCTTTCTAACGAGGAGGATACAAAGAGAGGTAAGTTGAATTTTTAAAAATCCAGGTTTCGCGTTTTTAATCTGCTGTTTCTGTATGTGATTCTTGAAAATTGTGGGGACAGGAAAATGGGGAAGGGGGGGGGGGGTGGTTGGGGTATGAGAGAGATGGGGACACTGCTGGCCAAGGTATCGAAGTTTATGTCCTAGAGTTTGTTCTGAAGTAAAAACTGACATTCCTTTTGCGTTGTTTTCCGTGGAATGTCGCAACAACCAAATGGATCCTCGCTAACACACGAACGTGTTGTATGAACGAAGGTGAAGTGAAGAATTCCACTTCTTAAGCTAATCTTTGCTACTAGCAATGTTGACCAACCTCATGAAGAGAGTTACCACTGTACCAATGACAATGAACATGTGATTTGCTGAATCAAATCAGGGGGCTGCGTTTTCCGGTCACTCAAAAATGGTTGTGACAAAACTGTATTCTCTTCTCCAAGAACATCCCATAATTTGCACTTCTTAAATCACGAACCCATGTCCACACGGTAGGTCTGCCTCAATCCATTCGCTGGACAACAGGTCAAAACCCCATTTCACCTAACCCACGAATCGTCTGAGCTGGTGATCTTCAAATCTTCTTCAGCTTTCAAACCGAGTCACTCGCCAAGGTTCAGCAACCCCGGACAACATTATCCAGGTGCTAGTAACCTCTATCTTAATGCGAAGAAGACTAAACTGATGACAACTGACAAAACAAACAAGGCAGGAAAAACTGGAAGAAGTGGAGAGATTTGAGTATCTTGGATCACTACTAATTAATAATGGAGATACAATGAGTGAAATTAAAAGGAGGACATATATCGCTCTTCAGAAAGTAAAACAACTAAAGAATCTGTGGAGAGGAACAAACAGAACTATAAAAATAAGATTTTTAAGGGCATGCATCTTTCCCATCGCAACATTTGCCTGTGAGACCTGGACACTTAAGAAAACAACTGAGAAACACATAAATGCCTTTGAATGTAAATGCTACAGAAGAGTTCTCCAAATATCGTGGACACAAAAAACAACAAATATATCCACACTACAAGAACCTAATATTGAAGAAGGCTGGCTAGTAAAGAGGATAAAACAGAGAAAACTTAAATATTTTGGACACATTAAACATCATGATAATCTAGAGAAAACTGTCTTCGAAGGATACATAATGAGAAAAAGAAAGAGAGAAAGACCAAGGCGAAGATGGCTGCAAGACATCGTTGATGATCTGCAAATGAATGCATCAGCAGCAGGCCACCTTGCTCGGAACCGAGAGGCCTACAGGAGTGCTGTTAGAGAGGCAAAGTTCCACAAGGGACATGCAAATGAATGAAAGAATGAATTACTAACCTCTTATCTTCAAAGAACATGCCCGAGCAGGCAGCCATTTTTGACTGACCGGACAACGCAGCCCCTGATTTGATTCAGCAAATCACATGTTCATTTTCACTGGTAGAGTAGTAACTCTCTTGAGGAGATCGGTCAACATTGCTAGTAGCAAACATTAGTAAGATGGTAGGCACATGAAAAGGTGATAGCGCATGGTAAATATTACAAGTAACGGCATCCACGATAAAACCGAACAAGGTCAGAACAAACATCGAGGAGAGAGAAAACGAACGAGCTCTATTTTTTTTTTCACAGGAAAAGTCAGAATGTGTGATTCCATTCACCCATTACATGTGTGATTCCATCATTAACTCTTTCTTGTGTAGAAATCTAACGAATCTTTAGATTTTATTATTCTTTTTTTTTATTTAAATTAGAGATGTAACCAAAACAGAGTTTTATGTATTCTGCCGAATAGGAACATTCCAGTAACTTGATGGCCCGGATTCAAAGTAAAAAATACACGGAAAAGATGCGTCCAAAGAAGGCCATTAGCTAAATATTAGAATTTGCAGTGATGTTATGAAAGTATTGTTGTGAATCTGAACTGAAAAGTATTTATTTGCTCTCTATAATCTTGCACTGTTTTAGAAGTTCGCACAGTTTATATTTTACTATTTCAAAATATTCTATTCAACCTGATCTGAAAGAAGTGTCTTTTAATTTTAACACTGTTCTTAAGGACACCAGGAGAAACGCTTCCTTAATTGTTCAAACTTTCTCTGTGAAATCCTATGTGCCCGCTGTGTTTACTGTGTTACTATTTTCTGTTTACTGAATAGAGTGTTTAGGGCTCTAGTTGTAGCCGTACTTGCTGAGTGTTTCTGGATTAGTTATTTCACTGTCTCCAGCCATCCACTTCACTTCCAGGCTCTTTCAAAAAGTTGGCAACACTCTGAAACAAAGGTCAAGCCAAGTCCTGCGTTATCATTTGACATGAGGTGTTATTGATGGATCTGATGACAATGAAGATGACGACATTCTGACAGCCGGCAGGTCTGCCCTGCCACATGGCGAGTCCATTCATACTTCCACAGTCTATTCATACTTCCACAGCTCCAGAACAGATATAAACGTCTATTTTCTCGACAGAGACATCACGGAAACCATCAACGTAGGTACACATCCAAACGTAGACTGACCGCCCACTCATAATCTCTCCCACAGTTGTCTGTCACGGGTTTCTCAGACCACGTGACGTTCTAGAAGGATCTCCACCGACCACGGAAAAGTTCAAAAAGAGAATCATAGCAATTGCTTTTTTCGGAAAATACAACAGTTATCTCCCTGTACTGCTAAAACTGTTTCAATTTCCAGTAAATATGAATAATTGATTTTCCTACATTGCTCGGTCGAATACAAATTCTGATCGAATATTAAGTACATCTGTACTTTTAATGTACCCGGGGTATATTTCTGCACGTTCTAAATGTTCCATTACTTATCTCTTCCAGTGACAGTGACAGCTGATAGCTTGATCAACAACCAGACTGGACTGAAGTAGTAATCATCTTTACACGTTGCAAGGGCGGGATATTGTTAAGCTCAGATTACATAATCCAGCTTACCTGTTCCAGTAACTCTAGAACATTTATCGCCTGTTTCAAGGCACGTGCTTATCTGCAAATAACTTCGACTCCAGCCAATCGCTGACAAGGGATGGGAGACTGATTCAATGGCAGTGATCTGTGTAGCTCTACCCGATGTAGTCTGATGATGATGTGTAATCTGACTTCATTCTCCCCACAGCCTATCCCCCTCCCCCGGTACGCTGAGCTCAGTCTATGACACTGTTAAACAAACACTGCTGTACTTCTACTGTTAATAATCTCTGTTTTTTCATCTCTGTAATATTGGAAGCATTAGGTACGGAGTCTGGAAGTGACGTGACATAAACAAACAGATAGAGGATGATGTGTAGGCTCAATGGCAGCAGACAAATCAAGATACTTTTCTTGCTGTGGAGATCTTAGACTACAGTACAGAGAGGAATGTCATGATGAAACTGAGTATTATGGTCAAAACTATCGTAATTTGTTATATATTTTCAGCAAAAACATCCTGCTCAGCAATATCAGATTCAGAAAACCCAGTTAACCAAATGGTCAAAAACATATCTTTTATAGCATGTGATTGTCTAGAGCAGGACACAGTTTGGCAACAGTTAATCATTATTTTATACGTTGTTTTTAGAGTTCAGAATAATTTAGATTCTTTGCCTAATGGGAGTGAAGAAACACTACTTGTGGTTGCTCTGTTTCAAGATGGTTACTTCAAAGCTGCTACTGAATTTACGAATCTAGTTTCAAAGCGGGAACATTATGTACAGTTTGTCGTTTTTGAACTTGGAGATGGCGTGCACTTCGTGGAAAATCTGAGATCAGTTTTAGATCTGTTTGTTGCCAATAGCAACGCTGTGAATAGTGTGTTCTTATTTTCTGATAATCACACATTAATCACATCTCTTCTGAAAACAGTGGCATCCACACAACAGCTGAGATTCACAGGTATTCTGCACACAACGGAGTGGATTATTGCGTCCACATGCAACAAGGAATTACTTGTGGATTTGCGCGCTGGCCAAATTGGACTCGATTTCATGACACTTTTATTTTTGGCGAACTCAAGCATGATTTCCCTGGCTCAGAAATCCAGAAAAGAAAATTTGGAGATTAAAGTGCAATTTTCTTCTGGTAACTTTTACATTCGACGAAATGGCCATTGTTTCCGTGAAGTTTTCCCAGAAAAGTTCTATTTTACAATAGCTGTAAGAAAAAACGCTGTAGAAATCTATTATGGATAGTATGCGGGTACCCGTAGCACTGCTTTCCACAAGTGATAGAATATTACTGTTCAAAGGATCCATGGGGAAAGAAACTGTTACCGATGGCTTCGCCGTCGTTCTTCTGAATGTCATGAAAGAGGCTTTGAGAATTACAACTGACATTGTTATCTCGAATGACACAGGTTACTACGGGCTTGTCACTTCTGACAAAAAAGCAAACGGGATAGCAGGTTTGTATTTACTGTATGTTGTTAGCAGTTCTTGAATATAGAATCGCCGACCATATCGCATTTTTGGCGTCGGAAGCACATTAAGATTTTGTTGTTATTGTTATTGTTGTTGTTGTTGCTGCTGCTGCTGTTGCTGTTGGGAAGTAATGAAACATTATTCAGATTCATGGAAAGAACAGCATATTCAGCTGAGAATGAACTCTTTCCTTTCGCGAGAGAAGCTAAGAACACGGATTTTCTGCACACTGTACCACCATTACACGAGTTTCACAGTTACCTAGACGTAGCGTCCTTACTACAGTAAAGCCCCTGGCAGTGTCTTGACCAGGCATGTCTGGTTGGTCTCTGACAGCATTTTAATCTCACTGATACTATCATCAACATGTGCATATGCTTTCATTAATGGGCAGTGAGCGGTTCAGCCAAAACTACGTTCCGCCTTCACATTTAGTATTACTACATTATACTGAGTAATGCTACATTACATTTAGTATTGCTACATTATACTGAGTAATGCTACATTACATTTAGTATTGCTACATTATACTGAGTAATGCTACATTACATTTAGTATTGCTACATTATACTGAGTAATGCTACATTACATTTAGTATTACTACATTATACTGAGTAATGCTACATTACATTTAGTATTGCTACATTACCAGCTTCTTAGTCTCAAGAACTCGATTTAAGTAACTGGGAAATTCCTTCCTGTGCACTTATATCTGTCCTGGTTTTTCTTGTGTCTCTGCGGCAGACAAAAGTGATTCTTTTTACCTTCCCTGTGATTGTTCTAGGTTATTTTAATTTTCCTCTTTCCGATTTATCCAGTATCATATAATGTCATAGATTTCCTCGTCGGGTTGTAACCCTGTGATTCAAAGTCATATATCTATTTTTAGTATCCATGCGCGCCGACCTAAACTCCGAGTGTATCATATCTAAAAAAAAAATGGGAGATTGTGGTTCTTGCTGTTACATTCTTAAAGGAAATCACATCATTAAATAATGGATAGAAAAAAAAATAGAAACTGCCTTATGAAACTTCGAATTCAGTTTTAAGATTAAAATAAGCTGTTTCTATATTTTTGTTTGAAATATGTACTAAAATTAACTAGCATTAGATGAATGTAGATTAAAGTGTGTGTCATACATGGAATAACAGTAAAAGATGAAAAAAAATAAACTTTTGGAGAACAAAAGAAGTAGAAATGTGCAGCATGCAGTACAGCTGGGGCACAATACAAAAGCTAGCCGCAGACTAAGAGAGGTGGGGAGAGTTTGTTGCTGCCCTATAAGACACCACAGGTCTTACCGTGCGATGACTGTTTAGGCGATCAGCCAACCAAGGGCAAGGATGGATGGATGGATGGATGGATGGATGGATGAATGGATGGATGGATGGATGGATGGATGGATGAATGGATGGATGAATGGATGGATGGATGAATGGATGGATGGATGGATGGATGGATGAATGGATGGATGGATGGATGAATGGATGGATGGATGGATGGATGGATGGATGAATGGATGGATGGATGGATGGATGGATGGATGAATGGATGGATGGATGGATGAATGGATGGATGGATGGATGGATGGATGGATGAATGGATGGATGGATGAATGGATGGATGGATGGATGAATGGATGAATGGATGGATGGATGGATGAATGGATGGATGGATGGATGAATGGATGGATGGATGGATGAATGTTTAATCTTTAACAGCACGCTGTCCTCTCGTGGCTAGGAGGTTCCTCGCCCTGTAGGAGTCCGTGGTTTGCGTCACGGCAGTTTCTCCAGTTATTTCCCTTCTCTTTCACGTCTAACGCGTTTGGTCTACCTCTTTGGAAGGCTGGGCACACAACATTGATCTCTATCACTTCTATGTAAGCAACCCTCATTTTTTCATTTGGTGGTTGGAGGGGGGGGGGGTTATGGCAATCTGGGAGCTTGCTACTTATTTTTATCTTTATCATTCACGCCCCCTTCTCCCTCCCTTCCCCCTAATTTTACACACGCACAAACACACACGCACACATACTTTTCAAGGTATGAATATTCAGTCATTCATTATTACCGCGCCAACAAGCCTTGATCTTTCTGTTTTTACGGCGTTTTCAAGCCCTTGCTTTCTCATTATATATCCAACGAATGATACCTGCCTTTTTCTTGCAGATTTAATTAGGTCCCTTTCTACATTTGTTGGACATTCACTGCCAGTCCATCATGGCTGTTCTGCTCTCAACATTCTTCTATTAAACCGCATCTCTGTTGCCTCTAGTGATCCTTGCACTGATCTGTTCATTGTCCATGGCTCACTTCTGTAGGGTAGGACAGGCTCAGTGCAGCATTTTGTTCTCCCTGATGTTCAGTAACGGAGACGCATTGCACAAGATGATGTTGACAAAGCTGTTTTGGTTTGGCACGATGTGTCTTTGATGTTGTTGATATTTACCAGCAGGGTATTCTCTTGTCCCATTACCTGACATGGACGTGGGGGGGGGGCAGGCACGATCAACAGGTGGGCTTTTATTGGATTCCAAACCCCCCCCCCCCCACACACACACAGAGAAGAAACCACTGCTGATGGAACGTTTCCTTGAGTTGGTCTCTCTAACAGGAAATAAATTGACCCAGCCTTCCTTCTCGTCTCACAGATCCCTGTTAGGGATTTCTAAAAAAAAAAAGCAAAAAGTGATAAAAAATGTAAAAAAAAGGTAAAGGTGACCCTGTCATGCCTTGGAGGCACATATGGATATGGTGTTAGTGCCCATATTTTCCTTGACCTGTCAGCACACTAGAGGGTGATATGAATAAAAAATATAACCAAGCATAACGGAATAAAAAGCACATCATTTTACAACATTAACCCTCTCACCCCCTAAGTTAATTCTCATGCCCTGCCGGAACACGGTTTGATGGGACGTTTTTGGTAGAAAGAAACTGGAAGGAAATTTTGCTGAATTAACTTAATATACAGGTTTGGTTAAAATTGTGCTACTTTAAATTTTTATTCAGTTGGCTTATATATTGCTGTCAGCACTGATAGGTCTGCAAGATCTACCAGCACTGTCGATGCTTTTGTTTTTCCTAATGAATATTTTGAAACTTTGATTGTCTTTGGCAGGACAGTTAGCAAGAAGAGAAGCGGCCTTTACTCCAATGCCGATGTCCATTGTACCTGGTCGAGAAGAGGTCATGGACTACGTGCCAGTTTCTGTGGGTCTTTTCATCTACAGGTGGTCTATCTATCTATCTATCTATCTATCTATCTATCTATCTATCTATCTATCTATCTATCTATCTATCTATCTATCTATCTATCTATCTATCTGTCTGTCTGTCTGTCTATTTATCTGTCTGTTTGTCTGTCTGTTTGTCTATCTGTCTGTTTGTCTGTGAAGTTTATATGGTATGTTTTTAGTTCCTTTGTCCATCTTTCAGTTTGTTTTTTCTCTCTTTCTGACTGTATTTCTTCTGATCATTCTGCCATTCTGACTCTTTCTCTGGTGATCTTTGTGCTTTTCTGTAAGTTCCTCTTTTGATCTTGTTGTCTTTCTGACTGTTTCTATGTCGATCTCTCTGTCTTTGTGGCTGTTCACTATTTTGATTTGTCTTTTGGACTGTTTCTCTCTTGATTTTCATTTCTTTGTGAATAGACTTATACTGAGATTTCTGGATTACTGTTTATTTGTTGACCTATCGGTCTTTCTCACCATCCCCTATTGATCTTTCTATTTGCTAAAGTTCCTACCGTTTACCTCCGTTGAAAAAGGTTATTTCATGAGTAACAGTAAGAATAATGTTAAATACTTGTATGATTGCATTATCAAGAACAACACTAGTTTTAATGTCGCAGAAATTGTTAGCAATATGATTTCTGTTGTTGTTGTTATTATTATTGCTAGAACTACTACTGCTTCTGGTGCTGATACAAATACAACTGCTAGCAGTGCTATTGTTACTGTACTACTACTGCTGTAATATACAACTATTACTTCTGTTATTCCTATTATGACTACGACTACTACTATTACTATTACTATTACTATTACTACTACTACTATTACTACTACTACTACTACTACTACTACTGCTGCTGCTGCTGCTGCTTTTGCTATTTCTTCTATTACTACTGCTACTCCTCCTCTTCCTCCTCCTCCTCCTACTACTACTACTACTACTACTACTACTACTACTACTACTACTGCTACTGCTACTGCTACTATTACTACTACTAATAATAATAACAACAACAATAATAATAATACTGCTGCTACTACTACTATTAGTGGTACTAATACTACTATAATTACTACAAAAGAGCTTCCATCATCGATACCATTGTTTGTGTCTCTTTTCTTTTAAAGAAATCTAGTGGTTAGGACTGATTGTACTGATGATAACTGGTGTTATCTAGGCTGCCTCAACACAGAACAGACATTGACCTCATTTATACGGCAGTCTTCAGCCCAGAATTCTTGTACCTTCTCTGTGGACCTCTCATGGTAATTGTGGCCCTCGGAGCCGTACTGCACGTGACCACCAGGTCTTGTACCGTGGACCTGCCAGGAACCATCAGAAAGTCTGACACACGGTTTGTTTGTGTTTATCTCTTTCTCTCTCTCTCTCTCTCTGTGAGTCTCTCTTTCTTTCTCTGTCCATCCCTTTCTCTCTGTCTCTCTCTACCTTTGTCTTTCTCTTTCAGCTCTGTATCTCTATCTCCATCTCTTGTCTCCCTCTTCCTCTGTTTCTCTATCTCTTTCTGTTTGTGTTTCTCTTTATCTCTCTCTCTATACTTTTATATCTCTTCCCATCCATCTTTGTCTCTCTCCATATCTGTCTCTGTGTCTCTGTGTGTATATCTCTATCTCTTTCTCTGCTTGTCTCTCTCTATGTCTCTCTGTTTCTCATTGTCTCTCTCTGCCTCTCTCTCTCTTTCACTCTCTCCATCTCTCTCTATTTTTTTCTCTGTTTCCATCTCCTTCCCTCTCCCTATGTCTCTATCTGTCTCTCTGTCTCTTTTTCTCTCTTTGTATAAGTCTGTCTCTCTCTATCTTCCTCTCTTTCTTTCTCTCTCTCTCTCAAATGACACTTTTATGTTTCGTATCCTTGTAAGAATTTGTAAGAGAAAAAAAAAACGACGATAAATGACTTGCTGTATTTTCCTTTTTGCTTTCCATAATGAATGTATCATCACTCAGAATAGCCTGGTGTTGCTGTTGTTTTTAGTTTTCGAAAGTTCTTCTCGTTTTTTTTCCTGTTGCCGATGGTTTCTTTTCTTTCTTATGTTTATAATTTGGCCAAAAAAAAAAAAAAGCTTATGCCAAATACCTCTCTCTCTCTATCTGTGCTACTCTTGTACTAAACGGTAAATGAATGCTTGCAATAAAATGAATGTTGTACGATGACGTTTAAAAAGCGAAGAGTTCTCAGATATTTTTGTATGCTACATATGACTCTTGCAGATGTGTCGGCAGTGGTGCTCTAAGCTGTGTCTTCAAGTGGTGCTCTAAACTGTGTCATCAAGTGGTGCTCTAAACTGTGTCATCAAGTGGTGCTCTAAGCTGTGTCTTCAAGTGGTGCTCTAAGCTGTGTCTTCAAGTGGTGCTCTAAACTGTGTCTTCAAGTGGTGCTCTAAACTGTGTCTTCAAGTGGTGCTCTAAACTGTGTCATCAAGTGGTGCTCTAAACTGTGTCATCAAGTGGTGCTCTAAGCTGTGTCTTCAAGTGGTGCTCTAAGCTGTGTCTTCAAGTTGTGCTCTAAACTGTGTCATCAAGTGGTGCTCTAAACTGTGTCATCAAGTGGTGCTCTAAACTGTGCCATCAAGTGGTGCACTAAACTGTGCCATCAAGTGGTGCACTAAACTGTGTCTTCAAGTGGTGCACTAAGCTGCGTCTTCAAGTGGTGCTCTAAAATGTGTCATCAAGTGGTGCTCTAAACTGTGCCATCAAGTGGTGCACTAAACTGTGCCATCAAGTGGTGCACTAAACTGTGTCTTCAAGTGGTGCACTAAACTGTGTCTTCAAGTGGTGCACTAAGCTGTGCCTTCAAGTGGTGCACTAAACTGTGTCTTCAAGTGGTGCACTAAAATGTGCTACGAGCCGTTCTCAGAGTGCTGCTCCGAGTGGTGCTCTTTTGAACCAGGAGTTTATCGTGGTCCTGATGTTAGTAAAGTCTGCATCTTGGATCCACCCTAGAACTGCATGCAATCCGCTGTGAACCAACTCCTCATCCGGATTGTGTTGATATTTAAAAACGCACGACGTCACTTCGGCTAAACCATGCGAGCATTTTCTGTGAAGTTAAAGAAGACGATGAAGAAAAAGAAGAAGCCGGTGTTCTCCTACAATTTTTACTCTTAAATTTCTGTCCCTATCCTTCTACAATTTTTACATTTAAATTTCTGTCCCTATCCTTCTACAATTTTTACTCTTAAATTTCTGTCCCTATCCTTCTACAATTTTTACACTTAAATTTCTGTCCCTATCCTTCTACAGTTTTTACACTTAAATTTCTGTCCCTGTTATTCTACAATTTTTACACTTCAATTTCTGTCCCTACTCTTCTACAATTTTTATACTTAAATGTCTGTCCCTGTTCTTCAACAATCTTTACACTTAAATTTCTGTCCCTACTCTTTTACAATTTTTATACTTAAATTTCTGTCCCTACTCTTTTACAATTTTTATACTTAAATGTCTGTCCCTGTTCTTCTACAATCTTTACACTTAAATTTCTGTTCCTACTCTTTTACAATTTTTATACTTAAATTTCTGTCCCTACTCTTTTACAATTTTTATACTTAAATGTCTGTCCCTGTTCTTCTACAATCTTTACACTTAAATTTCTGTTCCTACTCTTTTACAATTTTTATACTTAAATTTCTGTCCCTACTCTTTTACAATTTTTATACTTAAATGTCTGTCCCTGTTCTTCTACAATCTTTACACTTAAATTTCTGTTCCTGTTCTTCTACAATTTTTACACTTCAATTTCTGTCCCTGTTCTTCTACATGTGTCCTTGACCAGTTTTTATCTTGTTCTTTAATATAAATTACACAATGTTTAAAAGTGTTTACATTTCATACGCTTTCAGGCGTTTAATTTCATATCCCGAGCACCTGTGTTTCCAGGCTCCAAGGTCTTACCCTGGACAAACAGCGCGAGTACTCAGAGCGTCTTGGGTGCTGTTTTGGTTCATCATTTGCTCCGCGTACAGCGCCTTCCTCGTCACAACCTTCACGGCCAGGCCACCAGAGCTGACTTTAGACACTTATGAAAAACTTCTGGGCTGTACGGAGTACTCTCTGGGTATGCTTCAAACAGGGAGTGCGGGCATGCATTTTTTTAGTGAGTCCAATAATGTGTCCCTGAGAGGAATTTGGAAAAGGCTGCTGGAGCTGAACAAAACTGATTCAAGAACCTTCGACCCTCGGACTGAGGTGCACGCACAAAGAATTCTGAAAGAGCAGTACGTCTGGATAGTGAGCTCATGCTCTATTTTAGGAATATGCGATGGGTATTTCTCAGATTATGACGACATTCGATCATATATTATATACATCAACAGCTTAATTGGATATGGCTACACTGGTGTTCCTAAAGGCGTTTTCTACGAAAACAAGCTCTATAAGTTAACATTAAGGTTAGACGAAAGTGGAATTTTACAGTACATACAGAATATGTATTTCAGGCAATCATTTCCACCTGGAAAGCGTTACAGAAAGACTCACAACGAAGAAACTAGCGTCGTCTACAGCAGAATTCAGTTTCCATTTTATGTTGTTCTTGTCGGTGTTTTGTTAAGTATAGCTTCTTTAGCTGTTGAAATAGCAATCCGCAAGTGGAGACCATACATAGAGTCACTTGTAAGTAGATTCCGTTATTAGGACACTGATAATTAAGACAACCAGGCATTGTTCCAGCAATATAGGCTTTTTTTGTTACATGATTACCCTGATCAAATTCCACCAGGTATTTGTGCAGTGAACCTCACCTTACAGGAAAACATTCTCCATTCTCAGAACTAATTTCTCAACATGCGGCGTGTCAGGTACCCAATTTTTGTTGTTGTTGTTTTCCACCTTTTTTTTTTTGTTGTAACTCCACAATAAATTTCCTTCAACTTTCGTATCGATTGGAAACCCCTGCCGTGAATTAGAGGAAAGTAAACATTTAAGAAATTACAGAGTGCCCAAAAATTGTCGTTACTGTGTAGATCTCAGTCACTGAAAATAATAACTGCTCCACGATTATCTATACGCCCTGTGCAGTCCTGGTACAAAGATACTATGTTAGAGAGATAAAATGCTTATCTACTCAGAGTGGAAAGAGAAACAGAGAAATAGCAAGAGAAAAACATGTACAGTCCAAGGCAATGTCATATAAAAAAGTCACAAACAAAGCTGGTGAAGAATGTCAAAGACTGACGCCTGAGAAATAGCACCGCCAGTGCTCCAAGACAGACGATACTGTCATTTGCTAACACAAGACTGACGGAACTTTCACTTCCTCCTAACTCAAGACTCCCGAAAGTTTCACTTCCTAACTCAAGATTCCCGAAAGTTTCACTTCCTAACTCAAGATTCCCGAAAGTTTCACTTCCTAACTCAAGACTGCCAAAAGTTTCACTTCCTAACTCAAGACTCCCGAAAGTTTCACTTCCTAACCCAAGACTGCCAAAAGTTTCACTTCCTAACCCAAGACTGCCAAAAGTTTCACTTCCTAACTCAGGACTCCCGAAAGTTTCACTTCCTAACCCAAGACTGCCGAAACTTTCACTTCCTGACCCAAGACTGCCTGAGCTTTTACTTTCTAACCCTGTGTACTGTAACCGACTAGCCACCATCAGCTAACTGCAACTGGCTATCCGCATCTGTGACTGGCCCTAACCCTACGTGTCCCATTCTAACTTTTGACTGACTTGTCCGACTGACTGACCTGGCTCTGACTGCACTGACCCTTCCTGTTCCTTTCTCCCTCCCAGACCGCAGAAACAAGATCCAGCTTAGTTTTCTTCTTATTTTTTCTTTGTTATTAACCACTTAATTATTTTTTTTGCACGATTCTTTATCCTGAAGACTCCGGAGAAAATTCAGCTCAGTCTTTCTGTGACCATTTCCTGTTAGGAATTTTTTATCTATTTTATCTCGCGACATTTACAATTCCAATTTCTTCGCAGTTACTATCACTCTATGACATCGCCGGGGATCAGGTCGGAATCATTCTAGTGCAACAAGGAGTTCGCAAAGTCAGTGTGAGGTACCCTAGTATCGATTCCGGTATTGTAGTGGTAATTTAGTGGCTGCAATATTTAGGCACATCTACCTGCTGCATGATAGCGTTGACTGAACACGCCGATCAAACGTGCTGATTAAAAAAATATGTTACATAATATACGTATGATAATCAGACACGTATCTTATAACAAATGTTGGAAGTGATGTTCTTGTGCGTCTATGCAAGTTTGAATACGGTTAATTTTATTCGCAAACATTTTTCTTAGATCTGCTTGTGAAATGTTTCTTATGTAGTTTTACTTACTGCAGTTTCTTACTGCAGTTTTTAATTCATTCTGCGTGCGTGGGTGATTTCGATACACATCAGATCTAGCTGCTCCGTATAGATAAAAGTCTGGTGGGTTTAGATCCGGTGAGCGATTCGGGGTGTGGAGGGGGGGCATAAACATGAAACCGTCTCTGAAAATTTCGATTAGAAATTTCATGAAATTGTTAGCTGTGTAAGCTAACCTTGGTGAAACTATGATTATGCCACTTCGTCTGCTTCAAGCAGGCCTATGAAGCCGTGGAGTATTAAATAATAGCTATCACTGTTAACTGTCCCTTCAAAGAATGTAGGGCCTTTGATGGACTCCGAAGCATAGAGTCAAAAATGTTCGACAGCTTCTTCTCGTTAAGTTTAGATGGTCTCCCATTACAGTGTGCATCTAACACTGAGCTTGTTTAAAAAAAAATTGTCAATACGTTTATAAACTGCAATGCAATTCCTAGGAATTTTTCGACAAATTGCTCCCTCACTAAATCGGTGTATTGCCTTCTCGTAATTCGTAATCAGCAAGAAAAAAATACGTTCCTCTAGTGAAAGAATCATAGTGAATAAAATGATTAAACAGTTCGCCCGTCGTGCAGTTCTAACGCTGTTTAACAACTGAATACACAAACGCATCAAACAGATTGAGTACAGTAAATGTTACACAACAGCAGACTTCAACACGCTAACATACACAGGCAAATGTTTCTAGATATCGCAGCTGCCTACGATATCATTAAGTTACCGGAATCGATACTGGGTTACTGCACACTGACTTTGCGAAATCCTTGTACTTTTTGTTTTCTTTCCCTGACGACTAAATCGGTCACGTGATGAGAAGAAACAATCAGATAATCAAAAAATCAACAAAAAAAAAACAGACTATCGAATGGAACACAGCAGCGCGAAGAAAAAAAAGGTCGACCATGTGAAACGAGTCCTAAAATGCTATATTGAACCTATCTTGTTATATGGAAGTGAATCATGGACAATAGGCAGGTCTACATAAAAATCATTGGAAGCAGCAGAAATGTGGTTTATTAGAAGAATGTTGCGAATCCCCTGGACAGCAAAAATAACTAATGAAGAATGTATGAGAAGAGCTGGAGAGACAAAAAACCTTGTCAAAAAGATAAGAGAGAGACAATGTACTTTCATAGAACATGCAATGAGAAGAGGGGGCATTGAAAATATTATAACAACAGGAAAAATAGAAGGAAGAAGATCAAGAGGAAGACCAAGAGAAATGATACCGGACAGTCTGACGGGATGGTGTGAGAAGAGATCACCAACTGAACTGATGGCCTGCATGAAGGATCGTGTACTCGGAGATGCATAATAGCCAACGCCAGTCGGCATGGCACCTGATGATGATGATGATACTTCTGTGGTGCAGAATTTAAGCTTGTTGCAGACACAGTCGGACAGTTCCAAGCTCAGTATTGCTGGAGTTAAAAGTTAGAAAGTGTGGCCAAGTAGCTAGTGTACTCAGTCTCTCACTAAGGGGTAGGTTATCTTCAAGCCTAGCCAGAGGCGTCCCAGTCAATCAGTTGTAGAAATTGGTTCCTGTTTCCAGGGAACTAAAGAGGGAAAGGCAACCCTCTAGTGTGTCGTCAAGTAGGGGAACTGGAAGCTAGTTCCATGTGGGAACTAAGGAAGGGAAGGCAACTCTCTAGTGTGTCGTCAAGTAGGGGAACTGGAAGCTAGTTCCATGTGGGAACTAAGGAAGGGAAGGCAACTCTCTAGTGTGTCGTCAAGTAGGGGAACTGGAAGCTAGTTCCATGTGGGATCTAAGGAAGGGAAGGCAACTCTCTAGTGTGTCGTCAATTAGGGTAACTGGAAGCTAGTTCCACGTGGGAACTAAGGAAGGAAAGGTAACCCTCTAGTGTGTCGTCAAGTAAGGGAACTGGAAGCTAGTTCCATGTGGGAACTAAGAAAGGAAATTAACAGTCTAGTGTGTCTTCAAGTAGAGGAACTGGAACTAGTTCCATGTGGGAACTAAGGAAGGAAATTAACAGTCTAGTGTGTCTTCAAGTAGAGGAACTGGAACTAGTTCCATGTGGGAACTAAGGAAGGAAAGATAACCCTCTAGTGTGTTGTTAGGCAGAGGAACTAGAAACTAACAGCATATCCCCTATGGCATGACAGAGGTAAGTTTTTTTTAACTATTGGAAGACATTTATCTGTTTAATTGGACTTATTTTTTTTCCTTTACTTTCAGAAACTGTTTTATCAAAGTCATGTGTGCTTTTGCTGTAATGGGACATTAGAACTTCATGTGTACAAGGTATATTTTAGAACAAAAATAAAGTGTACATCAGAATTTTTAAAATCTACTTTTCATGAGTTTTTTTTCTGTTGTGTTGTTTCTGTATGTGATCCTTGAAGAAGACTTTTTCCCCCGAAATACTGAAATGTTGTATGTTCTTTATTTATACCTGCTCTTCTTAATTTGTGCAATTCTTCTTCCTACACACGTTTTTTACTCTTTCTTTCTTTTTTTGTGTGTAAAAACTGATCCATGCATCTATGTCTACCTTTCTTATATATAAGAAAACTCTGATTTCTTATTATTTCTCTTGTACTTTTTTATCGATAAAAGTCCATGGTAAAGTCAGATTTTAATAGTGCGGTTAGCAGTCATCTTGTCCTCCAGGCTAAACTGATAAGTACGTCCTTTAAGAGGAGAGCTGATATGGGGTTTGATACTTATTCTGAACATCTAGAACACGAAGACAATTTTTTTTTTTTGCTAAAAAAAAAACAAACAAAAAAACCGCCCGCCAGCTTGGTAACGTGAATATCAATGGAGCTGCACTGTAACAAGTGAACAAATTTAAATACCTGGGATCTGTGATAACAACTGATGGAAGATGTGCCATAGAAACTAAAAGCAGAAAATGCCAGGCAAAAGTAGCATTTCAGAAAGTGAAAACCATCTTGTGCAAGAAGTCATTTTTATTGAATGTGAGGAAGAAGGCGTTACAGTGCGATATACTGAACCTATTTTGATACAAGAATGTGAATCATGAACTACTGGCAGACAAATGAGTAAATCACTGGAGGCAAAAGAGAGATGTGATTCATGAGAAGAAATGATGAGGATCCCATGGACAGCCAAGATAACTACTGAGCATTGTTTGAGACAAGCTAGTGAAAAGCGTAGTATAATAACAAAGATAAGGAAAAGGCAATCATCATTCTCGGGGCATGAGATGAGAGGGGAGAAACTGGAGAGCATCATAACAACGGGCAAAACTGAAGGCAGGAGAGGCAGAGGAACAGATGTTAGAAGGTCTGACATTGCGGCATGGAAAGACATCAATAACAGAGCTAATCAGGAATGTCAAGGACCGAGATTTGACATGATGATGATGATGATGATACAAGGTGGAACACGAGAAACAAACCCGATTCATATATTCCATGGCAGCAGTGTCATTTGTCGGATGGGAGTGCTTGCAACACGTTGTTCAGGTAATCTGTGGTAAGTTTACCCGGGCTGAGACTTCATGGCCCTCCTATGTTTAACGTAAGCTTATTTTGCCAAAGTTATATCTGGTATATCTCCTTCCATGTTTAACGTAGGTCTCTCATGCCACAGTTGTATTTGGTATATGCCCTGCCATGTTTAACGTAGGTTTATCATGCCACAGTTAAATTTGGTATATGGCCTCCCGTGTTTAAAGTAAACTTATCATGCCACAGTTACATCTGCATAAATGCCCTCCCATGTTTAACGTAGGTCTATCATGCCACAGTTATATTTCGTATATGCCCTCCCATGTTTAAAGTAAACTTATCATGTCACAGTTAAATCTGGTATATGCCCTCCCATGTTTCACGCATACCTATCATGGCACAATTACATCTGGTATACACCCTCCCATGTTTAACGTAGGTCTATCATGGCACAATTACATCTGGTATACACCCTCCCATGTTTAACGTAGGTCTATCATGCCACAGTTACACCTGGTATGTGGTGTCAGCGCCCACATTTTCCTTTACCCCTCGGTACACTAGAGTACTGGAGCATCATGTAATCAGCTTCACGCTTGACCTACTTTATTTCCTCAGCTCCAGGGGAAACCAGGTTCTCATTTCCACAGCTGGGTGACTGGGACGCTTCCCGTGGAACCGGAAGTACGGAGTTCGCTGTGGGAGACGAGCCCGGTAACCATTGCACCAGTTACAAAGTCATTGAATGATCTATATGACTTTGATGTGTTTTTTTTTTGTTTGTTTGTTATTGTTTTATGACTTTCTGAGTATGGATCATTATATGGAAACAGTGACTCTTTATCTCATGGGAGTGCTTTGAGCATACCTGGACTTGGGGTGTAATTCAAGACAGACAGACTCGTGTCATAGAACTGGTGTGTCTTTACACAGAAGGATATGCCAAGAGGAAATTCACAGCAGCTGCCATTTTGTCAAAGCATTGCAGAAGAAATTTTCCTAATTACCTGCCCCTTTCTTCCAGAATTTCTAAAATGGACTGCAGAAACTCACTAAAAACACGATCAACAATCACACTGGGCTGAGGCAGTAATCATCTTTACACGTAGCACTGGTGGGATGTTGTTAAGATTTAATTACACAACCCAGCTTACCTGTTCCAGTAACTCTAGAACATTTATCGTCAGTTTCAAGTCACGTCCGTATCTGCAAATAAATTCTCCTGCAGCCAATCGCTGACAAGAAGTGGGAGACTGTTTCAGTGGCAATGACTTGTGTATAACTCTACAGCCATACCGTCTCATGGCGTAATCTGACTTCATTTACCCATCCACCCCTTTCCGCCCGAAGTACACTTAGTTCAGTCTGTGACACTGTTAAACAAAGGGTTAATTATATTATCAACATTTTTTAAAACTCTGTAACATCGGAAGCATTAGCGCAGGAGTCATAAAGTGGCATACCGTATACAAATAGATGGCTGATGATGTGTAGACTCAGTCCAAACAGACAGATTAAGATGCTTTCGTTGCTGTGGGGGTCCTTCTAGATTACAGTACAGAGAGGAATGTCATGATGAAACTGAGTATTGTGGTCAAAACTATCGTAATTTGCTGCATATTTTCAGCACAAACAAAATGTTCAGTAAAACAAGTGGTCAGAAACATGTCCGTTTTAGACTGTGAATGTTTAGAGCAGGACACAGTTTGGCAGCAGTTAATCATTATTTTAGACGTTGTTTTTAGAGTTCAGAATAATTTAGATTCTTTGCCTAATGTGAGTGAAGAAACACTACTTGTGGTTGCTCTGTTTCAAGATGGTTACTTCAAAGCTGCTACTGAATTTACGAATCTAGTTTCAAAGCGGGAACATTATGTACAGTTTGTCGTTTTTGAACTTGGAGATGGCGTGCACTTCGTGGAAAACCTGAGAGCAGTTTTAGATATATTTGTTGCCAATAGCAACGTTGTGAATAGTGTGTTCGTATTTTCTGATAATCACACATTAATCACATCTCTTCTGAAAACAGTGGCATCCACACAACAGCTGAGATTCACAGGTATTCTGCACACAACGGAGTGGATTATTGCGTCCACATGTAACAAGGAATTACTTGTGGATTTGCGCGCTGGCCAAATTGGACTCGATTTCATGACACTTTTATTTTTGGCGAACTCAAGCATGATTTCCCTGGCTCAGAAATCCAGAAAAGAAAATTTGGAGATTAAAGTGCAATTTTCTTCTGGTAACTTTTACATTCGACGAAATGGCCATTGTTTCCGTGAAGTTTTCCCAGAAAAGTTCTATTTTACAACAGCTGTAAGAAAAAACGCTGTTCAGATTTTAGAGTTACAGAAATCTATTATGGATAGTATGCAGGTACCAGTAGCTCTGCTTTCCACAAGTGATAGACTATTACTGTTCAAAAGATCCACGGGAAATGAAACTGTTGCCGATGGCTTCGCCGTTTTTCTTCTGAATGTGATGAAAGAGGCTTTGAGAATTACAACTGATTTTGTAATCTCGAATGATACAGGTTACTATGGACTTGTCACTTCTGACAAAAATGCAAACGGGATAGCAGGTTTGTATTTATTGTACGTTGTAGTTAGTTTTTTAATATAGAATCGTCGACCATATCGCTTTTGGGGGGTCGTAAGTATATTAAGATTTTGTTGTTGTTTTGTTGTTGTTGTGAAATAATGAAATAGAATTCAGACTCATGTGATGGACAGTACATTCTTCTGAGAGCGAAATGTCTTTCACTCGATGGGAGTAGGATAGATGATGGCTTCTCAGTACATTCCATGACGCATGTTTGACTCCAGCCTAAGTAATTCTACGTGAGGCGTCCTATCTTCAGGAGCCCCTTTGGTAGGGTCTTGACCAGACAAGTCTGATGGCCTCTGTCAGCGTCTTCATCTTTCTGTTACTGTCATCAACGCGTACGTATGCTCCCATTAATTTGTAGTGAATATTGCCAGCACTACTTTCCGCCCCCCCCCCCCTTTAAAATGTGTATTGCTACATTATATTTAGTATTGCTACATTACATTAAGTTTTTTGCATTATATTTAGTATTGCTACATTACATTTAGTTTTTTGCATTATATTTAGTATTGCTACATTACATTTAATTTTTCTGCATTATATTTAGTATTGCTACATTACATTTAGGTTTTTCTGCATTATATTTAGTATTGCTACATTACATTTAATACCGCTAAATTACCAGTTTGTTCAGTCTAAAGAACGAACGCGATATAGGTAACTGGGTAATCCATTCTTGTGTATTTTATATTCGCCTTGGTTCTTCTGATATCTCTACGACTGACAAAAATGATTTTTACCTGTTATGTTATTAATCTATGTTATTTTAGTTTTTCTTATTTCCGATGTATCCACATGCATATGGTTTCCTAGATTCTGTCACTATGATTCAATGTCATATATCTGTTTTTAGTATCCATGCGCGCCGACCTAAACTCTGGGGGTATCCTATCTGAGAAAAATTGGAGATTTGTGGGTGCTGCTGTTACAATCTTAAAAGAAAAAAAAGAACTAACTATAGAGACTTAGAATTCAGTTTTATGATTAAAATAAGATGCTCATATAGAATTAATAGAATTTGCAAAGCTGCAGACTGTATGGAAATCTTAAAAAAAAAAAACTAAGCACGAAAACGAAAATCAGGATATTTAAGAGTAATGTTCTAAGTGTACTATTCTATGGAAATGAAGGCTGGAAAATCGCCCAAACTATAGAAAACAAGTTGAATTCTTTCCAGACTAAATGTTTACGAAGAATTAGAAGAATATCTTTTGGTCAAACACCGTAAGAAACAACATCCTGTTGGCAGAAATGCAGATGAAGCCACTGACAGCAATTATTGAGGAAAGACGCTGGCGATGTTTAGGACATGTGCTCTGAATGACTGACAACTGACTACCAAAAATAGCACTAAGATGGACACCACAGGGGAACAGAAGTAGGGATAGACCAAAGCAGATACGGAGAAGAACAACAGAGAGGATGTTGAGCAATAGAGGGCTCACCTGGCCAAGAGCGGAAAAAAAGACAAAGGACAGGCGTTTGTGGAAAAGCCTTGAGAAAGACCCATGTGCCTTAGGCATTAAGAATCAGAGAGAGAGAGAGAGAGAGAGAGAGACAGCGAGAAAGAGAGAGAGAAAGAGAAAGAGAGAGAATTAATGACTGATCTTGGGGTGATATGTCTGAACTATATAATCTCTTTAGCGTCATGTTAAACTTTGTGGTTTTAAGCAAAAATCATATTTCCATTTCTTATATTGTCATCTTTTTTCACGTATTGTAGGTGATTTTTTATTTAGTGCTCTAGAACTTGAGTGCTTTACCGTCTTCGTCAAATTACTTAATGAGTGACAGCCATTAAATACGTTAGATCCAGTCTCTTTGTTTATGTGCAGAATGTTCAGTGCTGTATAGAAAATGATTTAGAATGAACTTCAGTGCATTGAGAAGAACATGGAAATCACACAGATGGTGACATTTCTCACGTTTTAAGTAGATCAAAGTGTGCTACACGCATGTCATAATAGCAAACAAACAAACAAACAAACAAACACACAGAAAGCGTTGAAAATAATTTGGCCATGTGCCCCACAGAGAAACCAGCAACACTAATAAAACATTCATGAGACTGACACACGAAGAGAAAAGGAAGACAGGCCGATAAAAGGCTACATGGAGAGAAGAATGTCGAAGCAGAAATGAGTAGCATGCAACACAGCTGGGCCAGCACTTTCTTCTGTCGGTGAGAGAGGGTTAATGAACATTTTGAAACTTTGATTGCCTTTGGTAGGACAATTAGCAAGAAGAGAAGCGGCCTTTACTCCAATGCCGATGTCTTTCGTGCCGGGTCGAGAAGAGGTCATGAACTACGTACCCGTTACAGTGGTCGAGGATACCGATCTTGTTATGTACAGGTGAGTATGTATGTATGTATTATGTATGTATGTATGTATGTATGTATGTATGTATGTATGTATCTATCTGTAAAGTTTATTTGTGTGTATTTTTATGCTTTTCCATTTTTTCCGTCTTTCATTTGCTTTTCTCTCTTTCTTATTCTCTACTGATATTTATTTCTCTTTCTCTCCTATCTTTCTGTATTTCTCTCTGTTTTTCTTTTATTTACTTTCCTGTCTTTGGGACTGTTTTTCTGTTGATCTTCCTGACTTTCTGACGTGATCTCCGTCGATCTTTCTGTTTCTCTGATGATTTCTTCTGTTCTTTCTGTCTTTCTGACGTGTCTTTGATGATCTTCGTATTTTTCTCATTCCAATTACTTGCGATATTCCTCTATTCCAAAAAAAAAACCTCAGTTATTTCAGGAATAATTGATGTGTTCAGCACAAAACTGATACAGATTAGCTAGTTTTATTTCATAGCCAAACTGTGTGTTGCCCTGTTTCATGATAGCAGTGAAAAAAGATAACCGCGTTATCTACAGCACTAGTGCTGATATTGGAGAAATGATTAGTACTACATTTTCTGCTTCTGGTAATACTACTAGTGCTAGTACGAATTCCGGTGATGCTACTACCACTTAACAGTACTACTATTACTGTACTACTGCTGCTGTAATATAATACTATTACTACTATTAGTACTGCGTTTAATACTACTATTGTTACTACTATTGCTACAACTACTACTAGTACTATTGTTACTACTACTATTACTACTACTACTACTACTACTATTGTTACTGCTATTGCTACAACAACAACTACTACTGTTACTACTACTACTACTACTACTACTAATAATAATAATAATAATAATAATACTACTATAGCTATTGCTACTGCTACTACTAATGCTACTACTACTACCACCACCTCTACTACTACTAATGTTACTATTATTACTATAACTATCACAAAAGAGCTTCCATGATCTTTACCATTGCTTTTTTCTCTCATTACTTTGAAAGATAACGGTTATCTGGTCATTAGGAGGATTGATAGTGGTAACATTTTTTTTTTATGTAGGCTGCCTCAACACAGGACAGACATTGACCTCATTTATACGGCAATATTCAGTCCAGAATTCTTGTACCTTCTCTGTGGACCTCTCATGGTAATTGTGGCCCTCGGAGCCGTACTGCACGTGACCACCAGGTCTTGTACCGTGGACCTGCCAGGAACCATCAGAAAGTCTGACACACGGTTTGGTAGCATTTACCTCTCTCTGTCCCCTCTGTGTGTGTCTCTTTCTCTCTTGTCCCTTTCCATTTCTGTCTCTGTCTATCTTTATCTCTCCCCTTCTCTCTTTGTGACTCTCTCTCTCTCTCTCTACCTCTGTCTCTATCTCTGTCTGCGTGTGTTTCTCTCTCTGTCTGTCTCTTCTTTCTACCTCTGATTCTCACTATCACTGTCATTTTCTGTCTGTCTGTCTGTCTCTCTTATCATCTCTGTCGGTCCTTATCTCTCTCTCTCTCTCTCTCTCTCTCTCTATATATATATATATATATATATATATATATATATATATATATATATATCACTGGTCTCTCATGGCGAAGGTTGGGGGTTCGAATCCGGCCAGCGGCACCCCAGTCACCCAGCTGTAGAAATGGGTACCCGACTTCTGGAGTTGGGGAAGGAAAGGCGGCCAGGCGTGATACTGACCATATCACCCCTCTAGTGTGCTGACAGGTCTAGGAAAATATGGGCACTAACACCATATCCCTATGTGCCTCTAAGGCATGACAGGGTTACTTATATATATATATATCTGTCCTTCTCTGTGTGTCGTTACCTATACTGACATTTTTGTGTATAGTAGCCCAGTAAGGAGTTCTATGATGTAAGAAGAACAATAAATGCGCGTAAAAAATCTAATTGTTGTATTGTCCTTTATTGCTTTCCGTAATGAGGGCACCATCCCCTAGAACAGATAAGTGTTTCCACTATTTGTAATTTCCGAAGATCTTTCTCGTTTGTCCTTTTCTTTTTTCCTGTTGCCCTTTCTTTATTACCTTTATAATTCCGTGTAAATCATGAGCCAGATGCCCATGTCTCTTCCTGCGCTGCTCTTGTACTGAAAGAAAACTGCAATAACATGCATGTTGTACGACGATGTTCAAAAGTCCAAATGACTCCTCAAGATGTGTCTGGGGGTGTTGCTCTAAGCTGAGCTTCAAGCGGTGCTGGAAGATATTCTCTGTGAGTTGTTGTGAAAGATTTGTTCGGGGCCGTGATCAGAGTGCTGCTTTGAGTGATGCTCCCTGAGCCAGGATGGAGGTCAACGTGATCCTGATGCCAACAAAGTCTGCCTCATGCATCCGCTCTGGAACTGCGTGAAATCCGTTGTAAACTAATTCTCTATCCGGATTTTGCGAATGTTTAAAAATGAGTGACGTCGCTGCGAAGAAAACGTGTTAATAGTGTCAGTGAGATTAAAGGACATGAAGATGAAGAAGAAGAAGAGGAAGCAGAAGAAGAAGAAGAACATGAAGAAGAAGAAGAAGAAAAAAGAAGTTGAAGAAGAAGAAGAAGAAGCCCATGCTCTTTTATCATTTTTAAACCCAAATTTGTGTCCCTGTTCTTATACACACGCCCTTGATCAATTGCCATCCTGTTTTTGAACGTAAGATATACAATGTTTAAAAATATTTAAATTTCTTACAATTTCAGGCGTTTAATTTCGTATCCAGAGCACCTGTGTTTCCAGGCTCCAAGGTCTTACCCTGGACAAACAGCGCGAGTACTCAGGGCGTCTTGGGTGCTGTTTTGGTTCATCATTTGCTCCGCGTACAGCGCCTTCCTCGTCACAACCTTCACGGCCAGGCCACCAGAGCTGACTTTAGACAATTTAGAAAAAGTTCTGGGCTGTAAGGAATACGCTCTGGGTATGCTTCCAACAGGAACTGCGGGCATGCATTTGTTCCGTGAGTCCAAAAATGTATTCATGAGAGGAATTTGGGAAAGGATGGTGGAATTAAATAAGACGGACCCCAGAACCTTCGACCCTCGGACTGAGGTGCACGCACAAAGAATACTGAAAGAGCAGTACGTCTGGATAGTGAGCTCATGCTCTATTTTAGGAATATGCGATCAGTATTTCTCAGATTATGACGACATTCGAACATACACGGTCCTCGTCCAAAACATGTATGAGTATGGCTTCATTGGTGTCCCTAAAGATGTTTTTTATGAAAGGGCGCTCTATAAATTAACATTAAAGTTAAGCGAAAGTGGAATTTTGCATTACGCAAAGAAAATGAATTTCAGTCAATCTATTCCACTTGGGAAAAGTTCTAGTAAGGTTAACAGCGAGGAAACTAGCGTCACTTTTAGTAGAATTCAGCTTCCGTTTTATGTTGTTCTTGGTGGGATACTGTTAAGTATAGCTTCTTTAGCTGTTGAAATAGCAATCCACAAGTGGAGATTATATATACAGTCATTTGTACGGAGATTCCATTATCAGGACAATGAAAGTTAAGGCAATTTCAGATCAGGCGTTATTCCAACAATACAGTCTATTTGCTACATGTACAAATTCAAAGAGAGGAAAACCAAGGCTAAGATGGCTGCAAGACATCGCTGATGATCTGCAAATGGATGCATCAGCAGCAGGGGCATCTTGCTCACAATCGAGAGGCCTACATGAGTGCTGTAAGGGAAGCAAAGTTCCACAAGGGACATGCAAATGAAT
>CM019706.1:1853975-2056475 GCA_009760885.1 Achatina immaculata | reverse complement strand
TAGCTCTTCTAAAATAAAGTCTGTTCATTCGTTCGTTCGTTTGTTCTCTCTGTTAGTGGGAGTATCTTTATCTGCCAGCTAGACACAAAAGACGACATATAATACAAAACGACAAAACACAAAAGACGACACATAACACAAAATGACAAAACACACAAGACGACGTATAATACAAAACGACAAAACAGCCGAAAAAAAAACCGCTATTATATACAAGGCACAGAGAGAAGGGGCCCTACAAGTGATAAAAGCTGTGACATGTTTATGTTACTATGTTCCGTGCAGTATAACGCTGACAATCAAACTTATCCATCCTGTGCAGTCCTTGGTGTTTCCTATTAGTTCTGATGTTTATCGTTTTCCATGCCAATGTGTCAGTCCACTGAGATACGAGTATTTTTCCCTTGGCCTTCCTTTCTTTCTTTTTTTTTTCTTGAATTTTTCAGTTTTTACCAGTTTCTCCAACTTCTGTCTTCTCATGACATGTCCAAGTTCTCTAACTTCTGTCTTCTCATGACATGTCCAAGTTCTCTAACTTCTGTCTTCTCATGACATGTCCAAGTTCTCTAACTTCTGTCTTCTCATGACATGTCCACGAAATTTTGGCTATGTTTTTTTCTTATCATTTTAAATTGCTTTCGCTGTTCTGAAACTCTTTGAGGACCTCTTTGTTGTTTTATTTTTGTCTGTCCAAGGTATATGTAGCATTTTTCTCCACAACTACATCTCTGGTGCTCCCAGTCTCTATGTCATCTTTCGGTGGACTGTCCAAGTTTCACAGACAACAGTGACATCTTTATGTCACCAGCGTGCGGTAACCTGTAAGACTTGTAATAACATTTGAGTAGATGTCATTGTATACGATCTTAAACCGACAAGTTACAACATGGGCACGTTTTTTTCTGTTGGAGTAATCTGTTTGTCAGAAAGCAAACCTTTACATTTCACCATCTGCCACAAGAGAGGAAAAAGAGTAAAATATTGCAAACCCGGGGTTCATAAAAGTCACAGTTAAAGTCACATAGCAAAGTAAGGGAGGAATAATAGGCAAGTGTAACAGTATATTTGTTACTGGGTGTGTCGTAACTGCTCAGGCCTTACTGCAACACACGGTCATGTGACGACGTGAACTCTGGTCACTTGGTCATGTGACGACGTGAACGCTGGTCATTTGGTCATGTGACAACGTGAACTGTGGTCATTTTTGTCATATGACGACGTGAACGCTGGTCACTTGGTCATGTGACGACGTGAACTATGATCACTTGGTCATGTGACGACGTGAACGCTGGTGACTTGGTCATGTGCCTGAGCTTTACTGAACGCGGTCACTTGGTCATGTGACGACATGAACGCTGGTGACTTGGTCATGCGACGACGTGAACGCTGGTGACTTGGTCATGCGACGACGTGAACGCTGGTGACTTGGTCATGCGACGATGTGAGCGTTGGTCACTTGGTCATGTGCCGACGTGAACGCTGGTCACTTGGTCATGTGACTGAACTTCACTGAACGTGGTCACGAGAAAGGGAAATTTGGAAAGAGAACAGTTGTGTGGAAGTTAGACGGTGGATATATATATATATATATATTATATGTGTGTGTGTGTGTGACATATTGAAGTTGGACTTATGCTTGGATCTGTTCTTTAATGTTGAGGTTCATCCTGAGTCAGCATGAAGTGTTCGTTTGTTTGGATGTTGTTGTATGCTGAGCTGTAATTACCTACAACACGAGTCAACACACGTACATTCATCCACCACTACATCACGCCTACACTTAACAGCGCACCTGACAAAATAATTTAGACGTGATAGAAAGGACAATAGTAACAACCGCCCAGCCACAAGCGAGAAATATACTGATCACCAGACCACAAAGAACCTTAAGTAAGAAAAGGTGCTAAACTTACCTGTCTGTTAATGCGTACGTGATCATGTGACATCTAGAACAGAAACTAGGCCAAATAAACGTACCCAGAAACTTCTTCACAAAGTCCAGCGACCTATCTGTTTCTTCTTATTCAGAAAACAGGTTTTGAAAAAGGTGTAAATATTGCCCTATCACATACCCGTTCCTTTTAATTTAATTTTTTTTAAAAATATCAAGATAATGTAGACTTATAATTTTTTAGAAGAAAAAGTGTGCTCCTGTCACAGTGAAGTTTGAGAATCCCTGTTAGAAACATGAAATCCTGTCTCTGTATGGTCATAGACAGATCGCACATGCCATAAAACACATTGATTATTCATTATGATCAAGCAAAACTAATCATTCCTTCCGATGTGTTTCCAAGTTGCGGAAAGTTCCAGGGCAAACGAAAGAAAAAGGAGGAAGATATATGTAGACTTGAAGTGCGATAACCAAGAGGCACGTGAAGGGAAAGTCATTTTGTCTGAGTAAAGATGACATAGGCAGCATAGAATAAGGAAGCATGATCCCCAACGTATACCGGCACGGTACCTTTTTTTTCTCCTCCTCAGGAAAGAGCACTCTAGATACACAACTAACCTCCGCCCTAACCTTCCACCCCCGCCTCCCCCAACCACCCATCCGTATTTTTCTTTGTTCCAAGTAGCAGATAGACAGATGAGTGGGTGGATGGATGGTTTGACGGATGGATGAATGGATAGAAAGATATGTACATAGAAATACAGACAGACAGATAGATAGATAGATAGATAGATAGATAGATAGATAGATAGATAGATAGATAGATAGATAGATAGATAGATAGATAGATAGATAGATAGATAGATAGATAAAAAAATTAAACGAAAACGGTTTTATTCACTTGTTTAACAATTCCATCGACCGAATCATGGCGTAGCGGTTACCATAGCTACATCAAAACACAGAAACGATCATCTAATATTTGCACACAAAAGGTGAACGAGTTTTCCCGGTGTCTTGATTCTATCTGCGTCATTTAATCGCCGGCTTTTTCCGGTGTAAACTTCATGCCAGGAATTAGGTCCTACTATTCTATTACTTATATCTCCCAACATTGTTTTCTATTTGTAGAAATTTATATCTCAAACCATAAACTGAAACTACCTTTACGTTAAAAAGTGTTTGTTTGTTGTTGTTGTTGTTGTTGTCCAGTATGCGCTAGACATTTGTAGAGGACCACGTGTATGTTTGTGTCTCAAGTTTGGTAGCTGGAAGAGACTGAATTTAAGCGTCAGAGTTTCTGTCTCATGGCCTCGTTTCCTTTTCCGGGTGTCACGATTTCAGGTCCATCCAAACAGTGCTCTCAAACATGTTTTTTTTTCTTAATTGTGGGTTCTTGATAGTCAAGTTGATTACTTCACTGCGCTCCTGGGGCTAAGTGGTTGCTCTTCCTCCCAGAGACCGTGGTTCAAGTTCTAGATATTTATCTTGTCATTTCTTTTTCTTTATCTCGTGTCTAAAAGTTCTTTGTTTATGATTTTTCCAAGATCTAACCGCATAAAACTGTTCTCTTTTACTTTTCTGTGTGAAAGCCTTGTTGTTTCTTATCTGTTACTTTTCTGTGTGAAAGCCTTGTTGTTTCTTATCTGTTACTTTTCTGTGTGAAATCTTTGTTGTTTCTTGTCTGTTACTTTTCTGTGTGAAAGCCTTGTTATTTCTTCTCTGTTACTTTTCTCTGTGAAAGCCTTGTTCTTTCTTCTATGTTACTTTTCTGTGTGAAAGCTTTATTATTTCTTCTCTGTTACTTTTCTGTGTGAAAGCTGTTCTTTCTTCTCTATTACTTTTCTGTATGAAAACCTCATTATTTCTTCTCTGTTACTTTTCTGTGTGAAAACCTCATTATTTTTTCTCTGTTACTTTTCTGTGTGAAAACCTTGTAATTTCTTCTCTGTTACTTTTCTGTGTGAAAACCTCATTATTTCTTCTCTGTTACTTTTCTGTGTGAAAACCTTGTTATTTCTTCTCTCTTACTTTTCTGTGTGAAAACCTTGTGATTTTTTATGTGTAATAAGATCACAGACCTCGAAAAAGTATTCATTCTCCTCTGAGATTCACAAGATTGAGAAGAGATGGTGGAAGACCAGTTCATGATCACTATTGGTGCATCTCAGTCTTCTTGGTGGAAGTTTGATCTCACCAGAGGTAAATATACTTCCTAGAGCCTAGGAAAATCGTTATAAACCAGATAGTATAATTCTGGAACTGATAACCTACTTGAATGGACGCCATACTGGATTCGATACTGCCCTGGCACCAAGTATCAAGAATCAAAGGGAAATAATCGTCAAAGTTGAAATAAATACTCACATAACATAGAGCCTACACTTTTAAACTATATTCGATTCCGCCCAATCAAAATCGATATCATCGACCGGGAACCGCCCAGCTCAGAGAAATATATGCCTGACAGACGTGGGTTACTTTCGATAACTGCCTCCTTCCACCACCAACCATTTTCAGCTTAAAGCGATAATGTGGCTCAAGTGTCCAAGACCCTAGGAAATATGCCACGGGCAAGCAGCAGCAACAGCATTAACTGCCAGAAGGGGCCCCAAAGCCGGACAAGTCAAATGAAGGAAACAGACAAAGAGGGACTCAAATGTTCTCCGAGCTACCAGGGTTCTGTGGGATGCTAGCAACCCTGTTTCCTGTCTGACTGAAACTATTAGCAGAGCGTTTTCTGAACCTGTTGCAGTGAACATGCCGAGAGACGCCAACCAGGTCAAGTGGGGGTGTGGGTTACGACGATTACTTTCGTTTCGCAGGCCCCAGAGTGTAGCCAGAAAGCGGCGGCGAGGCCCCAGAGTGTAGCCAGAAAGCGGCGGCGAGGCCCCAGAGTGTAGCCAGAAAGCGGCGGCGAGGCCCCAGAGTGTAGCCAGAAAGCGGCGGCGAGGCCCCAGAGTGTAGCCGGAAAACGGCGGCGAGGCCCCAGAGTGTAGCCAGAAAGCGGCGACGAGGCCCAGTGCTTCATGAGCAGACTACACGGGGGGACGGGGACGGAAACGACCCTGCCCTGTTCGCCATGTCGTGAACTGCTTCTGGGAGGTATCGTGGAAAAGATGAAAGAAGATCTTTTGTCAGCTCTTATTTGCCTACCCTGACGCCAGCAGTCAGCTACTATTTGCCTACCCTGACGTCAGTATTTAGCTATTATTTGCCTACCCTGACGCCAGCAGTCAGCTACTATTTGCCTACCCTGACGCCAGCAGTCAGCTACTATTTGCCTACCCTGACGCCAGCAGTTAGTTATTGTTTGTCTACCCTGACGCCAACAGTTAGTTATTGTTTGTCTACCCTGACGCCAACAGTTAGCTATTGTTTGTCTACCCTGACGCCAACAGTTAGCTATTGTTTGTCTACCCTGACGTCAGCAGTTAGCTATTGTTTGTCTACCCTGACGCCAGCAGTTAGCTACTGTTTGTCTACACTGGTGTCAGGAGTCAACTATTGGTTGCCAAGACCCTGCCACAATTCACCGTTGGCACTCCAAGTAACAGGTCTAGCCTGGCTGACAGGACAAGGACTGCCAAAGTCCCAAAGGTGGTGGAGTCTGCTAAAGAAGTCTGCTTGTTAGCTGCATTCAGGGACTGAAAAACAATAGCTGCCATTATCCTCACCCAAGCCGAAATGTTGGTGTGTCTCAACGCCTTCATAGCATCGGTTGCAAGGAATAGCAGCTCGTAAGTTCCATGGACATTGAGGAATATATATATATATATTCTTGCAGAATGGACCTTCGGGTCTGCGAAGAAATGATGATTGTCTGCAGTGAAAGCAGGAAAGAAGCGAGCGAGTCCTGAAAACAGAACTTCAGAGAAACAGCAGTTATTACTAGAACATAGCAGATGCAGCGTATGAATACGTGTTTTTTTTAAGTTAATTAAATGAGATCATCATCATCGTCATGTTTCCTTTACTCCAACTAGTTGGGCCTTTCTGTCGCAGTTCTTCCAGCCAAGTTGAGTCAGGTCCAGTTCTTTTATATTGTCCACTAATTTATTTCGTTGTCGTCCTCTTCCTTTTTTTCCTTCTGCGTTTCCTTTTTGGAATTCTTTTTAGCATTTTATTATGCCTCAGAATATGACCTACAAGTTTCAGTTGTCTAGTTCTTATACTTTTCATTATTTCTCTTTTCAATTTCAGTTGATCTAGTACTCCCTTGTTTATTATCTTTTCTGTCCACGGATTTTACCCTGCTTTTATTTGTATCTCAACATTTCAAGGACGTCGAGAAATCATCATCATGTGCCATTCCTAGTGGCCTCGGCGATCATGTTCTTTCCAGTTTCCGATCTTTCCTGTTTTCCATCAGTTCTGTTGTGCTTCTCACATGCTGTTGTGTCAAGCCATCTAAGATTTTCTCTCTTGGTCTACCTCCTCCCTTCCCGCCTCCCATTTTCCCCTTTTGCCAGGATATTTTCAGCTCTTTCTCTTCTCATTATATGGCCAGTGAACCGTAAAGATATAGACTCAGTAATAACAGTATGGATACTTTATGTCCAAATTATACTAAGATAATCGTGATAATGATTCTGCCGTTGACAATAACGATGATGATGAAGATGCCGACAGAATATCACTAAAAACACCACCTCAGAACCAGAAAACCCGCAGGAATGATTAAACTATGTCCACTCATTCACAAGCAAGAAATGTTCGTCGACTTGTTCCTGGCTGGGCTGGAGTTCCACCAGGCCAGTGCAATCTCAGCCCCCAGACAGACAAAGCTAACGATGGCCCCAGCCACGGCCACGTACACCAGGAACTCTATGCGAGCAAAACCAACGACGCTGCCGTCGTGTTTATTTCTGCTAGCATCTTGGTTGGTGTTGGAGAAGAATATCTTCTGTAGCTTGAATACAACTCCTGCCCCTTCCAACTGCAGGTGTAGCTGATACAACGTTTCCTTGTAAAACACATTTTTTGGAAGGGCGATGTAAGAAGTGAAAGCACCCTGGAGACTATACTGGACATAGGCCCTTACATCGGTGTAATTGGGGGGCAGGTAGTCGTAAAACAGCCCCGAGGCGATGGAGAAATTGTCAATGAAGGCATACCGACTTGAGACCAGACGCTGGACGTGGTCGTTCAGCTCTAGGCTGAAGGTCAACGGCTCTGTTCTGTTGTAATCCAGGAGCTTGACCCACAGCTGCCTCATCCATTTGTCGCTGGATGCTTTCAGAATAATAGCCAGGGCGTTGCCGCTGCCCAGCATGCCGATCTTATACTCGTTGTGTTGTAGCAGCTGCTCGAAGGTTCTGATGGCCAGTTCGTTGGGCTTTGTGGCAAACGTTGTCACGAGATAGGCGCTGTACGCCGACCAAAGGACGAGGCAGAAAATCCCCCAAGTGCCAATGAGAATTCTTCCTGTATGGCTCGGGTAGTTATCCTCCAGGAAGAAAACGTGTGATAGAAAGCTGCGAAGTCGTCTGTGGGGTGAAAGATTTAAAGTTTAATGAGATGAATGTTTATACATAAATACACTTGCATTTTGTGAATGTGAAAAGCATCTGAAAGATTCGGGACTCAGGTAAAATGATTCACACACGAAGGACCTTGATGGATAAGGCCCTAATTTTTTACAGTATGTGGCTAATTATTTGGAATGAAAAAATGTTGAGGATTAAGGAATGCACAGCACAGTTTATGTAGAAACACAAATAGCTAAATACTGTAGACACAGACAGACAGACAGACAGACAGACAGACAGACAGATAGATAGATAGATAGATAGATAGATAGATAGATAGATAGATAGATAGATAGATAGATAGATAGATAGATAGATAGATAGATAGATAGATAGATAGATAGATAGATAGATAGATAGATAGATAGATAGACAGATAGATAGATAGATAGATAGATAGATAGATAGATAGATAGATAGATAGATAGATAGATAGATAGATAGATAGATAAGATTACCATGGCTAACTTACTGTAAATCACGAAGTGAGAATTTTTCAGGTTTCGCTGACGAACATTCCCGAGTCGCCACATGAACTAAAGCACCTATTATGGCTATCATCAAAACAGGTCCTATATGGAGCAAGAGGAACTCTGGTTCTATTATCTTTATGTAGGTCAAATCCAGACTTTCACCAGCTTTAGGAAGTCTGCGAAGAGAAATATGATAAGTCTTGTTTACTAGTTATCCTACATAACTAGTGGCTTAAACAATTACTAGCAGTAAGTTGCAGTCTTGTATCATCATCGGATGTGTCAGCTTCGAGTCATGGCCAAGCTGTTATGAAGCTGTGTGTAGTTTATCGTTTTCTTCTATTTTATATCATCCTCTACACTCAGTGTTAGAAGACTCTGTGTTTATCTTTTTGTATGAACAAACTATTTATAGATTCAGTTCCACCTTTATGAAGAGGCAAAGGGAAACCTACAGAGGGAAAACTGTAAACAGCCATGAGGAATCTTCAGATGCCCGATTTCAGAATCCGGTATCATCACACTCTCATACATGCTCCACCGCATGCTCCAACATCCACTGAACTGTCAGTCCGCTGTTTTCCGTCAAATCTTTGCCGTTTATCCTACGTTTTCTTCCTCCTAATTCAGATTTCCTTCCACGATCCCTGCTCTGTCCCAGATTCATCAGTCTCTGTATGTGCACACTGTCCTACCACTACCTCTCTTCATCCTCCCACAGTTTGTCAATATGGTCTTCGCAAAGTCCTCCTTTGCTGCCAGTCTTGTATTCAGACCTGTCCAGCCACTCCATCAGTCAACTCATTTGCATGCACACCCGTATGTCCTGAAGAGAAGGTCCCCCTTAATTCCCTTACATATGAATGTCTCAACAGGTTTATCCATTCTCTCCGAAAGAAATTATTCTCAGTCTTCCTTAGCTTGCTCGATGAGTCCGTCAGAACAGCACCATGATACATATTCCTGATCTACCAGCCATAAGGGAAAAAAATCAAAATTCACGAGAATACAGAACTTTTACAACATGACATCACTGAACAACTCAAATATAAGACAGAGACAGAGAGAGATAGAGAGAGAGAGAGGCAGACAGACAGACAAACAGACAGACATACAGACACAGATAGATAGATAGATAGATAGATAGATAGATAGATAGATAGATAGATAGATAGATAGATAGATAGATAGATAGAGATAGATAGATAGATAGATAGATAGATAGATAGACAGACAGATAGATAGATAGATAGATAGATAGATAGATAGATAGATAGATAGATAGATAGATAGATAGATAGATAGATAGATAGATAGATAGATAGATAGATAGATACAGAGAGGGAAAGACAGACAGAGAAAAAAGAGAAAGAGAACATAACTAAAGATATTAACAAACTGCTGAAAGAAAAAAAAACAAACAAAAGAGACACCTGTTAGGGAAACAGTTAAGACCGTACAAATATGGAGAATCATGACCACCGAATGGAACCGGCACTGAAGTTAATGAATGACAGAAGAACTTTCAAAGGCGTCAAAAAAGCCCATTAATAAATAATCAGATTATTCTTATGGTTCAGTGATGACAAACTTAATCAATGCACGTAGCAGATGATTTGAAAAATTACAACTGAGATAATAGTAGAGTAAAGCAGATCTGGACCGAGGTGAAAGTGGCTTAAAGCTGGGTACAAACAAAAGAATAAATGAACATTATTTGGGAAGGGTGAACAATTAGGCTTGTAAATCCGTTTACCATTCTTCTATATGTCTCTCAAAGTTCATACTGTTGTATTTATTTAATGTCATTTTGATAGCCGTGATGTAACAGAGCATTGCAGCGCCACTCGTGTGTCGTAGCTTAATCAGTCTTGCATCAACACACGTTTTAGCAAGTGACGCACTTGCTCGAGAGCTGAATTGGAGTTCCAGTCTTGGCGGGATTTCTGGTAGAGGAGAGAAGATGGACAACCAAGCTAGAGTCTGGATGTGCGTTTTGAATGAGAGGTTGTGTTCGTCGTTTAGAATGTACAGAGACATGGAACTAAACATGGTACTTCCTGCACCGGTCTTTCTAGATTCTGTCGTCCATGTTTGTAGAGGTCGTTCCCGTTATCGCAGCGTCAACAGCGTTGAGTACTTGCCAATGTGGGGGTAACAAAATGATGTGATAGTTGTAACTGTGTCACCATACCTGTCCACATAAGCACCATCACCACAGTAACATATAGGTAACAGGTAAGCAAATGTAGAAATTATACTGTGTACATTAACCAGCATGAATACAAACTCAAATTTCATCCACCTTCCATTCTTCTACTTAAGTCCAACTACATATCTTTTACCTTAAACTCAACGTGGAATAAAGCTGATTATGTACGAGGCAGACATACAATAAAGCTGACTACTGTCAAGGTAACTACAGAAAAAAATCTGTGTATGAATGATGACAACCTGTAAACAATATTTGATGTTTCCTCCATGAGTATCGTTGGCAGGAAATCGATAACTCTGGCCCGATTCTCCAACCTGGAAACCAAGGCACCGATTCCAGTCTCTCTTCGGGCAAGCAGGCCTGTACGTAATGTGAGAGGGAGAGAGAGAGAAAGAGAGAGGCCATTTATATGAGAATAATTAAAGCATTTTTGCATTCATTTAGTACAATAAATAGAAGTTACGTCCCGTGGCAAATAAACAGAAGTTATGTCCCGTAGCAAATGAATAGAAGTTATGTCCCGTGGCATTGGCATTAAAGGTGTGATGTAAAGTTGGACAAATTGGGGAAACGGGGTGTTAGTGTTCTTATTTTCCGTGTCCTATTGGCACACTAGAGGGTGATGTGGTCATCACTGCGTCTGGTCGCTTTTCCTTCCCAGGCTCTGTATGAAGCTAGCTACCTATTTCTAGGGAGCTGGGAGGCTGAGGAATCTCCAGTTGAATTCAAACCCCCTACCATAGCCATAAGAGACTAACCATTCATTCACCCCCCCCCCCCACACTCAACTATTATAGGCCATAGTGTCGTGAGGTAGGGAGACTTGCACTGTCATGGATGCCTTTGTTTCCCAGGGCAACGCCAGGCATACCGTTTTATTTTTAAAGACTGGGTGCACCGCAAGTGTCTGGGGGTCCGAAAACATACCCTCCGCCACTCCACCCCGTCAGTTCAACGCCTTGTATGTAATCGAAATGAAGATAGCACTTTCGATCGGCATGCAAATGTCATGTTGTATAAATAATATAACATGTCATTTTTTATGATTATAGTTGTCTAGTTTTGTATATATTTCTTATTCAGATGCGCTCACCATCCATTTATTCTGTTGTTTTTATTTGTTATTTCTACTTCATATTTCAATAGCTATAAGAAAACACTATCCTAGTGCCATGGTCGAGATATAAGATATTATCCTAGTGACCCTGGTCGAGATAAAAGATACTGTCCTAGTGACCCTGGTCGAAATAGAAGATACTATCCTAGTGCCCTGGTCGAGATAAAAGATACTATCTTAGTGACCTGGTCGAGATAAAAGATACTATCCTAGTGACCTGGTCGAGATAGAAGATACTGCCTTAGTGACCTGTTCGAGATAGAAGATACTGTACTAGTGGCCTTGTTGAAACAGAAGGTAATATCCTAGTGACCTGCTTGATATAGAAGATACTACCCCAGTGACCTGGTCGAGATAGCGTTTATCAGTGGGTTAAATCCTAGTCTCATAGTTTACAATGTATCATTTATTAATGAGTCTCTTTACAACATCCGCTCGTCTCTCACCTGCCAACTTAAAGTCCCCGCTGTTTCCACCGGCTCGCCCCGATTCCCATCTAATTCCAGAATCCTTAATGGCAGCCGAGCATGTTTGGTCAATGAGACCGACTAACCAATCAGATGGGTAGTTTGCACTCATCGTTTGTCTCATTTGCTGTCTGAGATGTCAATTCGGGTAATCCTCCCTAGCCACGGGTGTGAAGATCAGAAGATACCAGTTTGAGGCGGGGGGAGGGGCCCTTTATTTCAAAACTCTGCTCATCAAACTTCATGGAACAAAGTACACCTTCACTGAGGCAATGTCACACTAGTTTATGGTGCAAAATTAGTGTTCTAAATTTCTAATACTCTCTAAAACAGTTCTTTTCTAGAAACTATATATGATGAGTCATTTGTTTTAGGAATGAAATTGACAGCCTACGTGTTTTGCTATATTATTTAAATGCAAGGCGTTGCTTTCTTTACTTATGGTCGGTTGTGATTTGGTTCGTATTTATCCGATGAAGGCCAAAGCTGAAATATTACATTGCCGTGTTATGCCTGTTTTTGTCCAATAAGAAAAAGGAAGAGTCGGGTTCTTGAGCTTTTTCTGAAGGCTACAGGAGAGAGGGCTCTTCATCCTTCTGAAGGGCGGTTGTGACAGTATTACTGGCAAGGGAACAGAACATAACCCAGTTCTACTAGATCTTAGAACAGTTCAAAGTTTAATAGAACGAAAAAAAATCTCTTATGAGCATCACTTGAGCTTGGCTTCCACAGACACGTCGACTTCATCCACATTGTGTGACAGTATGGGAATTGTGAAACAATCCTCCAATTATTTGGATGGTAAAAGAGAGCAGAGACAGTGACGGAAGTAAAACAATTTCCCTTGGAGATCTTGACGTCACTTACAAGAGAGAGACAGAGAGAGAGACAGAGAGACAGAAAGAGAGACAGAGACAGACAGAGAGAGACAGAGAGAGACAGAGAGACAGAAAGAAAGACAGAGAGAGACAGAGAGAGACCGAGACGGAGAGAGACACAGAGAGACAGAAAGAGAGACAGAGAGAGACAGAGATAGACAGAGAGAAACAGAGAGAGACCGAGAGAAACAGAGAGAGACAGAGAGAAACGGAGAGAGACAGAGAGAGACAGACAGTTTAGTTGGGGGGGCTCCGCAACCCAAGCGGGGAAAGAACAAACCGGCAAGAAGTTGCCTGGTCACAGCCGAAGCACATCGTTTGTCAAGTTCAGCTATATCGCATGGTCGCCTTGATCACAGCCGAGGCGCATCGTCTGTCAAGTTCAGCTAGATCACATGGTCGCCTTGATCAGAGCCGAGGCGCATCGTTTGTCAAGTTCAGCTAGATCGAATGGTCGCCTTGATCACAGCCGAGGCGCATCGTTTGTCAAGTTCAGCTAGATCGCATGGTCGCCTTGATCACAGCCGAGGCGCATCGTTTGTCAAGTTCAGCTAGATCGCATGGCTAAGTGCATCTTAGCGATTTAGCTACGGAAGGCCGGTATTGGTTGTGACAAACGAAATAGTTTAAGTTATCAAAGCTTGTTTCGTATGCTCCACAGCCAGCATGAGGCCTTTTCTGCTGTTTTTGAAAGGCTTTTCAATGCCCTTGCTCTTGCTTGTCCCTTTGTGCCCAGTTGCTTACATAGGTCATATGCTGATGTTGCTACGAATCCCCTTGCTCCCACTTCTACAGCTATCACTTTTGCCCTGATTCCTGCCCCCTGCCTCAGTTGCTTGACCAGATCATTGTACTTCTCAAATTTGAAAAAAAAAATGATGCTCGCCTGTTCTTGTTTCCTATGGAACCGTAAATATTAAATTGCACGCCTGGAACGTAGAGACCACAAACAATGAAGCTCTTGCGTTTAACAAAGTTTTATTGCTTCGTAAATATGATCACAACTGCCATAATTAGTATCGATCCACTTCTTTCCCCGCCCTCTTTGGCTGCGGAGACCCCTCCCCCCCCCCTCTAATCTAAACAATCTGTGTCTTCGATCTTTGTCTGTCTGTCTCTTTCGGTCTCTCAAGATCTCTAAGGGAAATTTGTTTTACTTTCGTTATTGTCGCTGCTCTCTATTACCACCCAAATAGTTGGGGCGCTGTTTCATAATTCCCGTATGGGTAAAGGTTTCCTGTGCACTTTTCTCGTACTATTTCTGTCCTGCTGCCACTAATACTGTCACACGATGTGGATAGAAACGATGTGTCCGTAGACGCCAAGCTCAATTGATGCTCATAAGCGATTTTTTTTTCTATTAACCTTTGAATTGTTTTAAGATCTGGTAAAATTGGGTTATGTTCTGTTCTATTAAGATTTGTACTCTCCTCAGTTTGTTTAACAGTCAGAAAATGTTTACAGAGTACCTGGAACAATCATGTTAACACATGTTAATTAACGTGTGGAAAGAAATCACAGGCCCGCGTATATGTGTGAACATGACAATGCTGTACTGATATCACATATATTTAACACTTTAACGAATGGCTGAAAGTAAAAGTTTTATCTTTTTTAAAAAACTGTTTCTTATGTTCCTTATGTATTTTGTATACTTGTACTCGGTGATCGCGAAAGGATTTTTAAATACCTATACATTTGTACTCTTTCCAGACACAATGTTTACAAAGAATTAGAAAATATTTTGGCCAAACACCATAAGAAATAACATCTTGTTGGCAGAAATGCAGATGAAGCCACTGACAGTAATTACTGAGGAAAGACGCTGGCGATGGTTGGGACATGTGCTCCGAATGACTCACCTGGGCAAGATTAGAAAAAAAGGGAAAGGACAGGCATTTGTGGAAAACCCTTGCGGAAGCCCCATGTTCCCTGGACACTTAAGGTTCAGAGAGAGAGCCAGAGATACATTTGTACCTGTCTCTCGACCTGCATGAAGCACTTTCCGACCTACCGGGTTTCTCAACAAAATATTCCGTACTTTATTTTTACTTAAAGTAAAAAAATAAAACACTTTACAAATATCAGCGGAAAGTAAATGTTCGTGCGGAGTTTTTTATTTTTCTTATCTTATTAGCTGCGATATCTTATCTTAACAAAATGCTCACATGCTGACCAAAATCAAAATTGGCTGACGCTACTCCATGCAAATTGAGCATTGCCATCCTACTGGCCGATTTTTCTCCAACCGATTTCATTGGCTGACTTTTAGTAGGTTTCTATAACATAAACCAGTTTCGGCAACCGGCGATTTCCAGTAGTTTGGGTTTTATTCTTTTTTGTCTGTCGGTAACCACTGTAACTGCTTGTAGTAAACTGAAGATGAGCAGCCGCCTGAAAGCTCAAAGATGTATGTCGAAATATCAGATGCGAGTGAGTGCCAAATTATTTCACCGTTTGAAAGTTCGTTCATTCTTCTTTTACTGGAGGGCGTACATGAAGACTATAAATTCCTAAGGGAGAAAGTGCCAAGTCTTTCATAAAGAGCATCACTTACATCCACACAAACATGATGAAACGACCTAACCAACATGGAATGGCCACTTTTGTGGAGATAAGACTTGAAGTGGCTTTGTTTCGTCAAGGGACACAACTACTTCCTAGAGAGAAAGAGTGTAATGACCTTCCGTTGATTTCTTTGCTTAAGGTAGGATTTTAAAAAAAACTTGTTTCAACGACATTTTTTTATCTTATATCTTATATCCTTCCCGTGCCGTTAGACGTCACATAGGGCTCGCAAAGTAGGTCGCCAATATTTCCTGTCTTCGGCGAGTCTTTCAACCTCAACAAAGGATTTTATGCCTGTTAACTTGGCCTCTCTTAATAATGTTCTCTTCAGAGTTTCACGCGGTCTGCCCCTTTTTCTTCGGCCTGTTATGTTCCACTTGATAGCTTGTTTTGGGATTCTCTGCTCATTTCTTCTCATCAAGTGGCCAACATATGTCCATCTCCTTTTCCTGATCACCCGTGAGACTGGTTGTTGTTCAGTCATCTGTCTTATCTCTGCATTGTTCTTGAATTCATTCCACTTGATGCCGAGTATTTTCCTTAGGCATTTGTTTTCAAAAGAGTCTAATTTCTTTTCTATTTCTTTAGTTGTTTTCCAGCTTTCGCATGCATAAATGAGGGTGGATATTACATTTGAATTGAATAGTCTTAACTTGGTTTTTGTGCTTATAACTTTTGAATTCCATATGTTCTCAAGATTCTTGAAGATTGATGCTGCTTTTGCAATTCTGATCCTAATTTTTTTATAAGACATATAAATTTTATAAGCTATAGAAATTCTTCATTGCTGATGTTATCTGGCCATCTAATCTGAAGGACCCTACATAACCATACAGCAATGAAGGGCTGCAGCAGTAAGAGAAACCAGTCCACAGTAAAAGAAATGGTAATGAAAAGACTCTGCGGATGGCAATGACATTCACTAGGAAAGTTTACCGCTAATGAAACATACAGGCTCTCATCTGGAATCCTTGGGGGGTAAAGGGGAACAAGGAAGAACTAGAAACACCTGGCGAAGGAGTATCGAAGAGGGACTACACCTGGAGACTGGTAGAAGAAGTAGCCCAGGACAGAAATAACTTGAGAGCCCTTATTGATGGCATATGCCCCCAGAACAGGGGTAAATAAGGCGCGGACAGATGAATAGTTAGAAATTATTGAATTCATTACATGCCGTGCAGGACAGCGTTGGCGATCAGTCTGCTTCATTTTGTTTGATCCTCGATGTGTCCGATCAGTTCAAACTCTTTTGAACAGCAACGGAAACTTGAATTCTTAAGAAATGTTCTTATCTATTTCTGTAAACGTCATAAAGTGTGATAAGGAGGAATAAAGATTAAAGATTAACAGAGAATTAGTTCTTAATGCACAAGAAATTAGCCTAATGTATTAAGCAAGTTTTTCTGTAATCCCAGTTCCGAATTGAGCGCAGCGCCTGGCTGCTACTGAAAGGTATAGAAAACAGTTTGATTTTTAAGTTTTCCAATATTTTCTCTTTTCAATTTCAGTTGATATATTACTTCCCTTCTTCCTTTTCTGCATATGAAGTTAGCCCTATTTTTTCTTCATGTCCACATTTCAAGGGTCTCCATACATATTGCCTCCAAACATTCTTCCACACACATTACTGCAGGTGTAATTATTGATGAATAGATCATTCTACACTAACTGGATTCTCAAACATAAATCTTGCTACTTTTTGTACTTTTCAATAACGAACTTTAGATTTAAAAACGAAATAAAGAAATATAACAGTATATGATTCTAAGGATGTTGTAGCCGGAGGTGGGGTGGGGGATACGCTCTCCACTCCAACGAAATGTCTCCAAGGCGTGCGTCTCAAATAGCTTCTGACAGTCCACGTTCAGCTCCTGGCCTTCTCGTGGCGGAAATGTTTACACTGACAGGAGAAGGGGTAAAGGTGAATATCTGGCGACTGGAAACAAGACGCTTCTGGTAGATGAAATTCTTGGTTGGTAGCTCATCTGAGTAAGGGAAAACTCTGATTTAAAACCCGCTGCTGGCGAGATTCTTTAGTGCCGTGCGTGGGGTGAAATTCCTCCCGGCCAATGAAGAAAAATGCAATTAGGGTTGCCGTGTTTCGCCGTCGTGGAAAAAAAGGTGAAGGAAAGGATTAAGTGAAGTAACCAGTAGTCTCGAGGTGAGGACTCCTCAAATGACGGCACCTCTGCTCTAGAGACCGGTCACGTCCTATATACACCCATACTGGGGCAGATTGCGTAAACCGACTTAACCCAGGGGTTAAATTAAGACACTGCTGGCGAGATTCTTCGGCTGCCGAGAGTGGGGTGAAACTCCTCCCGGCCAATGAAGAAAATGCGAAAAAGCAAATAGGGTTTCCGTGCGGCACCGATGTGAAAAAGGTGATGGAAAGGATAAAGTGAAGTTTAATCGGTGTGTCCAGTAGTCTCGCGGCGAGAGCTACTCATACCACGGCACCTCTGCTCTAGAGGCAGGCCACGTCCTACGTACACCCATCCTGGGATAATACGCCTAAACCGGCTTAACCCAGGGATGAAACTCACTAGTGGTGAGGATTCGTCCTCTTGGACAAAAGCTCCGCCCAGGTCACAACTAGGAAGGGTAGCGGCCACGGCCACAAAATGCTGAAGTAGGAGACACTGGACCATTGCAGTCTAGAGAGACAACCACCTCTCACCCAGCGGGGATATATGATATTCAAAACATGTCGAGGTCTTCCGGTGAGAAAGTCCAACTCTAGATTAAACTGGTACAACGAAAACCACAGTGTCATGCAATCCCGCTTCTGAGACACACCGAGAATATAGGCCCAAGCCCCACGATGCTCTGAACCTCCATCCTAAATGAGACTTTCTCGAGGACCACAGGAGTAAATTCAGTAGGATCACAGGGCGATCTTGATGGTAGAAGCAAACAAAGAAGAAGAAGAAAATAACAATATATATATATATATATATATAGTGAGCTTGCAAAAATTAGTCATACTGATTTCTTTGAAATTTTGTTACAAATTTAACACACTGGAAACAAATTGGGAGATGGGAAGGCAGTAGATGATATGCGAATCACACACAAGTTACTCTTTTACATTTTTTTTTGCAGATGATACTGTGAAGATATTGAGGTACAGCACTGTTTTAGTTTAGAAACGGGTCACAGCAGCCATTTTGTTAGTCCCCGAGTGTGTGTAGCTAAAAAAGCAAGATTTTGTGCAATACGACTTTATCAGACTCAGCGGCCGTAGGAGCTACGGCCGTCCCTGTCCCGTTAGCCCGGTTAGGCCTGTGATTGGGGAAAGGTGTGACTCTGTCTTGGTCAGCTATGACTCGCCAGCATGTTAGCTATGGATCGCTGGCTGCCAAATCAGCCTGCGTCATCCCCTGCCCCCTCCAAAGTAAATAATAAAGATATCCTTATACCATGAAGGCGCTTAGGTATATGATGTTAGTACCCATAATTTCCATGACCTGTCGGCACACTAGAGGGCGACGTGGTCAGCGTCTGTCGCATTTCCTTTCCCGGCCTCAAAAGAAGCCAGGTATCATAGCTGGGTGACGGGGTGCTGCCTGCTATTTTCGAACCACAACTGTGGCCATTGGCGACTAATGCACTAACCACTTTACCACTCAGGCGTCCAATCTCATCTCTCTCCTCTCCCTCTCTCTCTCTCTCTCTCTTTCTCTCTCTCTGAACCGTAAGTGCCCAAGGCACATGGGGCTTCCGCAAGGGTTTTCCACAAATGCCTGGCCTTTGCCTTTTTTCCCCCACTCTTGCCCAGTGAGCCCTCTTTTGCTCAACGTCCTCTCTGTTGTTCTTCTCTGTCTCCTTTCATCTACCCTTACTTCCGTTCCCCTGTTTTGTCCATCTCAGTGCTGTTTTTGGTATTGAGTCGTCAGTCATCCAGAGCACATGTCCCAATCATCGCCAGCGTCTTTCCTCAATAATTACTGTCAGTGGCTTCATCTGTATTTCTGCCAACAAGATGTTATTTCTTATGTTGTTTGGCCAAAATATTTTCCTATTTCTTTTTAAACATTTAGTCTGGAAAGAATTCAACTTGTTTTCTACAGTTTCGGTGATTTTCTAGCATTCACTTCCATAGAGTAGTACACTTAGAACATTACTCTTAAATATCCTGATTTTCATCTTCGTGCTTAGTTTTTTAGATTTCCATTTAGTCTGCAACATTGCAAAAGCCTGGTTTGCTCTAGTACATCTGTTGTTGATATCCTCTGTGCTGTCTCCATTTTCTACTATTCTACTGTTAAGATATACAAATTCATTGATCTCCTCCACTAACTTGCTATCTACTCTGAGTACATTTCTGTTGTTCACATTTTGCTTCATTACTTTGTCTTTCCTACGTTGATCTTTAACCCTTCACTGTTAATATTCTGAGTTAGCTTGGTTTTTTTTTATCTTGCATATCTTTGTGGCTGCTTGATAGCAGACAAATGTCGTCGGCAAAGTCAAAGTTCGCCAAGTACTGTGTCAAGGGTCCATTGTAATCCTCTGCGTCTGTCTCATGTTGCCTCCTTCATTAACCAGTCTACTGCTAAAATAAATAATGTTGGTGATAGTACACATCCCTGCTTCACTCCTGTTTGTACCCTAAAGCTGCTGGAGGTGTGTTCTCCGAATATCACTTTGTACTGAAAACCATCATATAAGGCTTTATGACATACACTATCTTATGAAGGAGGCATCAGTCTCATTTACCTACTCTTAAATAAAATATTCCAAAGAAGGTAAAACTTGTCAGCCGCCTAAAAGTCTGTTAAATAAACTAATTTAAATAACGACATCCACCCCCCTCCCCCCACAAGACAGTTCTCATTTACCTGTTATTCCAGTAACGGTCCCATTACTCTTGGCTTCCCCGTAACCACCGCCGTCAGAAACTGGAACAAAATGGCACCGGAATCCCAAGGTAGCAGCCATGAGTTTCATGAGCTCCACCGAGAACCCGCCGTTCGTGGTGACGTTGTCCACAGTTTCTTGGTAAGAGATTCTCTTGTAGTTCTTGGCCGAAATGGCCGCTGGGATATACAGCCCCGCCATGATGGACTTTTGAGTTTTCAGAAAACGTAGAGGATGGAGCCGTAAGTGATCCGTTTCGTTTATGTATCCAAAGTTTGCCGGCCTCTCCACTGTGGTGGTGTTGTGTGCTGAAACCCTTTTGTTGCTGAAAGTGTAATTAAATACTTGCGTGAATTCGCTTCCTCTCGACTTTTGAAATGTAGTAAAAAATTCGGATTCGGCCGATAAAATGACAGTGACAAAATCTATTGTCGGATGTTGTAGTTGCAGTTCTTTCAGCAATCCACTTGACGTTGACACTAGAATCCACTCTGTTACATGAATGACACTTGTCCATCGAAAGCTTGTTAGAGATGATACTGTTTCCAAGATCTGAGCAACCTGGCTTCCGTTCTCAGCAAACACAGCCACCGTGCTCACGGCCGTGTCGTTTTTCACGAGGATGTCGAGGGCATCACTTACGTTCGTTATGCCAAAGGTGTTTCCCAGTTGGATATTTATAAACTGCGTCCCTTGGTTGTGCCTAGCAACGGCGTCCATAAAAGTTGTGGACGAAGCTAAGTGAGAATTATCACAAATAGTAACCACCGTGCAACGTTTTAAACGACCCATCGTCAGTGAATCCATTTCGTTCTGGAATCGAAACACATCTATTGCGATATTTGTCAGTATCGTCCACACGGTGTTTTCCTGATAATAATGTGAGGCATCTAGAACAATGGCTGAAAAGTTACCAAAATTCGGCCCTGGCTGTACGGTATCTAAAAACGTCAGTGCGATTACCAAAACACGGAGAAGGCGCATTCTAACTGAATCTGAAACATTTCTGCGAAAAATCACGCATTATTGTCGGCAATTCAACAGCAGTTTAGACTTCTCTTTCCAGGAATTTCATCAATCAGGAATTCTTCCACCGGAATACTGTTCTTTGCAACTATGCTTCAAACTCTGAATGTATGCAGTCATAAAGGGTTAAGCCGGTGCACAAAATACGCGCCCCGTGATACGTGTATCAACAAACATGCAATTAATCTCATGCATTAGTCATTATCATACGGACAAATGCACTATTAACTCTTTTGCTTCCAAGTATCTTCTCTTTGCAACGCTGGTAATGCTGAATTGAGTAATATGAAGTTCAAGGCGGAGAAATGTTCAGCGGAGATGAATCAGAGAACATTTATAGGCGAGGACCTCGAGGTATCCACCTCCTGGAATACATAAATAAGATCTCTTTGTCTTTCTCCAGCGCTGTCGCCAATGAATTTTTTTTTTTTTTGCAAGTAGGCAAACTGCGGATATCTGTATTCTGATCAGGCATGCTGGTCTGGCTAACAGGAGGTTAAAAAATTAAAAACAAACCCCCCCATGTGTTTATTTCGTTTGTGTCCAGCAAACATGTTTCATGGATCGTGTCACGCTGATCTGGGTTTCTAATTAATAATCACCGCTAACCACATGCCACAGTGACATTTAATTAGATGAGAAATAGAGATGTTTTGTTCTAATTCGGTGTGCATGGGACTTTTTTTTTATTATGTTTTACACCGGGCATTCCTGTGTAAGGTAAGTATCAGTACACCGGCTAATGATTAAATTAATCCGTTTTAATCGCACTGCGTAAGCGTGCGGATGAGTTTGTGATTCAGTGGGAAAATGATGCCTCAGCCATCTTTTGGTAAACTGTAGAATCCGCGGGAATGGAAAAAAAGCGATAGATCATCAATATTTTCTATAACGTTATCATTAAACAAAATCTTTCTGCCGGAGCGTGTCGTCCTGTAGAAACAACTGGATCCCTATTAGCAGATTCCCACGGAAATAAAGCAATCGCTGGAGGCTATCTGGGGGAGACAGGAATTATTGAGAGTCGAAGGTCATTAATAATTCCACTGACCACCAAGCGCGTCCCACGTGGCGTGATCACGTGATATACTTATGTGCAGGATTAGGTTACTCTTAGCCTATGAAGTAATATACATGGCACACGAACATTTTTTTTTTTGTAAATCAAAAAAAAAACAAACAAATAACGTCACTGTTTTAACGGGGGAGTGATGCAATGACTGCTTTTAGCATTTGTTGAAGAGTAAAATTATGAACTACTGCATACAGAATAAAACTCTCTCTTTCTCTTCTTCTCTTTCTTTATTTCTCTCTGTATTTCTCTCTCTTCTTCTTTCTCTCTCCCTCTCTTTCTAAATATATATATATATATATATATATATATATATATATATATATATATATTTCTATCTCTCTCTATTTCTATCTCTCTCTTTCTCTCTCTCTATCTCTCTCTCTTTCTTTCTTTCTATCTCTTTCTTCCTCTCTCTTTCTTTCTTTCTCTTTCTCTCTCTCTCTCTTTCACTCTCTTTCTCTCTGAACCTTTAGGGCTCAATTCACTTGGGACCTCAGTAAAAGTTTTCCCACAAACACCCGTCCTTCACCTTTTTCTTCGCTCTTATCTAGGTGAGTCCTCTACAACTCAACATCTTTTCTGTTGTTCTTCTCCATGTCTCCTTTAGTCTACCATTTATGCCCAATTCCCTGAGGTGTCCATTTCAGTGCTATTTTTGGTAAAGAGTAATCAGTCATCTGGAGGAAGAAAGCAATCTGACTGTGGTTATTTTATTTTTATTTTTCAAAGAACAGTTTAAATTGTTCATAGCACATTAAGAGCTTAGGCAAGCTACAAGTAAAACTTGACGTTCTTCTGGTAGCTTCAACGCTGACGAGAAGGAAACGTCTTCTGGTAGCTTCAACGCTGACGAGAAGGAAACATCATCTGGTAGCTTCAACGCTGACGAGAAGGAAACATCATCTGGTAGCTTCAACGCTGACGAGAAGAAAACGTCTTCTGGTAGCTTCAACGCTGACGAGAAGAAAACGTCTTCTGGTAGCTTCAACGCTGACGAGAAGGAAACGTCTTCTGGTAGCTTCAACGCTGACGAGAAGAAAACGTCTTCTGGTAGCTTCAACGTTGACGAGAAGAAAACGTCTTCTGGTAGCTATAAAGTTTATGAAAAGGAAACATCTTCTGGTAGCTAGAAAGTTTATGAGAAAGAAAGGCCTTCTTGTAGCTAGAAAGTTCATGAAAGGGAAATGTCTTCTGGTAGTTAAAAAGTTCATGAAAGGGAAATGTCTTCTAGTAGCTAGAAAGTTCATGGAAAGGAAATGTCTTCTGGTAGCTAGAAAGTTCATGGAAAGGAAATGTCTTCTGGTAGCTAGAAAGTTCATGAAAAGGAAATGTCTTCTGGTAGCTAGAAAGTTCATGAAAGGGAAATTTCAGACCTAGAAAACAATGACGGAGAAGAAGCACAGTGGCCGGTTTTTCAAGAATGAGACCGGAACTTTTTGTATTTTTCTGTGAAGAAGACAGAACGAAATCTGAAGGTTGGTATGGAGTTTCTGAAGTGAATGACCAACTATATTTTGAAACTGATTTAGGCATGCTCTTGAAGGACAAGAGTTAGAGAACCCTACCTGGGTAAAGCCAAAGGAAAAACGAAAGACAGGGAGACTGAGAGAAAGTATCTGTAAGCAAACTAACCAAGTGGCAGGAAACATCCTGGACTACTGTAAAGTCATATCAACAAGCTCTGAGAACTTGTGGAAACATCGAAAGCTGTGACATATTGGAATAAAACTCGAGAGCTGACATCATAAAAAAACTGCCGAACTTTTTTGGACATACAGGAATAAAAATCGAAAGCTGAAGTCGTAAAAAACTGTCCAGTTTTTGTTGTTGTTGTTGACATATTGGAATTTTAAAAAAGGGGGTAAAGGTAGTCCCACAGAAAATGCTGTAGAGGATGAAGAGTTAGAGACCACATTATTCTGGGCCTTCAGTGAATGAAGCAGAGTTGGCCATTTCCTTTCCTTGCTGCCTTTCCTTCTTAGATTTTCCCTGGTACTCATTTTTTACGAGCTCGGGTCTACCTCGGAGCTGCATTGGTGAGAAAAAAAATCTCTCTCAGATGAGGATTCGAACCCATGACCATTCAGTTGCTAGACGAGTGCTCTAACTACTACGCTAACCGGTTCCCCCATCGGGGAATACGTAGACCAAATTCCCCGCACGTAAAATGGAATATAGACATGCCAGGATCCGACAAAGATTCAATGGAAAGTTAAAGAGATTGAAGCAGCAATAAAAAATAAATAGGCTGCCCAAGTGGCAGATGACATTAAAGGCAAGTAATGTAATTATACATTAAATACCCGAGAACAGAAACAATTGAAGCGTGACCATTAAAAAAAAAGGAAAAGAAATAAGGATGAACGCGCCCCAAAGCCGTTGCCAGAAAGTGTTTATTCTTTCCAAAATCCGTGTCAGCTTGCTCTAGTTTGTGTGTGTGTGTGTGTGTGTGTGTGTGTGTGTGTGTGTGTGTTTAGACGAATGTCTATTTAGTAGACGTTTTTAGTTTACGTTTTTAAAATCTACTATCCCCTGTTGGCAGGAAATTGTACCAGTCTGCCAGATCTTTATGAAAGATCTTTATATAATTTGTGTACAGCTGTTTCTTGAAGACACAACACAAAGAAGGACAGTCTAGCGAAGAATTGGATGCAACATGGCTGTGATAAGAACAGAATATTTCCAAATAATTCAGTGGTTCCCAAGTTTCTCTCCCTCGGGCCAGATCTGTGCTTACAGGTTTTAATAGGTTGGACAGGTTTGCAGGATATGTTCTGATGTTTTGGGTACCAAAGTCACAGGTTAATTCATTTACAAGTGACATACTGAGGCTATAGAGGTAATTCAGAAATCTACAGTGTTCCATTCTTAGACGAAAGACTGTAGTTTGTTTCTATCTCTGTGGTTGATGAATGGGGTTATTGTTTTGATTTTAAGATGGCGAACTGTATGGAGATGGTCTGTGCCTTCTGATCGAGTGCGTGAACAATTTTGCTTATTTTCATGCCATGATGGGGTTCCCCTGTGAAACTGATATGTATTACATCATGTCTAACGGTTCTGTGTGTGATTTCTGTGCAAGCCGGCAGGCGCTCGGACAGGGACTTCCAAGTAAGTGGTCCCATTATCGATAACACGAGGTCACGCAGGCTGCCGAAGACGGAGTGTGTTAGCCTACAATATTGCAATCCGGGAAAACCATTAAATACATGCAACTAGGAGAAAAGGTCATGTGGCAGTCCTGTCAGATTTGAGAATCACTGCAATAATTTTACTCTAAACTCTGGATTTCGTGAAACGACCGTGCTGCCAGTGCAAGTTAGCGTGCTCACTCAAACATTTACGGACAAACATGTTTTGTGGTAGATGTAATTATTCTTGATGAAAGAACCCACGGGAGATCTGATGTGAATGAAAACAGTTTCACGTCTCGTTGATGGCAGAGCAAATATTTCAGCAGGTATTACATGGGCTGTTCTGTTTGCGAAAAGTGAACAAACATAATACCATCACTTCGTGGTAGAGTGACTGAAATCTCTGTGTTTACATTGGTTAAAAAGAAGACAAACGAAGAAAACATGATTGGACTGTGAACTTTCCGTGCTTGTTCCATCAGCCAATCATTTTCATTTGCTCGTATGTTTCTTTTACGTAATCTGTATGCGCCAGATTGTACTTGAGAGTATAATGAAATATACATGTCACCATTACCACATAGTTTATGTGCTATATTCGGAACAGAGATGAAAGATAAAGGAGACATATCGATCATCATTATCACATATTCTATGTTCGTGCTATATTTAGAAGAAATATTACGATTATGACCAAACATATGAGTTGTCATTACCACATATTCTATATATGCGTGCTATATGTGGAAGAAGATCAAGATTATGGTCAAATATATGAGTCATCATTGCCACATATTCTACATGCGTTTGGAAGAAAGATCAAGATTATGATCAAACATGTGGTTCATCATTACCATATATTCTGTGCGCGTACTAATTGGTAAGAAAGATCAAGATTATGACCAAATATATGAGTAACAATTACCACATATTCCGTGTGCGTGGTATATTGGTAAGAAAGATCAAGATTATGACCAAACATATGAGTCATAATTACCACATGATTAAACAAAGAAAACTTAAATATTTTGGACACATTAAACGTCATGATAATCTAGAGAAGACCGTCTTGGAAGGATACATAATGGGAAAAAGAAAGAGAGGAAGACAAAGGCGAAGATGGCTGCAAGACATCGTTGATGATCTGCAAATGGATGCATAAGCAGCAAGGCATCTTGCTTACAACCGAGAGGCCTACAGGAGTGCTGTTAGAGAAGCAAAGTTCCACAAGGGACATGCAAATGACTGACTGACTGGTACAGTGGTAAGAAAGATCAAGATTATGACCAAACGTAGGGCAACATTCGTGCTCGTGTGGAGTGGCTGCTTTTGTCCTCGGTAAAGATTTGTATTTCCTCAAATCTACTCTCAGGATTCAGCCGACAGTTCTGTCGAGTTGTGATTTATTTTGTGTGCAACGTTGCGACAACCAGGTACAACCAGACACAACCCCCACAAACACACGAACGCGTTACACATTCAAAGGCGAAATGAAGAAGGCAACTCCTAACGTCTGGCACTGGCGTAGTAGGATTCTCTTCTCTAGAAAACGTCAAGACAGAATAAAATGCAGTCCTCTGTTTCAGTCACCTTCACTTCAGTCACGAACACGTCCGCACTCAACAGCTACCTCGAATCAACTCTTTTGACCAGCAGCCAATCAAAAGTCCAGCCAGCCTTCCCCACTAATCGGCTGAATTATCTCGCTGGTCGGTGCCAGTCAGGCGTTGGTAGTCAGCGATTTCCACAACCACCTGTCCTTCGCTCCTTCTATAAGACGTGTTTCGGACCGTGCACCGTGCCACTCTTTTAGTCCGTCAGGTTTCTTTATCTTCCCCTGTCCCTTTTTTCCCCTCCAGTTTTCCTGTTGTCAGTAGGTATTCCAGTCCGCCTCTTCTTAAAACATGTCCTACGAGTCTGGACTGTGGTCTTATGAATTTTTCCAGTTCTCTCTCTTGCCCAGAACCTCTTCACTTGTTTTCTTGGCTGTCCATGGTATTCTCATCATTTTTCTTATGAACCACATCTCTGCTGCTTCCAGTAGATTTTGAATGCTTTTAGTTACCATCCATGCTTCTCATCCATACAGTAATACGAGTTGGACGTGACACTGAATAACTCTCTTTCTGGTGATCATCGACAGAGCTTTATTGCCATATATGTTTTTCATTTTCGTAAATGGCCCGGGCTGTTCTTTCAGCTGACCAGATGAACTTAAAACTGGTTGATTTTCTAACAGAGTTACTAGTTACGCTTCAGTGGCTCCGGGCAACGCTATCCTATTGCTATACATTACCACACGTTCTAATTGTACATTAGGAAGAAATATGAAGATTGTGAGGAAAACAGGGGGGAAAACTGCCACATTTTCAACGTTCTCCCCATATGTTTTCCTCACAATCTTCATATCACAGATGTTTTGGAAAGAAAGATCACTGTGTGAGGATGATAACAAGGTTATCGGAGAGAGTTAAACAGAGTTGACCAATATCCAATCCTCCCTCTTTCTGTTGCTCCCAGTATGAAGCTTATAAGCTGGCTCAGCCTGAAAGAGTAGAGCTAAGTCTGGTCCCCTGTCACGGTCGCGGGAGCCCTGGAGTTTTGGGTTAGAAGGCAGTTCACTATTGACTACCCCTCTCTCTTTTTTTCTCCACTCATTTTTCACATAAGTATAATTGATCGAAACTGAGGCTGAGTGTAGTGAGAATGTAGTAAGAATGTAGTAAGAATGTAGTGAGAATGTAGTAAGAATGTAGTGAGAATGTAGTGAGAATGTAGTAAGAATGTAGTAAGAATGTAGTGAGAATGTAGTGAGAATGTAGTGAGAATGTAGTAAGAATGTAGTGAGAATGTAATAAGTCACGTTTTAATCCCCTGGACTCACAGTTTGTGTCCGGTAAATACGTGTAAACCTTGGACAATTACTATTTCACGTCTGTGTTAATTGTTATGTAAAAAATAGAAGCTCAGCCAACATATTTTCACGATCTGTACATTATATTTAACAGATCCGCAAATGGCCTGAAGGCCGCGGTTTGGCTACCCCTGGAGTATAATTACAATATAGGCTTAAATTTAAAAACAGAAAAAAAGAAAAGTTATTCAACAGTAAAATTATGAATCAAAATTTGAGAGGAGCATATTTAGCAAAAGATTGCGATCTAAATTCAGAAAGAATCCTAGACAGATTTTAAATTTCAAACACAAATGAAGCATTATAGATAGGTAGATTCTAGATTCTAAAAGTCTTCTTTTAGAAAAAAAATTTTTTTGGTAATGATTATAGATATTTTCTAAATTTAACAAGAATTTTATGTAAGTTTCTGAAATTAAAAGAAAAAATGAATTACACGTTTCAAAGTACATGGAATCTGGAAATAGAATATGCTACTTATTGCTGTGCAATGTTCAGATTTCTGATGCTGTCGAACTCTGGCCTTCTTTCAACATTTTTCAAGAGTTAATCGCAAAAATTAATGCCCTATTTGCGTCTGTGGGGTCGATTTGTTTTATAGCGTTACTACACACCATTTAAAAATTTTTCGTAGTGTAGTGTTGCGAAGATTCTCGGCTCGGACAAGAGGAAGCAGTTAATCATAAAGTCAAGTTCCCGGAAGGATGGACATCTTTATATGCGTCATTTTTCTTTCCTGTCCAGCGTTAGGTTTATCACCAAAAGAGAACCACCGGTTAGGAACCTGCAGTAAAGTTACCAGCAATCTCACAGGTGGAGCCTCTCCAGAAATGGGTCGGGCGGAGATGGCCTGGTCTTCCCTGGTGACCGTCGCTGTTGATATGTTTCGAATTCTGAATAAAAAGGACTCATTATTGAACAAGAATAACCACGTGGTTATTTTATACCCTGAATCACTTGTAAACCAGGCTTCGAAATTTGCCTTGGAAATTTCAATTTCATTTCCTGGAACTCAGTTTCTTCATTTCATGATTTCAAAAGAGATCTGGTCTTCGAAGGAGCTTAATCAAACAACCAATATTTTGATAAATTTCAAAAATGACATAAGCACTGTGATTGTTTTTGGAGAAAATGACACATTTTTTGTGGGACTCTTCAGAAACATGTTTTCAACCGACAAGTTCAGATGGACAGCATTTCAGAACACAGCAGAATGGTTGGTGGTATTAGGGCGATGTACAGCTCTGGAGAAGTTTCCAAGCATGCAGCTGGAGACGGGTATGGATTTTGTGACATTAATTCAATGGGAAAGCCAAAACTCCATCAAAATCGCCCAGAAATCGCGTACACAACCTTTCAAGATAAAAGCGTACGCAATGATAAACTATACTGTAGATCAGTCTTCGCGCAAAGAACGTTACCCGTTCTTTTTGACTAGCGATTTAGTCTTGACAGCAAATATAACTTTTCAGTGTTGTGGATCTCTAAGGCCCCATTCTCTGTCTTTCCTAGACGGCCAGTTGTCAGTACTGTCTGGGATGAAGATACCTGTGGCAGTAATAGCAGACCAAGAGCGCTACTTCTACACTGTACGTGATGGAAGCAACAGGACGTCTTTCGGTGGATTTAGCGCTGCCCACTTAAATATACTGGCCACATCTTTAGGCTTTCATTACGAGTATGTGGAATTGAAAGAGGGAGGATTCTATGGAGAAGTGAGGGAAAATGGAGAAATAACAGGATTAACAGGTAATCTTCTGTTATACGTTTACTTATCATAAATACACAACAGGTAATCTTCTGTTATACGTTTACTTATCATAAGTACACAACAGGTAATCTTCTGTTATACGTTTACTCTATCATATACATGAAAAAGGCATTAGGTAATCTTCTGCTACAAATTTACTCTCTCGTATGCACGCAATGGTTAATCTTCTGCTACAGGTTTACTCTCTCATGCACATACATTAGTTAATCTTCTGCTACAAGTTTACTCTCTCATGTACATGCAATAGTTAATCTTCTGCTACAAGTTTACTGTCCGATATAAAAAAGTAGGTAGTTTTCTGCTACAAGTTTACTGTCCGATATACAAACAAAAGGTAATCTTCTGCTACAAGTGTCTTATATCTTATATCTTATATCCTTCCCGTGCCGTTAGACGTCACATGGGGCTCGCAAAGTAGTTCGCCAATTTTTCCTGTGTACAAGTGTACTGTCCCATATACTTTTGTGGGCCGATTTACTTGGGATTGTAAGCACTATTCCCTCTAAGCTGCGCGCCTGCGCGGCCGCGCACAAAAAAAATTATACCGCGCACAAAATGTTTGGAGCCGCGCACACACACACAAAATCTGCCACTTTTATTTTCCAATTTCTAGATGTTAGTCTGTGGTAGAATTGCGATCAAGAACACTACAACGATGGTACATGCTTTTCCTTTGTTGTTTACTGTTTCTTTCTTGTTGAGATATGAGACTTTCGGATCGGATGTTTCAACCGGTCTTTTATCTCGTAGTTTCGGTAGTGCTGTAGCAGAATCACCACGAGGTAAGCGGGCACACAGGGAATAGAGGGTAATTAAAATAAATAGGCAGATGAATTTCCAGTGCTGAAAAGTACAGCAGGTCTATCCTGTTATTAAAAGCACAGCAGGTCTATCCTGTTATTAAAAACACAGCAGGTCTATCCTGTTATTAAAAACACAGCAGGTCTATCCTGTTATTAAAAGCACAGCAGGTCTATCCTGTTATTAAAAGCACAGCAGGTCTGTCCTGTTATTAAAAGTACAGCAGGTCTAACCTGTTATTAAAAGTACAGCAGGTCTATCCTGTTATTAAATGTACAGATATTTACATTGTGTGTGTGTGTGTGTGTGTGTCTCTCTCTCTCTCTCTCTCTCTCTCTCTCTCTCTGTTCTTCCTCATTTACTACCAGGTGTAGAGGTGACGTGCAATTGTCTCCCAATGGCTCGCCTGTTGGCTTCGTACATTGAGATGTTCAGGGACTCTGCTATACCATCGGTCCAACATTTGCATGGGCGGCCCCTTCCTCTGCCTTTGTGTGATCTGTAAAACATTGCTCTCTGTGGTACACGTTCTGTTGGTAGTCGTGATACATGTCCGAATCATTTTATTTGCTGTTTTTGAATATAGTTCAGAACGGGTTCATCTCCTACTTTATTTCTAATGATATCATTTCTGATTCTGTCCATTCTTGATATTCCAAGAATTCTTCTCAAGAATCTCATTTCAGTTCTTGTAATTTCCTTTTGTCCTTTGCTGTCAGCGTCCATGCCTGGCATTGGTAGCACAAAGTTGGTATGATGATTGTCTTATAGATAGTTCTTTTGGTTTCCAATATACATATATATATATATATATATATATATATATTGTTACTACGCTCATTTGCACACACAATATTTTTTTTGCATATGAGCTGAACATTTTGCGCACGGATCGCAAACCCTTAGAGGGAACATTGATTGACAGTAGTTCCTTTAAGGGGGGGGGGGTCAGACAATAAACAGTGTGCACTACATTAATATGCTAGTAGAAGACAGACAGCGAAGGATCGAAATAAGTGGAAACCTCTTGTTACAAGCAGCCCTATTGGTCTTTGGGCACTGACGGGACAAGAAAAAAAAAGGGGGGGGGAGTGATATATAGTGGACAATCTTCTGATACGAGTTTACTAATAAGTGTCTCATGTTCGCCTTACCTGGTATCACCCTTGATCTCATAGAAACGTCTCTGGGCGCTATTCCATTATTCGTTCTGACTAAATGGTAGGGGATGAACCCACACGAGGTGAAGGCGGGGTATCACAAGAAGAGTTTTTCCCCAATCTTACCCAGGAATTATAAATTCTTTATCAATACATATTCATCATTTTAAAATGCACATTTAACTCATTGAGAAAATTCACTAAGTTATTAAGTTCCAATGTCGGTGACATAATTACCCAGCATTTTTGTCTGTCTATAGGTAAACTTGCCAGGAAAGAGGCTGCGCTATCGACGATGCCTGTATCGAGATTACAGAATCGAATCGAAGTTATTGACTTCGCAGATGTGCCATTCTCGGCGGAGATAAAGTACATCATTTACAGGTTGGTATTCAATGAACAGGGTGTCTGAGTGGCGAAGTGGTTAGTGCACTGGTCTCTCATGGCGAAGGTCGGGGGTTCGAATTCGGCCGGCGGCACCCCAGTCACCCAGCTGTAGAAATGGGTACCCGACTTCTTCTGGAGTTGGGGAAAGAAAGGCGGCCAGGCGTGATACTGACCATATCACCCTCTAGTGTGCTGACAGATCAAGAAAAATATGGGCACTAACACCATATCCCTATGTGTCTCTAAGGCATGATAGGGTTACCTTTACTTTTTACATACTATTCAATGAACATTATATGCTCTTGCGATGTTTTGTATCGATATCTTCAGCCTTGGCAGACATCTAGAAGATTCATAAACAGAATAAAAAAATGATGTACTAAGTATTTATAATCAGGTCACGTGCTTTTACTTTCTTTTGTTTCACTTTCTCAAAGTCTTTATAAATGAGGGAGAATCAAACATGTAAAGGTAACTTAAAATTATATGGTGACCCTAACTTCTGTCCTCTCAAAGCATGTACCAGAAATGTTGGATGTGCACACATAAAAAAAGGTCCCAGGGTTCACCCAGGCTCTAAAAACGGGTACCAGAGAAATCTGGGAAGGTAAATGCGGACAGGTGTGATACTGACCACATCAGACTTTCATGTGCCGAAGGTCTTGGAAAATACGGGCCTAACACTGTGTCCTCAGTATGTCATAATGGCATGGAAAGGAGGATTGTGACCTCTTTTACAACCCTCTTTGACAATCTTGTTCTCTAGATTGCTTTCACTTTCTGCTTTTAGAACAGTGTCACCCGCACATCTCAGGCTGTTTATGTTATGGCCTCCTGTTTCTAGTCTTTGACATTTTTTTAATGCAACTCATGATTTTTTTTATAATCATTGTTTGCTGAGAATAGAGCAAGTGACAGTGGGTTTCGATTCGTGGCTCGCAAAAACACCCAGGGTTCACCTAGCCTCAAGGAAAAAAAAAATGGCCACCATGGTTATAACACTCTGGGAAGGAACATGAATGACGCCGCCAGCTACGGAGTTGGCGCTAATGGCGACACTAGTCGGCAGTTTCTGATCAACTACTGACTAGGCAGCGGAGAGCACTTATGGTTTGACCTTGTACAATGACGCTGGTTCACTGCTCGTACATTTATATTCATTCATTCATTAGCATGTCCCGTGCGAAACTTTGCCTCCATAACAGCACTCCTGTAGGCCTCTTGGTTGTGAGCAATATGGCCTGCTGCTTATGCATCAATTTGCAGATCATCAATGATGTCTTCCAGCCACCTTCGCCTTGGTCGTCCTCTCTTTCATTTTCCCATTATGCACCCTTCCAAGACAGTCTTCTCTAAATTATCATGACGTTTAATGTGTCATAAATATTTAAGTTTTCTCTCTTTAATCCTCTTTACTAGCCAACCTTCTTCAATATTAAGTTCTTGTAGAATAGATATATTTGTTCTTTTTTTTTGTGTCCTTGATATTTGAAGAACTCTTCTGTAGCATTTACATTCAAAGGCATTTATGTGTTTCTCAGCTGTTTTGTTAAGTGTCCAGGTCTCACAGGCATATGTTGTGATGGGAAAGATGCATGCCTTTAAAAATCTTATTTCTGTGGTTCTGTCTGTTCCTCTCCACAGATTCTTTAGTTATTTTACTTTCTGAAGAAAGTAAACATATAACATTTATAAAATACACTTTCTTTTATATTTTTGTTACTTCTCTCTCCGCGTGCAGGATCCCACAAAAGGAAGAACACCTGGACACAACCTACTTCTACATCTTGGACGGAGAGTTCATTCTTAGTTTGCTGGGTCCTTTGACCGCATTCGCCATTGTGGCCTCTTCGTCCACGTCATCACCGGGTCGTGTTCCACGTCCTTGACCCATTTACCGACGAAGGGTTACAGACGGTGAGGAGTTTCTGTGTAAAAGTTGGGGGGGGGGGGGGGGGGGGAAGAGGGGGTGTGGTTCATTGTAAGTTTCCAAAAATGAAAAAATTTGCCGGAAGCACAGCAGCACAGTTGCACTTGCAGTAATAGTAGCAGTACAAGAAGTAGTGTTATTAGCAACATTTTGTAGCAGTAGGTGTAGCAGATGTTGTAAGAGTAGCAGCAGTGACAGCGGTACAAGCGTGAGGAGAAATATTGGTTGCGGCAGTAGTAATGGCAGTAGCTGTAGTAATAGTAGTAGATGTAGTAGCAGCAATAATAGTAGTACCAGAATTATTATTAATAGTAGTTGTCATAATTGCAGAAACATTAAAATTAGCATTTCATCTGTAGTTGTAGTAGCATGAATAATTATATTATAAGTAATATATTATATATATATTATATATATATATATATGTATATATGTATGTATATATATGTATATATACACATATATATACACATATATATTATATATAATAATAATAAATAATAGAAGAATAATTACAATAAAATGTAGTAAAGTCAGAAATAGAAAATCTTGTCATAGAAGTCATAAGAGTAACAATTTCATTAAAAAGAGCAGAATGGCAGAAGTAAGTTTAAGAGTATAACTAGTTTTTTTTTCTTTCATTAGGTCTAAGAATAATATTAAAGAAATTTGTAACAGATATTATATATTTCCAGCAACGCATTGGAAGATGTACTTACTCTTTTTTCATTAAATCACAGGCACATGTTGTCCTTTCCCAGTCACTTTTGCTTCTGGACAGACGGCGTGTACAAAAACCACACGGGGCGGATCCTCTTTGCCACTTGGGGCGTGTTCTATCTCATCCTGGGCTCCGCCTGCAGCGCCTATCTCGTCACCTCCTTCACTATTAAGCCCAAAGAGCTTCAGATAAGAACCCTAGACGAACTCCTGGCCAATCCCGACTACAAGTTCGGCATCCGGGAAAACGAGTCCGGTTTCATATCCGCGCTGAGGGGTTTCGGGAACAAATCCTTCAACGATGTGTGGACGAAGCTAGTACATTTTAATAACACTGATCCTCGAACATTCAGCACGAATACATCAGTCCACGTAAACAGGCTCCGAAAGGAGAAATACGTCTTCTTAGACGGAGCCACAGTAACGTCCGGCGCTTTTTTTGATCACATTGGAGAAAATTGGGAAGACATTCGCATCTACACTCTAAATATAGACAAGAGCTTAGAAACATCCTACGTGGCCATGTCCAAAGACCTGTTTTTTAAGGATGTATTGAGAAACAAAGGGTTGGAAATTAACGAGGCAGGGCTAATAAATAAACTTCAGAAAATCTATTTTGCACAGCCCCCTAGAAGTGCCACAACCCAAGTTGCCGAGCAAAAACACCCTGTGAGACTCCGAAGAATTGAACTGCTTCTATACGGAACTGTATGTGGCGTAGGAATCAGCTTGATTTGTCTAATATTTGAAATGGTGTTCCACAAATTTACAAAGTAGAAAGTGATTTACGGGATTCAGTCAGTCATTTGCATGTTCCTTGCGGAACTGTGCATCCCTAACAGCTCTCCTGTAGGATTTTCGGTTGTAAGCAAGATGCACGGCTGCTGATTCATCCATTTGCAGATCATCAACGATGTCTTGCAGCCATCTTCACCTTTGGCCTTACTGTCTTTTTTTTCCCATTATGTACCCATCCAAAACGGTTTTCTCTAAATTTTCATGACGTTTAATGTCCAAAATATGTACGTTTTCTCTGTTTAATCTTCTTTACTAGCCAACCATCTTGTAGTATAGATATATTTGTTCTTTTTTGTGTCCATGATATTTGAAGAACTCTTCTGTAGCATTTACATTCAAAGGCATTTATGTGTTTCTCAGCTGTTTTGTTAAGTGTCCAGGTCTCACAGGCATATGTTGCGATGGGAAAGATGCATGCCCTTAAAAATCTTATTTTTCTGGTTCCGTCTGTTCCTCTTCACAGCTTCTATAGTTGTTTTATATTCTGAAGAGCGATAGATGTCCTCCTTTTAATTTCCCTCATTGTATCTCCATTATTAGTTAGTAATGATCAAAGATATTCAAAGCTCTTCACTTTTTCCAATTTTTCCTCAGTGATATATATTTAAGCTGCCTTGTTTGTTTTGTCAGTTGTCATTAATTTAGTTTTCTTTGCATTAAGATAGAGGTTTTACGGGATAACGTAAGACATTTACAGCCGTTATTTACATCTTTTATTACGTTTGTGATACATTCAGTGTAGTACATCACTAAATCAGATTATCTGTAATTTTTAACGGTTCTTCGTTATGTGAAAACGTCTATGATATGGCTTTCCTTGCTGTGTGAAAAGGACTATGATATGACGTTCCTTTCTATGTGAAAAGGATTGTGATATGACGTTCCTTGCTATGTGAAAAGGACTGTGTTATGACGTTCTTTGTTATGGGAAAAGAATGTGACATGTTTTTTTTGTGCTATGAAAAGCGCTGTGAGAAGATGTTATTTGTTAAGTGAAATGATAAGATGTTCTTTGTTACGTCAAAATTACCGCAGTATGATGTTACGTGGAAAATATGTGACACGATGTTTTCTGTTATAATGAAAATGACAAGTGATATAAAATTCTTTGCAGCTGAGACGAATATTGTGTTTGGAAAAAAAATATTAACATGTCAAAGAGTTAGTATCACTTCATACTCATGATTGAGCCATTTTCTTTTGCTGTTATCTCCTTTTATGAGTGAGAAACTCGGGGGGACTGCCATCACTCTATAGCACCGGGGGATAACCCTAACGAAAAGAAGCAGCCGGGTGATTTTAACCCTAGACATACACGAGTAGTTCTCGATTCGGCCATTTTCGTGCACCCTCCCCCCCCCCCCCCGGTCCTTTCGGTGATAGCGTGAAACCTTGATGTGGCTCCGGATGGGGAGCTGAGTAGGCGAATCCACAGTTGAGCCATAAAGTGTGTTCGCTGGCAGCTTCAGCCATGAGAGAGACCAGGGAGAGAGAGAGAGAGAGAGAGAGAGATACTGGTGATCAACCTGAAGGGCTACATAAGCCTTCCAAAGGGAGAAACGCGTAGATGGATGATGCAAGATAGAAGCCTCGATCACTTCTGATTCGCTGTTACCGATAACAGCAGTGACCTCTCCTCCTGCGGGGTCACTTTTGGTTCCGTGCTCTCTTTCAAAATGCTGATGAATTTCAAATTTGCCTGGGAACACACTGAGAGAGAGACAGAGAGAGACAGAGAGAGAAAAATTTGAAGACAATGGAGAAGAAGAAGAGCAAACATATAATTTACCCCAAGCTGTCAAATTTGAAAAACTATTCTATGTTCTTACCATGCTACGTTAAATGTTTTTTGTTGCCTCAAAATTGCAGCAATATTTTTTTTGAGACATTTATTAACATTGGTTTTCCAAAAAAAGTTAAAATTTAAATATTTCAGATTATTTGTGGCTCTGTTTTCTTGACTTTTTTCTTTATTTCTGTTTCTTATATAACAATGAACACATTAAAGAAGAAGAGGAGGAGAGGAAGGAGACGATAAAGAAGAAGAAGAAGGAGGAGGAGAAGAAGAAAAAGAAGAAGAAGGAGGAGGAGGAGGAGAGGAAGAAGAAGAAGAAGGGGGAGGAGGAGAGGAGGAAGAAGAAGAGGAAGAAGAAGAAGAAGAAAGAGGAGGAGGAGAAGGAGAAGAACAAGAACAAGAAGAAAAGAGGAAGAAGAAGAAGAAAAAGAAGAAGAAGAGGAAGGAAGAAGAAGAAGACATTTTCTGTTTTTATTTTTTTTTCCTTCTAAATCTGAATTGAATATTATCTTAGAAAAAAAAACTGCACGGTATGAAATGGTATTACTATTTTATTTTCTATGTAATGGCAGATTGTAAACAAGTCTACAAAAAAAATATCACAGCTGTAATGAGTAAAATGTTCTATTGTATCTTTTCACTCATATGTTTTTCACACTGTCTGTTTTTAATGAAAATTTATTTTGCTTTGCACAAAGATGAAGTGTGCGATGCTATGATACCATGGACAAAACTAGTGGCTAGAATCGAGATTAATGATTTAGGGTGAACAACAAGAGATTCAAACCCAGAAATAGAACAAAGAAATAGAAGCTTTATTCAGAAAACGTTTGTGGGAAAACTAGAATGGGAAAATATGGTCGACGTACGCTTGACCTGGGGTTGACATATATTTAACATACGGTTGATGAATTCTTGACGTATAGTTGACGTATGTTTGACATATGCTTGACGTATGCTCGACATTTTGTTGACATATGGGTGACGTATATTTAAAATATTATTGATGTATACATGACGTACTGTTGCCGTATGGTTGACGTACGATTGACATATAGATGATGTATGCTTGGCGTACGCTTGACATGTTCTTAACATATGTTTGGATATATAATTGACATCCTAATAAACCAAAAGGTTATCTGTCAACCATCACTTTTTTTATAAATAGGAAACTACGAGGCTTTCGTACGGTGAAGTAACAGAACACAGTTTTGTAGGATTAGACCTCGAAAATTTCGCAGACAAAGCACTTTAGTGAGACTTGAGAGAAAGAAAAATCACAAGAGAATTATCTGGGATTCGAACACGGACTCTGGTAGGATGAGCAGCCGTCTAGCCGAACGAGAACAGCGTACTCATCAACTTTGCCAACTATCAAGAAAAAAAAATGTGTTCATTGGCATAGTTATTAGTATTATTAACTGTTCAGTAGAGACGAAGGGTTGTGACCCCCCCGGAAAGAAACGAGACCGTGACACAGAAAATTCCGTAGCTTAGATTCAGTCTCTTGTGATTTTTCTTTCTCTCACGTCTCACTAAAGTGCTTTGTCTGCGAAATTTTCGAGGTCTAATCCTACAAAACTGTGTTCTGTTACTTTACCGTTCGAAAGCCTCGTTGTTTCCTATTTATAAAAAAAGTTCCTGAAATTATACCTGAAACTAACTTCATGTAATAAATATTCGTTCGTTTCTTATTGTTGTTCAAGTTTGCACCAGACATGGCAGAAGACCGTATGTATATTTGTCTAAAAGTTAGTACATGCCAGAGAGACTGAATCTAAGCTACGGAATTTCTGTCTCGACCTCGTTTCTTTCCGGGTGTCACGATTCCTCGTGTCTACTGAACAGTTACTCGTACTAATGACTAGGCCAATAAACACCTTTTTTGTAATGGGGAGTGAGAGTTGGCTAAGTTGGTTAGTACGTTGTTCTCTCGAGGCTAGACGGCTGCTCGTCCTACCGACGTCCGTGTTCGAATCCCAGGTAATTCTCTTGTGATTTTTCTTTCTCTCACGTCTCACTAAAGTGCTTTGTCTACGATTTTTTTTTCGAGATTTAATCCTACAAAACTGTGTTCTCTTACTCTGTCAACCAAGTGCTGTATTAGTGCTTGCTAATACGCTGTTTTTGTTGTCCTTGATTAAGAAATACAGCTGAAATAGTGCTTGCTACTTTTCTATATTACTACGTGCTCATCTCATTGAGTCTTTTACCATTCCTTCTCATTTCTATCTTTTTTTTTTCTTTTACTTTGTAAAACTGCATCATGGTGCACCTCTGACTATCTCTTCTCTAAGATGAAAAGTATCACAAAGATTTGAAAAGTGAAGGAGATAAAGCTTCAATATGTTCTCCGTGAATTGTTGTGCCGAAAATCAATCAATCAATCAATCAATCAATCAATCAATCAATCAATCAATTAATCAATCAATCAAGTGCTGTGCCATGTGGCCTAGGTGATCATTTCTCTCCACAATTCCCTGTCTTTAGACTTGATTATGAGATCCGCCAGTGACTTTTTTCCCATACTGACAGCCCATCCAGTAACTTCTCTCTCTCTCTCTGTCTTCCTCTGTCTCTTCTTCCCTCAATTTTTCCAGTTGCTACAATATGTTCCAATTTTCCTCTTCTCAGAAAATGTCCTACAAATCTCGCTTGCCTGCCTCTGATCTTTGCTGTAATTTACCTTTTAACTCCAGCCTTTCTTAAGACTTCTTCGCTGGGTTTCTTATCTGTCCTTGGTACCTTCAACATCCTTCATATGAGCTATATTTCCATGGCCTCTATTTCTCGCTGCACTTTATTCTTTAAATTATTCTGACGAAAATTAAAGGAGAAAATTCAAAGTTTATCTCTGTTTATGCGACTGAGACTCTGACAAATCTACCCCCCCCCCCTCCCTCCAGCCCAAACTCTCTAGTCTAGACGTGTGACTTTGCGACAGATTAACACTGATTTATTCTTGGCTTTTAAGTCTTTCTTACCCCATCCAACAATAAATGGAGGGAAATGCGCAACGGTCGTGTTTAGATTAGGAACAGTTTTTTCGGATTTTCCCTGTTAGCGGGGAATTTCCCAAGTAAACACGATTAATTCAATCAACAGAGAGGGTTGAATCTCGATTTACGGTCAAGGTCCAGTCGGTGGGCAGAGAGAGAGAGAGAGAGAGAGAGAGAGAGAGGTACTTGGATCTCCAGCAGTCATGTGGAAGACCGTTTGGGTGTGGTTGTTTTACAGAAGAAGAATAATAAGGTATGAATTAATGCGGAACTGATATGAGAGGAATAGTGAAATGTGTTAAGCACATACGTAAAGGTAGAAGGGGGAATAACAATTTGTGTGAGGACAGAAACAGTGGGAAAGTTAAATTTACGGTTTGCAACATTCGTAAATGTTCTATCTATCTATCTATCTATCTATCTATCTATCTATCTATCTATCTGTTAGATGAACAGTTACCTACTACCTAAGTACCCATGATATTCTTACTTCTAACCCATCATTTTCACCCTGTCGTCTCACCGATACCAAAACTGACAGGTGTTAAATCATTTAGTTCACACTGATTCATAAAGCTGGCCAGAACGGCCATTTTTGGGGACTGGAGTTAGGCTAGGTAATGGATTCTAGATGGAAAATGAATGCGAGTAAATGGGTTGAACGGGACGTTAGGGGAGAAAACCGATGGCAGAAATCTCTAACACAGCTTAAGTGTTTCTCTCCCCTATTTTTCCTCTCCCTTCAAAACCAGTTACTAGTTTCAGATTTCCAGTTCTTCATTCCTGGAATTTTGTTGGTTTCTTCGTTGTGTTAATTGTCGTTCTTTTCTCTGTGTGTGTGTGCACGTTTTTTAAAAGTTCTTTTTTTGGCAGGAGGTATAGGCTGACAACATGGTTTAGCACATGAACTTTGGCGATGAAGAGAGGAACTGAAGTGGTGGAGCTTTCATAGAAACCAAGCGTTGCTGATCTCTTGGGAATTTCATCTTTGTTAAATGCCTCCAGGGAATGAGGAAGGCCATGGCTGTCATCATCATCATCATCATCATCATCATCATCATCATCATCACGACCACTACCACCACCAACACCACAAACACCACCACCACCACCATAATCGTCACCATTATCATGATCACCAACACCACCACCACCAGCACCACAAACATCATCACTACCACCATAATCATCATCATCGTCATGATCACCAACACCACAACCACCACCAACAACAACAATAACAAAAACACCATCACCACAACCATAACCACTATCACCACAACCACAACGACGACCACCACAACCACCACCACCACTACAATCACCACCATAACCAGCAACAACAACGCCAACATCATCAGTATCACTACCACCATAACCGCTATCACCACAACCACAACGACCACCACCATCATCACCGCCACCACCGCCACCATCATCATCATCATCATCATCACCACCACCACCATCATCATCATATTTATCACCGCCAGCACCACCACTATCATCATCATCATCATCACCACTACCGCCACCATCATCATCATCATCATCATTACCGACACCACTACCGCCACCGCCACACCACCATTATAATCATCATCATCATCATTACCGACACCACTACCGCCACCACCACCACTATCATCATCACCATCATCGTCATTACTGACACCACTGCCGCCACTACCACCGCCACCACCACCATTATCATCATCATCATCATCATCATCATTACCGACACCACTACCACCACCACCACCACCACTATCATCATCATCATTACCGACACCACTACCGCCACCACCACCACCATCATCATCACCGTCACCACCGAAACCATCACCACAACCATCATCATCATCATCGTCATCATCATCATCGTCACCAACACCACCCCCACCACCACCATCATCGTCATCACCACAGCCACTACCACCATCATCATCACTGTCACCAATGCAACCACCACCACCACCACCACCATCATCATCATCATCATTATCATCATCATCATCATCACCGCCAACACCACCACCACCACCGCTACCATTATCACCACCACCTCCACCATCACCACCACCACCACCACAAATACCACCACCATCATCATTACAACCAATTATCACCACTACCATCATCATCTTCATCACCACCACCGCTACCATTATCACCACCACCACCACCATCACCACCACCAACACCACCATCATCATCACCACCAATTATCACCACTACCATCATCATCATCACCACCATCACCGCTACCATTATCCCCACTATTATCACCACCACTATCACCACCACCACCAACGTCACCACCATCATCATCACCATCATCATCACCATGATACATTTTCATTGTTGTTACAACGTTAATGCAGACAACACAGGGGAAAAAAAGACAATAGTCAGTCAGTTGTTTGTTGTTCCTTGTGGAACTTTGCCTCCCTAGCAGATCTCCTGTAGGTCTCTCGGTTCTAAGCAAGACGCTCTGCTGCTGATGAATCCATTTGCAGATCATCAACGATGATTTTCAGCCATCTTCGCCTTGGTCCTCCTCTCTTTCTTTTTTCTTGTATGTACCCTTCCAAGACTGTCTTCTCTAAATTTTAGTGACGTTTAATGTATCCAAAATATTTAAGTTTTTTTTTTTTTTCAGTTTTTACTAGCCGACCTCCTTCAATATTAAGTTCTTGTAGCATGGATATACGAAGACACCAGAAATGCTAAAATTCTTACAAAAGATTGCGGGGACGAAATAAGAAAATGAAAGTCGTAACATGTCTGACATTACTTGATAATTACGTTCGACAAATGTGATGTTTACACGAGAATAATAAATGTATGTTTCACGATACCAAATTACCATGTAATGATCAAAGTAGTAATGACCAGCTTACTTTCAATAACAGCGCGGGTTGCGCTAACAATTGCTCGTTTATGTCTTAATTTGCTTTTTTTTTATATCTTAATTTGCTTTTTTTACATCGTAATTTGCTTTTTTTTCTTCTCTTCTTTAATCATCTTTAAAAATTCGGAATATTGCTTTGCCTTTTTTTTTAAATCCTTGTTTTGTCTTTTCTTATTTTCCTTTCCCTGCTTTATATATTTTATCTTTTGTTGTTGTTGTTGTTATTAATATTTTAGTCATTTGAGTTCTTGCTGTGAGGAAAATTACTCGCGTTCGAACACATTATTATTATTATTATTTTCGCTTCTGGACCAAATAACGCTTAAGGAAGCCAACCTGGTTACACTTGGATGAGCAGAAATGACTGTGTATGATTTATTCCGCAGTAAATATGGCCCCGTGTATGATGTATTTTCCCGTTTTGTTTATGAATATGGGCTTGTCTGTTTTGAAGAGATAGGAAGATATAATTACATCGCAGGAGTGGTGTTAGTTTTTTTGTTTTTTTTTGTTGTTCCTGGAGCTAAAAATGCGTTGAGAAAATCTGCTCTCAGTCAAACGCATTCTTCGGGCATTTTTTGCCGCATTTCTCGCAGTTTAAATCGAGCCTGTTTCTGCGCGCGCTGTCCGTAACTGCTGTCCTTAACAGCTCTCCGCTTACGCTTTTTACTAGATGTAACCCGCCAAAGCGTGATGGGAGACAAAAAAAAATAATATATTTACATTTTACGTTCAAATTGATATAGCGCCTTATTTCTGCATTATATATAATTTCTAAATCTGTCCTTCTTTTGGTCAAATTTGTTAAAAATTGTGCACAGATAATAATCTGGTCATCCGAGAGGCACTTTGTAAGCCTGTTCAGATAAAAGGGAGGCGACTGCAGTATATCTGGTTTAAATAATAAAGGTAGATAGAGGTGTATGGTGCAGTTTTACAAAGTGAGGGAGGGAGTGAGTAAAGTGAGAAAAAAACGAATAGAAAGTATGAGAATGTATAAATGAAAAACATACAACATCCGATATTTCGGCGTGAGACTTTTTCGAGGATTACATGCACAACGAGACAGAAAAAAAACAAAAACGAAGAACTTATCTTAATGTGGCCTCCTCCAGAAGCAGGAAATGTGTCCACATTAAGAGAAGTTCTTCGTTTTTGGTTTTTTTTTTTGTTTTTGTCTCGTTGTGCATGTAATCCTCGAAAAAGGCTCACGCCGAAATATCGGATGTTGTATGTTTTTCATTTATACGTTCTCATACTTTCTATTCGTTTTTTTCTCACTTTACTCACTCCCTCCCTCACTTTGTAAGCCTGTTCATAACTGTTTCTTATCCCTGTGCCGCTCTCCCCTCCCTCACCCCTGTAGCCTATTGATTAGTCATTCTGTTTTCATCCACTAAGACTCACCCATCTACCTCCACCCCCACTCTTAAAACAGGAGAGTTGACCAGGCCCTTAATTAAAACAAGAGAACGTCTTTCCAGACCCACATGCAATGTAAACGCTAGTCCCCTCTCTCGCTGTTTCTAACCATATCCAGTTCAAATGAAACTGTAATGAGGTACCACAGTGTGGGGCCATATCTGTTAGAAAAGATATATTAGTAGCGACTGATGTCAGTATGTCATGCCAGTGTACCATAAGATTATGAGGAGACGTGGATCATCATCATCATCATCATCATCATCATCATCATCATCATCATCATCATCATCATCTCCCCTTTCACGTTTCTAAGTAGATGATTATGATTTATAGTAAGGTTAAGTCTGAAACCAACAAATAGATGACGGTAGCTCACGAAATGAGGTGACCATTATTTGTAAAGTTTTTAACACCAACATCTACATTACTTTACTTTACTATATCCTTTCTCTTGTATCATGAGGTGTCGAGGGGAAATGGCAGTTGACGCGTTTTTTTTTTTTTTGCCCATATGCATGACTTCGATGGTGTTCATGCCGTAAATTGTGAGTGTTTCTATTAACTCCTTTTATACATTTTTTTCCCGGGTCTTCCTCTGTATCCTGTAGTTCTTTGCTTGAAGACCCTCGCTGCTGGCTGTAAACGCATCATTCTCATTAAGTGGCCAAATCACTCAAATTTTTTATCTCTGTATATTGCAGGCGTAGTGTAGTTCCTACCAATTGCATTTTGTCGTTATTTCTTATCTTGTCCTCCTAGTGATGTTCGATGTTGCTCTTAGATATCTCATTTTGCATGTAGATATTTTATTGTGCTGTTTCTGAGTTACTGCCCCAAAAACTGGGACATTAAATTACCCAGACTTCTATTTAGGCTTCAGGCCAGAATCATTTGCTCTATTCTGACAAGAAACGACTCTACTTCCGGCCGTCAAACTCACTGCCTCGTAAATGTCTCACGTGACATTGGAAATACAGGATGGAAAGAGACATTGGAAATCTGGAATGGAAAGAGACATTGGATATCCAGGATGGAAAGAGACATTGGAAATTCAGGAACAGCTGAAAAAAAATGCTGTTCCAGTCAAATTTTCTTTCCACTTTTCTGGACTTTGAATGTGACAAGTTAAAATCTCCGTTTCCGTGCCATTAAGGCACATTGGGGATATGGGGTTAGGCCCGTATTTCTACGACCTCCGACACATGAAAGTGTCACGTGGTCAGTATCACGCCTGGCCGCATTTAGCTTACAAGATATCCATGATACCCTTTTTAAAAAATAGGCTATGTGGACCCTGGGGCTTTCTGGTGTGTTGGTACTAAAAACAAATATTGCTGGACTTGAACCCCGTATCACTGAATTAGTAGATGGAGTGTCTAACCACTTAGCTAACCAGGCATCTAGTGCAACAAAACAAAACAAGTTATAAACAATTTTAAAAGTCATACTTATATTTAAAAGAACAGGAGATGATGATAACGATGATAATTATGCCGATTTCTAGGGCTGGGAAGGAGCTATGAGGATATATTAAGCGATCCATAGAGAGCCTGTTATCATAATTAGATTAAGAGTAAAGAATTCCCTCTAAGGATTTCTTCGACATGTGCCAAAATATTTTTGCATGAACGATAATTTATGTAATCTGACAAATTGTGAGCAGAATAACCTTAAAAAAAGGTAATGTAAATAAAAGCAAATGAACTGAGCCACAAGAGAAATATATGAGCGGCGAAAAAGAAAAAAAGTTTCTGATGCTCACTGTGCTTAGCTTAGAGTGAACATTGACTCAGAAGCCCTGTTTTAAAGTGTTACAGCAACATGAGTGTGATTAGACCCGCTAAACTGTAAACAAAACTGTTTCGACGTGAGAGAAAGGCTGAGATGATTCACGACTGGAGTTTGTAGCGCGGCTGCATTCTCGCATGTAACGGTTGCTCGCGCTCTTGACGCGTGGGTTTGATTCAAAGTCATTCTCTTTTTAGCTTTCTTTCTCTCGCGTCTGAAGTTCTTTATCTACATATCGCCACCATTTCCGATTAAAACTGAATTAAACAATCAGCTGGAAAACAACTAAAGAAAAAGACAAGAAATTAGACTCTTTTGAAAAGAAATGCCTAAGGAAAATACTCGGCATAAGTGGAATGAATTCAAAAGAAGGCAGATGAGCGAACAACGACCTGTCTCATGGGTGATCAGAAAAAAGGATATGGACATATATCGGTCACGTGATGAGAAGAAACAGCTAGAGAATCCCAAAACAAACTATTAAGTGGAGCATAACAGGCCGAAGAAAAAAAAGGTCGCCCACGTGAAACTCTAAAGAGGACATTGTTAAGAGAGGCCAGTTTAGTGGGCATAAAATCCCTTGAAGAGGTTGAAAAGCTCACCGAAAACAGGAGAACTTGGTGAACTACCATGCGAGCTCTATGTGACGTTAAACGCCACGGGAAGAAAGTACGATATAATAAACAATCAGTTATAACATGTATTCTAGACCTTTTATTCTGGTTAAGTTTTGCTTAAGTAAACACAAATCTATATAGGTTATTTAGCTGAAGACGCCATCCCAATTAGTGATAAACAATCCATAGCTGACGTGGTAACGTCAGGGATTGCCAACTATGACGATAAAGATTCTATCCCACCTCTTCTTTGATGCTCCGAGTAACAGTGTAGCTAACAGGGCTGCGGTCATTATTTTCTTCATGGTAGTACCCACCTTACGTTTATCTAAATGTATTCCTGGTATTCAAAATATACCCACTCCCTCTCCACCTTCCCCCGTTGGTCACGAAGTTGTCTGCGCCCATTACATCTTCACCACATCAGCTGCCAAGACCTATCCTGCTCTTAGTTTAACCGAGATAGAACAACAGCGACAATAGCAATAGCAACAGCACAGCAGAAATAATAACAGCAAAAGCAACAGTGATAACAACAAGAGCAACAATGATAGCAACAAGAGCAGCAATAATAGCAACAACAGCAACAATAATAACGTTAAAAGCACAATAATAACACAAAGAGCAAAAATAATAACATACTAACAGCAACAATAATAACACCAACAGCAAAAATAATAACACCAACAGCAACAACAATAACATTAACAGCAACAATAATAACACCAACAGCAACAATAATAACACCAACAGCAACAACAATAGCCAACACCAACAATAATAACACCACACCAACAATAATAACAACAGCGGCAACAATAATAACACCAACAGAACAATGATAACAACAGCATTTTAAACGCTATTAACTGACCACTTTAAACCTAAAAGTAACGACACCTTCTGGGCCTATACGAGCTTTAATTCTTGTTATTTTGTAATCAGTTCAACCCACTGCGGATAAAACCCTTATATCCTTATAAAACAAAACAGAAAAGAAAAAAAAAACCCCATTTTTAACCAACTTGGGTAACTGATACCGGCTCTTATCCTTGTTTGGATGACACAACCGATAGCCTCGTGAGTTGCAGTGTTTGACTAACAATTTTGGCTCCATTTTAATGTTTCCATTGCTTCGTCAATAACGCGTTGATTTTCTCCCGTCGTGCTATGGTCGTTATAGACGACATATTAGAACACTGCCTTAGAATATAATTATGTCCAATTATTATTACTATTATTATTATTATTATTATTCGCGGACCTGGTTGGCTGAGTAGTTAGACGCTTGGTCTACTAGCCCGGTGGTACCCGGTTCAATTCCCAGCAGTGGGGTTTTTTTTCTGGGCAGCACTACGCAAAAGGGCCCCCGGGCCCACCCAGCCTCTAAAAATGGGTACCAAAGAAATCTGGGAAGGTAAGTGAGGCCAGGCTGACTACATCAGACTTTCATGTGCCGAAGGGTCGGGGGAATACGGGCATAAGACTGTATCCTCAATATGTACCTTAATGGCATGAAAACGTAGATTATATCAAGTATTATTACTGTCGCTGGTTATTTAAGCTCAGGCAAGAGATGTGGGGGGTAGGCAATGTTTTCGCTGTTTGATCTCTCTGGAACTTAAACTGAACGATCGTTGCAGCAACTCTGGCCTTGAGAATGTTGCAACAGGTATGCTCCGCCCAGTCTGGACGCTCGAGATGAAGTGTCTACGTAAGATCCAAGGAGTTTGGAGCACTCTGTCCCAAATACTGTAATAGATGGCCCCTTTTAGAAAGACAGATATGGCACCGCTGTCGACAATGATTCAAAGAAGGAGGTGGCAATGGATTGGTCGCGTTATGAGAATGAACAGCACGAGCAGTTTTAGTGTGGACTCCAAAGGGTAAAAGAAGCATGGAGCTACTTGAAGAGGGAGAACACACAACAGAGAGAATGCTGGTAGGCAATGAGAACTACACTAGAGGCAACTAACAAGATAGTGGTGAACCGACGGTAGTGGAAATGTCTTGCTACTAGCAGGTCCCATGTCTTGGAAATGAAGAGATAAGAAAGAGAGAGAGAGAGAGAGAGAGAGAGAGAGAATTTTGAGATGAGAGGGGAGTTAAAAAAGAGGGGGAGGGGTAGATGGCATAAATAGCAGTAGTGGACCAGAAAAGGAAGGAGGGGCCCTCGACGAATTCCACAACCATAACAACTACATCGAGCCGTATCCCGTTGGCCAGTTCGGGCCCGTTGCTATAAACATGAAAGGGGAGGTAAGACAGTGTCTTGGCCACCTGTGGTTTGCAGGATCTGAAAACTGCGCCATCACACCAGCGCCCTCGTTCTTTTGTTCTGTATATTTACCAAATCATAAACGTGTTCTCGGGCAAATTGACCAAGCACTTTTTATTTCACACTAATGTTATGAACACTCAATAAAGACAGGTAAATGTGCAAACTTTTCAGAACCTCTCATCATCATTATGTGCCACGCCTGGTGGCTGGTCATAGTATACTCCACAAATATCGATCCTTGACATCTATGTGTAACTGTTGTTGATAGAACTTAAATCATGAAGAGAACTTAAAATTTGAATAAGTATTTAAAGGAAACATACATTTCACATCTACTTACTTGTGCAAGAAGTTCAATTTGCAAAATTCAAAAATTTAAATCAGTATATTTTACTAGTGTGGGCGTTTACTGCATCTGAAACCATATAGTAATAAATCTATCACGTATAAAACAATATCTATAAAGCACAAAACAAATTTATAAAGTATAAAAAATCTATAAAGTATGAAACAAAAATCTATAAAGTATGAAAGAAACAGAACATTTTTTATAGTTATGGCTGCACATCTGGCAACTGCCATTTGTTAAGAATTTTTTTAATGGCAATCCTAGTTATCGAAACTCTTTTATAATGTGCAAAACAAGTTTTAAAATATTTAATATTTGTCTCATGAAGCATGAGACAATTCTGTGGAGCTCCATCGCTTTCAAAGAGCCTATTTTGAAAAAAAAAACAAACAAAAAACTATGGTCAAGACAAAGGTGAAGGTCAGTTGTTCCAGGCAACTAAAGCTGTTGTATGTTCGTCCCTGGATAACGATTCATTTCTTTCATCTGTTTATCTGTATCGTCTCATGGTAGTGGAGCCTCTGGTGAAACAGGCCCTGGTTTTGGGCAAGTTATCATTTATAACTCATTTTCCTCATCGTCAGCGGCGTCAGAGGTAAAAAGGAAAATGAGTTCCTAATTTAATGAGTAGAGAACAGGAACAACAAGCAAGAATGTTCTGTGCACGGCTGAATGTTTTCTTGGAATGTTTTCCTAGTGAACAACAAGCAAGAATGTTCTGTGCACGCCTGAATGTTTTCTTGGAATGTTTTCCTAGTGAACACAAGCAAGAATGTTCTGTGCACGCCTGAATGTTTTCTTGGAATGTTTTCCTAGTGAACTCTTTAATGTTTTCAGGTCCAGTGGTTATTCAATGAATGTGTCAGTTGTTGAGATAGTACTGGCCTGGTTAATTATCTAAGTTGAGATACTTGCTGGCCTGGTTAATTATCTAAGTTGAGATAGTTGCTGGCCTGGTTAATTATCTAACAGTTAATTAGTTAGTGAGCTTGTTGGTCGGGTGCTTATTAATTGGTTGCTTGGTTAGCGGGTTACTATTTTAGTTAGCTAATTAGTTAGCTAGTTAGGTGATTCGTTTTTTAGTTAATTAGTTAGTTAATTAAATGGTTAATTAGTTAATTACTGTAATGAGTTAGTCAATTAGTTTGTGAGTCTGTTTGTTAATTCGTTGATCAGTTAAATAGTCAGTTAAGTAGATGTTAATTAATTAATTTGTTATTTAGTAAGTTAGTTAGGTTGCTAGTTACTTATTGAGTTAGTTAGATGGTTAGTTATTTAATTAGCTCGTTAGCTAGTAGCTAGTTAATTAATTAGTTAGCTAGTTAATTAGTTCGTCAGATAGTTAGAAAAGAAGGCCTGTATATTAATCTGTTCAGGAAAGTTCTTTACCTCTTTTTTCGTGGATCCTGTTTCCACAGAACTTTTGCAGTTGACTGGCCTAGTGGTCTGCTATTGCTTGGACTTAACGTCCTCATTTATCACCGAGAATCAATAGGAGATGAACCACTACGACATCTAAGCAGCGAATACTTTTAGTGGCTGCAGTTTGTTTTCTGAGGATAATATTTCTGTTCTGCGATGTTAGTTTTGGTCTTGTGAAGACTGTTAGTGAAGTGCATTGCCATGAGAAGTACACCGCACAGAGAAAAAGGAATATATAGTAACGCCAGTTTTATCCCATCGGAGTTCTTAATCTCGTAATATTTAAAATCGATATTTTTATTTTGTGTCGTAAAAGGTAGAATTCCGGTGTCTATGCCGTTAAGGCATATTAGGGATACGGTGTTAGCCCCGTATTTCTACGATCTTCGGCGTATGAAAGAGTGACGTGGTCAGTATCACGTCTGGCCGCATTTTCCCTTCCATGATTTCCCTGGTACCCATTTTTAGAGGCTGGGTCGGCCCTTTAGTCTTTTTTTTTCCCTTTTCATACAGTAGCTGAAAGTAATTGATGGTTGTTAACGTGTGTTTCTTCAAAATCAGGTCTTTTTTTTTAAGTAATAAAACATTTTTAATCTTTAAGTACTTGTTTACAAGTAAGTCCTAAAGGTCAAAGTTCAGGTCGTGTGTGTTTGCCTGGTGACGGAGGCGGTCAAAGTACGCCCTGGACAGGAAATTCGTGTGATCGATGTCACTTCGTTTTAGAGGTTAGGATGTCCTTGCTGACACAGTTTATGTATTTCTTACATCAACGCCGTGAGTATTAAGCTTTTTATATGTACAGTATGTTATTCTAAAGAACCTGAGATATCGTTCTGGAATCGGGTTTAATAACAGTTCCTGTGTGGTAGTTCTCTGATTCCTTTGAAAGATGGTTTTCTGGTTTCCGTTTAAGTTCTCATTGCTACTGTTATGGAAAATTTATACTGCTTTGTATTATCATCATCAAGTGCCGTGGCGGTAGACTTTGGCCTCTTGCATCTCCACAGATCTCAGTCCACGATATTTTCCATCAGCTCAGCAGTTAGTGATTTTCTCTGTGTGTGTGTTTGTGTGAGAGTGTGTCATCACGTTAGACTGTCCATGATGTTTTTTTTTTTTGTCTTGGTTTTCCCTCTGCCTCTGTTTTAATTCATCTTTCCTGTTGTTGTGATGCTTTCTTCAAATCCTCCGTTTCTCGCTTTAAGTCTAGTGAATGATGACTGACAAATTTAATTAGGTTCCAGTTTACATTTGCTTTTGTTAGACATTCCTTGTTTGTCATCTAATATCAAAAATGTCCATGGTATTCTTTACATGCTTCTAAGAAATCACATCTCAGTTGCTTCTAGTGATCGTTATATGTGCATGTATGTAAAAATATGTGTACGTATATATATATCATCATCAGGTGCCGTGCCGACTGGCGTTGGCTATTATGCTTCTCCAGAGTACATGATCCTTTATGCAGACCATCAGCTCAGTTGGTGATCTCCTCTCACACCATCCCGTCAGACTGTCCAGTATCATTTCTCTTGGTCTTCCTCTTGGTCTTCTTCCTTCTGTTTTTCCTGTTGTTATAATATTTTCAATGCCCCCTCTTCTCATTGTATGTCCTATGAAAGTACATTGTCTCTCTCTTATCTTTCTGACAAGGTTTTTTTTGTTTCTCCAGCTCTTCTGATACATTCTTCATTAGTTATTTTTGTTGTCCAGGGGATTCGCAACATTCTTCTAATAAACCACATTTCCGCTGCTTCCAATGATTTTTGTGCAGACCTGCCTATTGTCCATGATTCACTTCCATATAACAAGATAGGTTCATTACAGCATTTTATGACTCGTTTTCTAACATTCATATATGTATGTGTGTGTATATTACTGTATGTATGTGTGCATATGTGTTTAAGTATATTTGTATATGTATATGTACATTCGTATATGCCTTTATATGTGTGAGAATATATGCATCTGCATTTATTAACCTATATGAAAAGTACATGTATATATATTTATATACTTGCATCTTACATCCTTCCCGTGCCGTTAAACATCACAAAGGGCTCGCATGGTAGTTCGCCCAGTTTTCATGTTTTTGGTGAGCTTTTTAACGTTATCAAGGGATTTTATGTCTAATTTGGCCACATTTAACAACGTCTTCTTTAGAGTTTGACGTGGTCGACTTCTTTTTCGTTGGTATGTTGTGTTCCACTTGGTAGCTTGTTTTGGGAATCTCTGATTGTTTCTTCTCATTACATGACCGATATATGTCCATCTTCTTTTTCTGATCACCCATAAGACAGGTTGTTATTCACTCATCTGCTTTATCTCTTCGCTGTTCTTAAATTCGTTCAGCTTTAGATCGAGTATTTTCCTTAGGCATTTCTTTTCAAAAGAGTTTAATTTCTTATCTATTTCTTTTGTTGTATATTTACTGCCAAAGTCTAAATTAGTTTAATTGAAAGAATGACTTGATTGTTGTATATCTTATACTGATTTACTGCAAAATTATAAGATTGTAATGAATGTGACAATGTAATAAAAGTTTATTGTATATTGTTACATCAGTCAGACTGTGTAGTGTATGGACAACAGATGATTTACTTATTTGCTTTTCTTTATGCTTATTTTCTTCATTATCTAATGCTGAATATCTGTGACAGAGGGAAACTTGTATAATGAAGGGCAGAATGTCAGAATTTTTCTTGCAAAAAACTTTGTTCGTTCGTGCCCTCTCTCTCTCTCTTCTACGACCTTTTCCCCACTCTCCCTCTCTCTCTCTTCCACGACCCCTTCCCCACTCTCCCTCTCTCTCTCTTCCACGACCCCTACCCCATTCTCCCTCTCTCTCTCTCTCTTTCCCACGCCCTCCCCCCCTCTCTCTCTCTCCCTCTCATAATTCCACGCTTTTAAGGTTTATTACTGTAGATATATATGATCAAATTCCATCCATCTTTGTTCCTGACTCTCTCTCTTTCTCTCGCTCTCTCTCATAATTTAAAGCTTTTAAGGTTTATAACTGTAGATATCAAATTCCATCCATCTATGTTCCCGACACTCTCTCCCCCCTCCCCTCTCTCTCTCATAATTCCAATCTTTTAAGGTTTATTACTGTAGCTATATATGATCAAATTCCATCCGTCTCTGTTCTTGACTCTCTCTCTCTCTCTCTCTCTTTCATAATTCCAAGCTTTTAAAATTTATTACTGTAGATACATATGATCAAATTCCATCCATCTCTGTTCTTATCTCTCTCTCTCTCTCTTTCTCTCTCGCTCTCTCTCATAATTAAAAGCTTTTAAGGTTTATTACTGTAGATATATATGATCAAATTCTATCCGTCTCTGTTACTGACTCTCTCTCTCTCTCTCTCTCTCTCTCTCATAATTAAAAGCTTTTAAGGTTTATTACTGTAGATATATATGATCAAATTCTATCCATCTTTGTTCCTGACATACACTTTCTCTCTCTCTCTCTCTCTCGCTCATAATTCCAAGCTTTTTATATATACATATATATATATATATATGATCAAATTCCATCCATCTCTGTTCCTGATTCTCTCTCTCTCTCTCTCTCTCTCTCTCTCTCTCTCTCTCTCTCCCATTTTATTTATTCCAAATTCTAATGGATTGCCTTTCATGTTATTTAAACAACAGAACAGATTATATCGAGTTGAATCATTTGTTAAATAAAACTGATACAAGATCCTTTGAACACCAAAACTGGCTCGTCTTTCTTGCTCTTTCCATTCCCCCAAAACAGAAAACAGACAAAAAATAGATGCTCCTATTGTGCAATTTCTTGGCGCCTGAGCTGCGACATTTATGGGCTCTAGTTGTAATAATTAATCAATATAAGAAAGCAGTTCTGTGTTTGTTGTATGCTTATCATACATGAAAGTACTTGTACATGAAGAAAAATTCCATGAATAAACTTTCTGGATTCTCCCCCCCCCCCCCCACCAAAAAAAAACAAAAAAAAAAAAACAAAACTGATGTGAAAATATGAAAACGGAATATACAGCTTAAATCAAAAATGAAATAAAGTTATGTTCTACTTACCATCAATTTCTTGTAAATCACCTTATACTGTCATATATCCTCATTTAGAATTTCGCTCTATAAACATCTACACCCTTTGCGACTACTTCTAACTCTTTTGTGCAAATAAATGCATTTTATTACAAAATTTGCAACAGGCGGTCAGTATAACAAAACAGAAAAACAAAATAAAACAAAATGAACGGAAAAACCTACGATAATCTCGATTACAAACTTCACACCCCCTTAAAATTTGTAATGTCGGCCAATTAAAAAGAAGGAAGTGAACTTTCTACTTTCACATGACATGCGCAATGATAAGTTAAATAAATATTAGCGCTGTTTCTTTAACGAAACAAAGCATGGAACTGTTGACAGTTGGTAGGCACCCATACAGAACTTCCGTCGCATATATAAATGAACCCTTGGCATGAGAAGAGCTATTGTAGCACAGGATAGAGAAGGGTTAAATGCCCTGAAGGGAATTAATTGTTGTAGCTTGTGTTAAATGTTATTAATCCCGTTCATTTAAAGTCTTTTTCGAGTAGTTAAAATGCAGTAGTAATATAACGTTTTGGTAACATTTGCCACTAAAATGGTTTTAGAGACACGGGGTAAAAGGATAATTTTAGGCATACTGTTAGGGAGAGAGAATTATACTTTTAGACATACTGTTAGGGTGAGAGAAGGATACTTTTATGCATACTGTTAGGGTGAGAGAATTATACTTTTTAGACAAACTGGTAGGGAGAGAGAACTATACTTTTAGACATACTGTTAAGGTGAGAGAAGGATACTTTTATGCATACTGTTAGGGTGAGAGAATTATACTTTTAGACATACTGTTAGGGAGAGAGAATTATACTTTTAGACATACTGTTAGGGTGAGAGAAGGACACATTTAGGAATACTTTCAGGGTGAGAGAAGGATACTTTTATGCATACTGTTAGAAAAGGATACTTTTAGATATACCGTTAGGGCGAGAGAAAGATACTTTTAGGCATACTGTTAGGGTGAGAGAAGGATACTTTTAAGCGTACTGTTAGAGAAGGATACTTTTAAGTATACCGTGAGGCGGAGAGAAGGATACTTTTAGATATACCGTTGGGCAAGAGAAGGATACTTTTATGCATACTGTTAGGGTGAAGAAAGGATACTTTTAAACATAATGTTAGGGTGAGGGAAGGATACTTTTAGACATAGTATTAGAGTGAGGGAAGGATACTTTTAGACGTACAGTTATGGTGAGGGAAGGATACTTTTAGACATACCGTTAGGGTGAGGGAAGGATAATTTTAGACATAATGTTAGGGTGAGGGAAGGATACTTTTAGACATAATGTTAGAGTGAGAAAAGGATACTTTTAGATATACTGTTAGAACGAGGGAAGGATACTTTTAGACATAGTATTAGGGTGAGGGAAGGATACTTTTAGACATACCGTTAGTGTGAGGGAAGGATACTTTTAGACATAGTATTAAGGTGAGGGAAAGATACTTTTAGACATAGTATTAGGGTGAGGGAAGGATACTTTTAGACATAGTATTAGGGCTGGAGAAGGATACTCTTAGACATAGTATTAGGGTGAGAGAAGGATACTTTTAGACATAGTGTTAGGTTTAAGGAAGGATATCTTTAGACATAGTATTAGGGTGAGGGAAGGATACTTTTAGACATAGTATTAGGGTGAGGGAAGGATATTTATAGAGATACTATTAGGGTGAGAGAAGGATACTTTTAAACATAGTATTAGGGTGAGAGAAGGATACTTGTAGACATAATATTAGGGTGAGGGAAGGATATTTATAGAGATACTATTAGGGTGAGGGAAGGATACTTTTAGACATACTGTTAAGGCGAGAGAAAGTGTCAAATAAGATAAACATATTTTTGTTGTATGGGGTGGGAAGAAAGGGGTGGGTGAAGGGTGGAAAGCGAGGAGGAAAAATTCCGATAATCCGGACAAAATGGAACTGAGCTGAGAATGATGGAAGTCGGACACGATTCTTCACGTGAATCAGCAAGTAACCAGCCACAAGTTAGGATGTCAAGGATACTGAGTGATAAGAGCATTACAGTCTCGTACTGGCTGAACGGCTGGTGAGTCTCTTAGAGTCCTGGGTTTGATTCTCCTTTGTTCTCTTATGATGTGCCTTCTTACACCTCTGTGAGTCGTATCTGTATTCATTAAGTTGCTCTCCTTCCTTTACTTTCACCTTGTACTTTAACTCTTTACTTTCACCTTTTTACTTTAACTTTTTACTTTCATCTGTTACATTCACCCCTTGCACTCGTTGATTCACGTGACATATCCTTTCCAGAACGTTGTTCCTCTCTCAGCCTCCAAGAATGCAATACGGTCTTGCGCGAGTTGACCGGCGTCTTGCAGTGACACATTCAGACTTTCCATGATGTACTTAGACCATCTGCGACGAGTTCGTTCCTTTTCTCTTTCCCTTTACTTTCACCTTCTTTTACTTTCACCTTTAACATTCACCCTTTCCTTTCACCTTTTACTTTCACTTTTTACGTTCATTCTTTACTTTCACACTTTACTTTCATGTTTTATTTTCACACTTTACTTTCACCTTTTACTTTTACCTATTACTCTCACCTCTTATTCACACCTTTTACTCTCACCCCTTATTCTCACCTTTTACTTTCACTTCTTACTCACATTTTAATCTCTCCTCTTATTCTCATCTTTTACTCTCACCTTTTAATCTAATTTCTTATTCTCACCTTTTACTCTTATATTTACTCTCACCTCTTATTCTCACCTTTTCTTCTCACTTCTCACCTTTTACTCTCACTACTTATTCTCACCTGTTACTCTCACCTATTACTCTCACCTCATATTCTCACCTTTTAATCTCACCTTTTATTCTCAAATTTTACTCTCTCCTCTCATTCTTACCTTTTACTCTCACTTTTTTACTCTCAATTCTTATTCTCACCTTTTACTCTCATTTTTTACACTTACCTTTTACTCTCACCTTTTACTCTCACCATTTAATCTCACATTTTACTCTCATCTTTTACTCTCTCTTTTTTTGCATTCACCTTTTAATCTCATCATTTACTTTCACATTTTACTCTTACTTTTTACTCTGACCTTTTACTCTGACCTTTTACTCTCACCTTTTACTCTCATTTTTTGCACCCACCTTTTACTATCATCATTTACTTTCACATTTTACTCTTACTTTTTACTCTCACCTTTTACTCTCACCTTTTACTCTCATCTTTTACTCTCACCTTTTACTTTCACTTTTTACTCTCACCTTTTACTCTCACCTTTTACTTTCACTTTTTACTTTCACATTTTACTCTACCTTTTACTCTCACTTTTGTACTCTCACCTTTTATTCTTACCATTTACTCTCACCTTTTATTCTTACATTTTACTGTCACTTTTTACTGTCACTTTTTACTCTCACCTTTTATTCTCACCTTTTATTCTCACCTTTTACTCTCACCTTACTCTCACCTTTTACTCTCACCTTTTATTCTCACCTTTTACTCTCACCTTTTACTCTCACCTTTTACTCTCACCTTTTACTCTCACCTTTTATTCTCACTTTTTACTCTCACCTTTTACTCTCACCTTTTATTCTCACCTTTTACTCTCACCTTTTATTCTCACCTTTTACTCTCACCTTTTACTCTCACCTTTTACTCTCACCTTTTACTCTCACCTTTTAATAAAAATACGCGTAAACCCAGAGACAAGAATCTGACTATTTCACGTCACAGAAACGTACTAGGAATGCAGTGTTTCTTCTTCCTGTATTTTCCTCGACGTTGTGGCACAGTAGAGGATAGTTCAGCTGGCTTTTCACTCTCTAGCTCCAGCACTAGCCAAGTGATAATTTCTATATCTGGATGACTTGGGGGGGGGGGCTTAAACCGCAGACCTGTCCGTCATGCTGACTTACTAACCATTTCACCACTCATGCGCCTAACCAAACCCGCAGATTATGTTTCTGTTTCTTAGAATTATCTGCTGTCCATAATCAGTCAGTCAATCAGTCAGTCATTTGCATGTCCCTTGTGGAACTTTGCCTCCTTAACAGCCCTCCTGTAGGCCTCTCGGTTGTAAGCAAGATGCCCCGCTGGTGATGTGTCCATTCGCAGATCATCAACGATGTCTTGAAGCCATCTTCGCCTTGGTCTTCCTCTCTTTGCTTTTCCCATTATGTACCCTTCCAAGAGGGATTTCTCTAAATTGTCATGAATCCGTATTAGAATCTCAACAACAACAAAAAAATTAACGTTAAAAGAAGATAAAAACGTTGGAAGTTAAATTACTTTCATGCTTCAAACAAACAGGCAGTTCTTTCTTTTCAAGGATCACTCATGGAAAAGAAACAAACCTGCCGCAGGTGCTATCAAGATGCAAGATCCTTTCTTGTCCAAGTAAGGGTGAGAACTCTTTGTGTGGATAATTTGATACGTAATTTTCTGGCTGAGAAACTTTTAAAGCTTGGAGCCTGTGCATATATCATCATCATCATCATGTCACGTGTCTTTGTCTTCTGTCTCTCTAGAACCTGCGAGCTGGTGTTCTTCGCAGCCGATTCTGTGAAGGTTTTGAGGCACAGCATGACGTCGGATTGGGAGCGGGTTATAGCAGTTTATTTTGTTTCAGTCCCTGAGTGGAGAGAAAATGCAGTGGGTGTTCAATACTTCTTTGACAGACTCCACTACATGTTGCCTATGGAGCTCCCTGCCCCGTTAGCCATGTTGGGGCTGTTACTGGGGGCACCAACGAAGAGGTGGGACAGGTCCTTGGTCAGATGTGTATGGTCACCCTGTCGCCAAGATGTCAGCTATGGGTCCCTCATTGCCAAAAAAGTCAGCGTTTCCGCGCCCCCTCCCACCCCCCCCCCACCTCCCACGCAATCATCATCATTAATAAGTCACGTTAAATAGGTTTCGGACATAATGTTTCTCCGGTCTGAGCAATTTTTGCAGGTGTTTCTAAAGATATTAAAAAAACTGCCTTCAGCATTGGTCCCCGAGTTTGTGGTTTTATACAGAACGTCCAGACCAGGGTTTCTCAACTTGGTTTTCCGCGGAATCTTACGGTTCTCCCAGCGAATCGGCAGGGATTCCGACGCAGATCGTGACTGAAAAATCCCTCGTAGAAACTTCTCTGGGAATTCTAGGCCTGATATATATATATATATATATATATATATATATATATATATATATATGGAAAATAAAACTAAAATTGAAAAGTCAACACAAGAAATCAGTACACAGAAAGATAAATAGCCACAGCCTACAAGAAGAAAATACTAACATTAATTTCAATCAGGAACTTGCCAATCATTCCAAAACACCCAGTGAAGTTGAGGAGATAGGTAAGAATGAGTTATGGAATTCTTACAGCACAGCCATAATCACAGCAGCAAAAGTAAGCGCTGGATTGGAAAAACCAAATAGGAAAGCATGAATATCAGATAAAACATGGAAGTATATACATGAAAGACGAGCAGTCAAATTAGACATGTTGAATGCAAAAGCAGATCATGAAAGAGATTCGGCAAAAGCAAAATACAAAGAAATAGACAAGAAAGTAAAAAGTTCAGCTATAAGGGATAAAAGAGAATACATAGACAATATGGCGAAAGAGGCAGAAAAAGCAGCAAAAACAGGAGACAGCAAAACTTTATATAACATACAAAAGAGGCTAACAGGTACTATTACATCTAAAGAAAGACCAATCTTTAGCAAAACTGGAACACTATTAACATCAAATAAAGATCAAAAGCAAAAATGGGCTGAACACTTCCAGGAAATACTCAGTCGACCACACCCAAAAGAATTGTTAAACCTTGACACTGACTTACCAGCCCCACAACTAAATGTCAACCTAGATGAAATTAAATTGCATGAAATTGAAACAGCAGTGAATTTAATGGCTAATAACAAAGCTGCAGGTGAAGATGAAATAACAGCCGAGATGCTAAAAGCTATCAATAGTGACAACATGAGACAACTACAGAGAATGTTTACAAGATTTGGAAAGAAGAAAAGGTCCCTTCTAATTAGAAGAAAGGAATCATTGTTAAAATACCAAAAAAGGGCAACCTTAGTGACTGTAACAACTGGAGAGGAGTAACCTTAATATCAGTTGTGTCAAAAGTATTTTGCAAGGTCATTTTGAATAGACTCAAAGATATAGTGGATACTGCAATGAGAGAAGAACAAGCAGGATTTCGAAAAGGGAGAAGCTGTCTCGACCAGATCTTTACTCTCAGAATAATACTTGAAGAACATATTGAAAAGCAGAAACCATTAATACTGAACTTCATAGATTTTAAAAAGGCATTTGATAGCATACACAGAGATTCATTATGGAGAATTTTATGTCTATATAGAATACCATCTAAAATTGTCAACATCATTAAGGACTTATACAATGGATATGTTTGTGCAGTCAAGACAGAAGAAAGGATGAGTGAATGGTTCCAGATTGAAACAGGCGTGAAACAAGGATGTATATTGTCTCCTTTACTTTTTGGGATTACAGTAGACTTCATAATGACAAAATGCTGCACAGGTAACACAGGTATTGACTGGGTACATGGGACCCAACTAGAAGATCTTGATTTTGCTGATGACATAACTCTTATCAGTAATAATGTGAATTCCATGCAAGAAAAAACAGATAACCTGTCTTCACTGGCTAGCAAAATAGGACTTGAAATTAACAAGAACAAAACAAAAATAATGAAAATTCCCATTAATCAAAATGGAAAAATACACATAGAAGGGACAGATATTGAAGAAGTCAATCAATTTGCATACCTTGGCAGCTACATAGACCAGGATGGTTACACTAGAAAGGAAGTTAGAATTAGAATTGCAAAAGCAGCATCAATCTTCAAGAATCTTGAGAACATATGGAATTCAAAAGTTATAAGCACAAAAACCAAGTTAAGACTATTCAATTCAAATGTAATATCCACCCTCATTTATGCATGCGAAAGCTGGAAAACAACTACAGAAATAGAAAAGAAATTAGACTCTTTTGAAAACAAATGCCTAAGGAAAATACTCGGCATCAAGTGGAACGAATTCAAGAACAATGCAGAGATAAAACAGATGACTGAACAACAACAAGTCTCATGGGTGATCAGGAAAATGATATGGACATATTGATGAGAAGAAATGATCAGAGAATCCCAAAACAAGCTATCAAGTGGAACACAACAGGCCGAAGAAAAAGAGGCAGACCGCGTGAAACTCTGAAGAGGACATTATTAAGAGAGGCCAAATTAACAGGCATAAAATCCTTTGATGAGGTTGAAAGACTCGCCAAAGACAGGATAAATTGGCAAACTACTTTGCGAGCCCTATGTGACGTTTAACGGCACGGGAAGGATATAAGATATATATATATATAAGATATATATTGGGGTTTTTTTCCCCAATACAGGTTTGTTTATAAAGCAGTTTTAGTTCCACGCACGAGGAGAAAAAAAATACTCTTATAAATGCCATATACCCTAAGCCGTACTTGATTAACATGTTAATATACTATACGTTTACTATTCTTATTGTCGGCGAGGGCGGCCTGTACTTGATACACTAAAAAGAAAAAAAATTTTTTCTTTTGCCTAAATTAGGGACTTTATTAGAATTGACGTTTTTTTTTCCTTTTTTTTTTTGGGTTTGGGGGGGGGGGTGTTGGGAACGCAAAGACAGTGATAGCTAGAAGGACGGTGTTGGGGGGAGGAGGAGGGGTGATGGAAAATTGAGCAGTGATAAATATTTTAATGCAGGGGTTCAGCCTTGATTGAAAGAAATAATGTTCCAAGATTTGGGCGGGAGGAAGGAAAGTTGCCCTAGACTTTAGGGAATGGAAAAATAGAACTAAAAAACAAGAAAACGGGATTAGTGAATGTTTGTAATGTAACACAATGCGGTGGGAGAAAGTACGTGAATTATCATCGAGGGTCCTGGCCTGAGAAATATTAGGAAGCACTGAATAACACTATTTTACATATATATATTACATACATATATATATATATATTCTCGCATTTTAAATTTAATGAATCTTACAATTTTTATGTGATATTTTTCATGTATGCTTCATTTTTGCTCACATACGGTTGTATGTGAGTGATGCAGTAGTCAGAGTGCTCGTGTTTCAAGACTAGGTGGGTGGTTCAGATCCGGTCCGAAGTACCATAGTTCCGGCCACCGAACTCTGTAGAAAAGAAGGTACTGGACCTGTTTTGGAGCTGGGGAAAGTAAGGCGACCGGGCCTGATGCTGACCGCATCGCCCTCTAGTGTACTGACAGGTCAAGGAAAATATGGGCACTAACTCCGATCTCTTATATATATGTATATTTATGCAAGACACACTATTGCTTTACCATGCAGCCTCCACATGAATATTTTTTTAAAAGTTATTTCACGATAGCAAGTAACTTCATTTCAGCCTTACATAGTTTCTGCACTGGATTACTTCACTGAAAATAGGATCTGTATTTCAGGGCGAGCGCTGCACAGTCTTTCTGCTGCTCTTCTCGTTTGCGCATGTGGTTGTGTCTCCCATAGCAGTTCCGGTCAAAATGGCTGCCGCTTCCACGACCATACATAATATTTCCTTCAGTGAGCATCAGAACAACAAGGACTTCACGTGGCAAGTACTAACAAATGTTCTATTTGATGTCTTTGAGATACAGAACAATTTAACATCGGACGTCCTTCGAATGAAACCCGTGTTGATGATATTTGAAGACAAGACACGGTTTCCTTCGGCCCATTTTTTTCAACATATGGCTGTGAAGTGGTTCAGTGTTCCGTTTATACTATATGAGGTTGAGCACAAACGTTGTATAAACGACACACTCTCCGAGCTTGTCGGGGTGCTAGAGTCACACAGCAACAACCTCAGCAACGTGATAATATTCTCAGAAAGTGAAAGGCCAGTTCAGGCCATCTTGGACGCTGCGTCATCAACAGGGGCTCTGAACTGGACTGCCGTCCTCCATGTTACAGAGTGGATTATAGTGACAAGTTTCAATGAAAGCCTGCTACCCGACATCCAGTCCAGTCGTATCGATTTCGTCACGGTAATATTTGGCATACATAATAATTTAATATCCATCGCTCAGAAGTCCAGAAGAGACCATTTAAGAATCATAGGGCAGGTCAAATTGGACATTTTCCATAAAAAGACCACCAGGTTTCATGGGAATATTTCGAACGAGCGGTGGAAGATGTGCTTCAGAAATCTGGCCGCCAGGAATATTCTCAGGCAGAATCCCTTGCACTTCTTAAGTTTAAAACAGTCCATTCTGGACGGGATGGATTTGCCTGCTGCCACGATTTCTAAGGCCTTTGGGGCTCTGTGGCATAGGGAAACTTCGGGAGACGTCACCCAAGCAACGGTTGGATACTCTGGGGAACTGCTTCATCTGTTATCTTGGTCGATGGGATTTCAATATCACATGGTCACGGTGGACGATGGCGGATATTACGGAGTGGTCATTTCTGATGATGTCGCGAACGGCGTAACAGGTATAATTCTCTGTGTATTTTTTGTATTATGGCTTGTTTGTATATATATATATATATATATATATATATAGATAGAGAGAGAGAGAATCCCATACAAAAGACACATGTATGTCTATACAATGTATATCATTATGCTTATACGATCATAAATCTTTATATCTCAGCACAAATGCAAGTAGTATGTGCGTATTTATGTATGTACACATCCATTTGTGTGTGTGTGTATAGTGAATGTATATACAACAGCTTTATGAATGTATGTTTGCATGTGTTTAGAAAAGCAAAAACTTCACATACTGTACTTTCAGTTTTAATCTCTTTAACGTTCTTCCTTTCAGTCATCCCAGCATGAAGTCGGATGAGGTGTGGATCACAAACGAAAATACAAGCAACCAGCTGTGATTAACTTGCTCCTTAATCCTCTTTAATGACGATGTCTTTCTGTCATAATTATCCGCCAAAACGTTCGTCATACATGCACGTCAATCAAAGTCTGGGCGGGCATTTAACGCTGGGTATGTTTCTCCACAGGTCAGTTGCTCAGGAGAGAAGCTGCCCTCACTACCATGCTAATGTCCAATCTGGAAAATCGGTTGAAAGCCATCGATTGTGTACTGCTTCCAATCACCTATGATGATCTCAGCATCATTTACGTGTGAGCTTCGATGGTAGTTATAACCAATCTAACATCGACTGTAGTTATAGCCAATTCAACATCCGCTGTAGTTATAGCCAATCCATCATAGACTGTAGTTACAGCCAATCCAACATAGACTGTAGTTACAGCCAATCCAACATCGACTGTAGTTATAGCCAATTCAACATCCGCTGTAGTTACAGCCAATCCATCATCGACTGTAGTTACAGCCAGTCTAACATCGACTGTAGTTACAGCCAATCCAGTATCGACTGTAGTTACAGCCAGTCTAACATCGACTGTAGTTACAGCCAATCCATCATCGACTGTAGTTACAGCCAGTCTAACATCGACTGTAGTTACAGCCAATCCATCATCGACTGTAGTTACAGCCAGTCTAACATCGACTGTAGTTACAGCCAATCCAGTATCGACTGTAGTTACAGCCAGTCGAACATGGAGTGTAGTTACAGTGAGTCCAACATCGACCGTAGTTACAGTCAATCCAAAGTTGACCGTAGTTATAGCCAGTCCAGCAAACGCTACTTAGTTAGTTAGTTAGTTAGTTAGTTAGTTAGTTAGTTGATGAGCATTGTTGAACACTCCTTTGTGATAACTCTTCTTAGTGTAAGCGCCACTAACATGACCATTAAAAACTTACTATATTTTAAATTTAATAAATCTTATAATTTATATGTGATTCTTTTCAATCATGTATGCTTCAGTTTTGCCCACATTCGGTTGTATGTGAGTGGCGCAGTAGTCAGAGTGCTCGTGTTTCATGACTAGGTGGGTGGTTCAGATCCCATCCGAAGTACCATAGTTCCAGCCACCGAACTCTGTACAAAAAAGGTACTGGACCTGTTTTGGGGCTGGGGAAAGTAAGGTGGCCGGGCCTGATGCTGACGGCATCACCCTCTAGTGCACTGACAGGTCAAGGAAAATATGGGCACTAACTCTGTACCTCTTAGATGCCTCATTGGCAAGAAAGTGCTGCATTCAGATTTTGCTCACAGTTTGTACTTAAATATTATGGAATTTACACGCAAATTGACGGTCTGGTTAACTGAGTGGTTAGGCCCTCGGTTTACTAATCCGGTGGATTTTTCTATTACACACCAAAAAAAAAAAAAAAGCCCCGGGGTTCACCCACCCTCTAAAAACGGGTACCAGAGAAATCTTGGAAGGTAAAGCAGACAGGTGTGATACTGACCACATCACACTTTCATGTGCCGAAGGTGATGGAAAATACGGGCCTAACACCGCATTCCCAATATGCCTTTAATGGCAAGGAAACGGGAATTTTACCTTTACCTTGACACGTGAATTAAGTCTACAGTACTACCAATGCCTAATACGTGACTCATTCTCACTTCATGCATCCAGGTCAGTTGTCCCCATGTAACAAAAAGTCTGCAGACCCCCTCGCTGTTTCAAAATCTAGGCCACGAACCACCATAATGTTGTAAAGTTTCATATCCGTATGGCAGCTTTGTGCTTTAAGTGCAAAAGAATTTTATTTTCAGAAAATATGAGTAACCGTTAAAGAGTAAACGATTCACTACACTAGAGAATAGAGTACAAATTTGGTGAATTTTCAAAATGATAGCAACGTAGTTAAATACAGACAGCAATTAACATTCCTACTTGTTCTGACAAATGAGCAGAATATGAAAGTGTGACAGCTAACCAACCTAAATATGGTGAGAGAAATCATTCCTCTTTTTATTCCGAGCAATAGCCCTGAACTGACTCTACATTCTATCCTGACTTAACTCTGAGCTGACTCTACATTCTACACTGACTTAGCTCTGAATTAACTCTACATTCTACCCTGAATTAACTCTGAACTGACTCTACATTCTATTAAAAATTTCCATTTTTTAAACTCAAATCTGGACCAAACCGATTCCTACACTTGTTCTTCATATAACAGTATGTGGACAACGTTTCTTCACAAGGGTATCTGGAACATAAGGGAACGAGATGATTCAACATTTTCTTACCAACCTTCTTATGATCAGAAAAAAAACCTTCACCCAGAATTGTTCCAGTCTGCTTTCTTTGAAAATGATTTTCAATGAACCATCACAAGATAAGTCAACAACTCCATCCATCTTGGTCTTCCACAGACAGACTAGTTACCTGTACAGCATCACCACATGCAGAAGATTCCTTTTCCATGAGTTTTCAGAATTTGGTACAGGGAGGTTAATCTCTGAAGGTAGCCGTTATATCACACAGATGTTTTGTGATGGTTTGTTGGATTTGTGATTGTAGTTCTTCTTCCCTGGGCTCCAGGAATGTCTGCAGTCTTGGATTATTACTGAATATATCACTTTCAACTCGGTTTGACCAGATCTGTAGGTTTTCCCCTCTTTTTGTTATCACTGCCTAAGTCTTCTCTTCAACAGTAAACATGTTCACATCAGCACCTTGAAGTCCTATGTTGAGAGTGTTCAAACATGTGAAAAAACTGCCAGATAGACCACCATACACTTCTTCTTCTTCTTCTTCTTCTTCTTCTTCTTCTTCTTCTTCTCCTTCTTCTTCTTCTTCTCCTTCTTCGTCTTCTCCTACTCCTCCTCCTCTTCCTCCTTCTCCTTCTTCTTTTCTTCTTCTTCTTCTTTTCTTCTTCTTCTTCTTTTCTTCTTCTTTTTCTTCTTCTTCTTCTTCTTCTTCTTCTTCTTCTCATTCTCCTTTTTTATCTTCTTCTTCTTTTTTTTCTCTTTTTCTTCTTCTTCTTGGGCTTTCCCAGGCGTTAAGGCCCACTGCTGCAGATAAAGTTCGCATCCATTACTCTCTGTTCCTAATCTTCTCTCTCCAGTTGGTGACACCAATTTAGACCACTATACACAGCCATGAAAAAAATGTACAACTGATCAAATGAAAAATTAGAATCTGTCAGAAACAGTCTCATTTCACCACGTAACTCAAAGAATATCTTCATTATCTTCCCATGTGACAACCAACAAATCTCAGAATGTAAAAGTAATTCTGTATGTTGACTTCCAATGTCTTCACACAGTTTTGAGAAACTCCATGAGTTCAGACCTGGAGATTTAATAAAATTAATAATTTTGACTATTTAAAATCAAGTACATTCTGTAATGAATGCGACATATTTTCTATGGCCAGTGTAGCAGTATTTTGTTATAGAAATAAAGGACAAAGGGAAATAATTGCTTTAATTTGAGGGGAAAAAAGTTCACCTCTTGATAACTTCTCACATCTTGACCCTTGAGTTCACCGAGTAGTCTAAAATTAGGAAACTTAGTGTCAAAAGTCTGGGTAACAGAGTGCGATCAGTGACAGTACAATATAGAGTCAGTTCAGAGTTAAGTCAGAGTACAATGTAGAGTCAGTTCAGAGTTAAGTCAATGTAGAATATAGAGTCAGTTCGAGTTAATTCAGGGTAGAATGTAGAGTTAATTCAGAGCTAAGTCAGTGTAGAATGTAGAGTCAGCTCAGAGTTATGTCAGGATAGAATGTAGAGTCAGTTCAGGGCTAAGTTAGTGTAGAATGTAGAGTCAGTTCAGAGTTAAGTGAGTGTAGAATATAGAATCAGTTCAGAGCTAGGTCAGTATAGAATGTAGAGTGTACAGAGTTTTCGAGACAGGCTAGTTGATTTTTTTTTGGACAGAATGTATAGTCTGTAGGGGTTTTCAGGATGTAGACAGTTGTTAGTTATTTTACCTTTCTAGGGTAACTAGTTAGTGTTTCAAGATGTAGACAGTTGTTAGTTATTTTTCCACTTTAGGAAAACTTTCTCAGAAGTTTTCAAGTTAAAATAAATGATGTATTGTGTTAGTGTGGAGATTTCCTTGTGTGAGTTATTGTGTTAGTGTGGAGATTTCCTTGTGTGAGTTCTCAGTTTTGTAAGTATGAGCTTTGGGTAGTTATTCTTCTGTTTAGGGTTCGCTTCCCCATGGCAAACAAGCTCTTGCCCGGGAAGATGTGTTCCTTGTGTCTGTTTGTCACTGCCGCGTGGCAGTAGCTTCTTCATCTTCATATACTTCATCCTTATTTTTTCCATTAATAAACTCTCGTAAACTGTCACTACACCAAAGTGTCTGTCGACTTCCTGAATGCCAACAGTGCTGCCTTGAGAGTCTGCTGGTGCCATCCAAGGAGTTGTTCGTTGTCCTAGTGGCAATGAGCCTGGGATCGCACATTCATAAATGTTTAACCTATAACGTAATGTTTAAGGTTGTTTAACAGAAAAAAGTTAGACAGTTCTAAATTTGAACAGTTAACACTAGGCAACGTAAGGATAGAAGGTTCTCAACTTGTTCGGTTACGCGCCACAAATACTTGCAAAGACGATGCCGCTCTTAGGCATGCAACATAATTAAATAATTGATAGAAAAATAAACCTGTAAACCAGCGGTTTTCGATGAATGCAAAAATGGGTCCACTTCCTTAAGGTGCTACATCTTGCACCTAAGCAGTGAGTCCTGTAATTTTTTTTTCCGTTATAGCTCGAGCACTCTCTGTTGTCGAACCTACACAATTTTCCCACGAAATATAGTTCCCACTCCAAGAAAAAAAAAGTCACTCAACGATTTAAAAATGGACTCTCCCATTATTCCCTCCACACCTGATTCACTGAAACACAGGTTGTTAAACACTTCACAGCGGTAAAACGCCCCCCTCCCCCCCCCCCCGAGTTTTTGTCACGGGGCCAAACGGCAGAGTGGGCGTACACACGGGGCCCCGCGAAGCCACCAGTTGAGAATCACTGATCTAGGTAATCTAAATAAACCTACATTTTTATTTTTATATTTAATCATCATCATCATCATCATCATCATCATCACCACCATCATCATCATGTGCCTTCTTCGTAACGAAGGTTGGTGATAATGAATCTCCAGTTCCCTCGCTCCCTTGTCAGAATGTATCCTGTCTAGTCTCGTATGTTATATTCGCATCTACGTCTCTGTCTACCTCTAGCCTTCTTTCTTTTTCTTTCCATGTTTCCTTCTAGTATGGTCTTCCGTATATTATCATGTCTTTAGATGTGGCCAAAGTATTTTGTTTTCTTGAATTTTGTTTCTTTGAGGAGTCCACATGTCACCTGTAGTTGTTCTAGTACCTGTGCGTTGGTTCCTTTCACTTTCCATGTTATATGACTTAATTTTCTGTAGATCCACGTGTTTGCTGCATTTATCCTTTTCTCTAACTTTTCACTTCGAGTCTAGGCTTGTGCTCCACATAGTAATATAGAATATACTACGCAGCATTCTGTGCTCCATATAGTAATATAAAATATACTACGCAGCATTCTGTGCTCCATATAGTAATATAGAATATACTACGCAGCATTCTGTGCTCCATATAGTAATATAGAATATACTACGCAGCATTCTGTGCTCCATATAGTAATATAGAATATACTAAGCAGCATTCTGTGCTCCATATAGTAATTTAGAATATTACTGTACACCACTGTATCAATCTCATTTTTTTATGGGCAGATTCCAGCACTGCCTTTATGGTATAAAACGTGACTTTCCATTTCTACTGTTTTCTTCATCTCCGTCTCACATCTTCCATGATCAGGTAGTATGCGCCCTAGGTTGCTGTAATTTGCCCTTTGTTCCAGTTTCTCTTTGTTTATTGCTATATCCATCTGTGGCTTCTGCCCTTTCCTGGTGAGCATCATTACTTTGGCCTTCTTGATATTGATCTCTATTCCCCATTCTTGACTTAATATGTACATACACTGTATACTCTACACCGTACTTACTTTTTTTGGTTTCACTCAGTCTTCTCATCTCACAGAGTCCCTGAAAACAAAGATGCGGTGGATCTGATATACGTAAGTATTTTTGGACTGGATTTTATCTGCTTGTTGATTGGACCCATCCTGGTTACTGCCATCGTTGGAGCTGGACTTCATGTCGTTACGAGATCCTGTACCTTGGCTTGGCCAGCACTGCCGTTGTCAGCGGCTGATTTTAGGTTAGTTTGTGTTTTGCTTTTCCTGTCTGCAAGGATTACTTTCTTACCTCCGGTGACTCTATCGCCATTTTCAAAGAAAGTATTTGTTTTTCTTCTAGTGACAAATTTGTGTGTGTTATGTTACGTGTCGCCTCGCTTTGGAGTTACACATTGTCATGTTTTAGGAAGCAGCACAAGATTCTGAGTACCCCCCCCCCCTCATCTTTTACAACTGGGTGGTAGACTGCAGCAGAGTCCGGACCTTAAAGATTCCAATTTGAGAAATTGACATTCTTACATTTCAGGCATTGTAAACGTCATCATCTTGTCATTGATTGGTTGTTCATTCTCTTGTCATTGATTGGCTGTTCATTCTCTTGTCATTGATTGGTTGCTCAGTCTCCGGTCATTGATTGATTGTTCATCCTTTTTTGTCATTGGCTGGTTGCTCATTTTCTTGTTATTAATTGTTTTCTCATTGTTTTGTTACTGATTGGCTACTAATTCTCTTGTTATTTATTAGTTGCTCATTCTTTTATAAATGGTTTATCTGCTTATTTACTTTTTATTGATTGGTTCCTAGTCCTCTCGATATCGATTGATTGCTTATTCTCCTGTCATCGAATTGGTTAATTTTCTATCATATGAATCTATTGGAAATAGAGTGCAGTGTTGAAGGGACAAGTAGCCATCTTAATATGTCTTCATGGTTTGCTCGTCTTGTCTTGTCAGTGTGTCTTCTCGTGTCTCCTTCGTGTTGAAGAGGCAAGTAGCCATCTTGATATGGCTTCATGGTTTGCTCGTCTTATCTTGTCAGTGTGTCTTCTCGTGTCTCCTTCTTCGTGTTGAAGGGGCAAGTAGCCATCTTGATATGGCTTCATGGTTTGCTCGTCTTATCTTGTCAGTGTGTCTTCTCGTGTCTTCTTCTTCGTGTTGAAGGGGCAAGTAGCCATCTTGATATGGCTTCGTGATTTGCTTCGCAGAAGATGATCTTAACTCTTTCACACCGAATTTAATTTCCAAGCTCTGTCAAAATAAATTTTTCCGAAAAATATTTTGGTATAAGGAAACTAAAATTGAAACTTTTTTTGTTAAAATGAAAGAAATTACTCTGAAATTTTAAAATATTGGTTGGGTTAGAAATGTACTGCTTTTCATTTCATTTAGATGTTGTCTAAATATAGCTCCAAGCATTGATTCGACCTACTGTAACTGTTAGTGGTGTTTTGGGGCGAAAGAGTTAATGGTTTGTGGTATCATCTCCATCCTCCGGGCTCTCCCTCTCTCCCTCTCCCTCCCTCTCTCTCTCTCTCTCTCTCTCTCACTCTCCTCTGTTTTCATAATTTTTTGATGGTGCGTTGTGTAACGTGGCCAAACCAGCTGATCTGTTGTTTCTGTTTGTAGTTTATTATTGATGTTGATGCAGCCCTAGCGCTGATGATGCCATTTTCTGACTTCACCTCTCTTTGTTAATCTGGGCAATCTTCTCACGAAAGGATAAAATCATGTAACGTAAATGTAGTCCACGGTTTTTCCTTTGAACATTTCATGACGTTCACTGTTTGTAACCCGGTTACCCATGTTCTTCTCCTCCCAGGTGTTTGCTGTCATTTCCTAAACATGTCTGCTTCGACAGCTCCATGACGTACCCAGGACAGAGCGGGCGAATCCTCCGAGCATCTTGGACCATCTTCTGCTTCATTCTCGTCTCCGCCTACAGCGCCTACCTGGTGACCACATTCACAGTTCAACCAGTCGAATTCTCAATCGAAAACTTTCAACAATTAGTCGACATGACGGACTTCAAAACTGGAGTACAGCAGACCTCTGAAGGTCTTATAACTATCATCCAGAACGCAGACAGAGAACCTTTAATAGGTCTCTGGAAGAAACTGCTGAAACTTAACAGTACAAACCCTTTGACATTTTCCCCAGATATCGATGTTCATTTTAAGAGAATTTTATCGGAGCGATACGCTTTTATCGACTCCACTTGTGTTACCGTAGGCACATGTTACGATTACGTAACGTCGAAGTCCAGCAAAATTCGAATCCGGCGACAGAAAGATCCTGGGAAGCTGAACGACGAATACATTGCGATACCTCGAAACGTGTTTTATCACGACGCCATATACAACGTTCTGATAGAGTACTTAGATAAAGGTATTCTGAGGCATTTAGAAGGGAAATACTTCAAGAAATACCCTAAAAATACGAGTAAGTCAAGGGACAGTAGAGTCAATCAAGAGGCAAACGTTGTGACCTTGTCAAGAATTAGACTTCCAATTTATGCACTTCTCATAGGAACTGGATTGGGGATCACTTCCCTTGGGCTGGAAGTTATAATTTATAGATGGAAAAGGAGAAATTTAAGTAAACGTCGCTAGATCTGAATATGGTATTGGGATCGTTATCAGCTAGTCTTGTCTTGTTTTATCTTCTGTCTCCCTGAAACTGTGAGCTGGTGTTCTTTGCAGCCGATGCAGTGAAGATGTTGAGGCAAAGCGTCGTGTCGGCTTGGGAGAGAGTCATGGCGGCTTTTTTTTCAGTTCCAGAGTACAGGTAATAAGGGGGGGGGGTGTGCAATGCTTCTTTAGCAGACTCCACCACTAGTCCTGTTAGCCAGGCTGGGCCTGCTACTGGGAGTGTTGGGGCAGGGTCTTGGTCAGCTATAGTTCGTCAACCCTGACGCCGCATGTCAGCTATGGATGCCTGGTTGCTAAAACGGGCAGCCTATTCGCCTTTTCCATGAGATATTTTTTACACAGAAACTCGGCTACTCTGTTTCTCTTTGCTCTGTAGTGCAGCACATAGTTACCTGATATCTCACGATTCTTTGTCTGTTCATTTAAATCATCTTTATCGTCTTATTTTTCCTCTTTTCTTACCTCAAATTTCTTAGAATATAGTGTCCTTTTTGTGATACGTGAGCTAAATGATACAATACACTTTCTTGAAGGTAGTAAAGGCAGAGATACGTTATAGCACCTGACAATCAAGGGAAATCTCCAGGGGGAAAAGAGACAGATTGAGAATGAAAGAAACATATCCGAACAGGTAACAGGGGAATGAAAAGAAACAGAAATTAAATCAAATTGACTGGAATGGCCAAGGACTGCACAGAATGAAGGAGAACTCATGACCAGCACGTTTTTTGCACTGGACGTAGTGAATGAATCAGTATTAACAAACGGAAATGATGGTCAGATCATTATATGGCAGTATTGTTAATAATCCCCTATGTGGTACCCGGGAGCTGGGCACATGCCTGGGAAGCAAAGAACAGGACCACTGTAGCCTACCAAGCATGATCGTAAAAGGCGACTAAGGAAAGTTCGACACAGGACCAGCAAACCCTATCCGGAAAAATTAAATTCCTTAGCCATGAAAACGTCAACAAGAGCTCAACAAGATATCAACAAGAGATCAACAAGAGCTCAACAAGAGATCAACAAGAGCTCAACAATATATCAACAAGAGCTTAACAAGATATCAACAAGATATCAACAAGAGATCAACAAGAGATCAACAAGAGGTCAACAAGATATCAACAAGATATCAACAAGAGCTCAACAAGATATCAACAAGATATCAACAAGAGATCAACAAGAGCTCAACAAGATATCAACAAGATATCAACAAGAGATCAACAAGAGCTCAAAAAGATATCAACAAGATATCAACAAGATATCAACAAGATATCAACAAGAGCTCAACAAGATATCAACAAGAGATCAACAAGAGCTCAACTAGATATCAACAAGAGATCAGTAAGATATCAACAAGAGATCAACAAGAGATCAACAAGAGCTCAACAAGATATCAACAAGAGATCAAGAACAGCTCAAAAAGAGATCACCAACAGCTCAACAAGATATCAACAAGAGATCAACAACAGCTCAACAAGATATCAACAAGATATCAACAAGAGCTTAACAAGATATCAACAAGAGATTAACAAGATATCAACAAGAGATCAACAAGATATCAACAAGAGATCAACAACAGCTCTACAAGAGATTGACAAGAGCGCGACAAGAGCTTAACAAGAGCTCAGCAAGAGATTGACAAGAGTTAGACAAGAGCTCAGCAAGAGATTGACAAGAATTCGGCAAGAGCTCAACAAGAGGAACAATTATTACAGGGAGAGGAAGAAACTTCATCACGAAGATCTAAGACCTGGCGAAGGAGGCTTGAAGTTGAGATAAAAAAAAAAGATGGACTACACCTGGAGACAGACAGAAGAAACAGCCCAGGGCAGACATAAACGAAGGGGTCTTGTTGACGGCACTTACCTCAGATAATGAAGGCATGCAAGGAAGGATTGTTTATATGTTTCTATGTGTGACAGCATATAGCTCTTACGTGGTTCTAATAATATCAGAGGAGGAGAAGATGACTGCACCGAGGAGATGGTACTTCCTTAGCAGACTCCACGCCCACGGTGACTGTGGCGAATCCTGGCTGGCTAGCCAGCCTGGGCCTGTTATCGAAGGCTTACAAAGAGAGATATAGGACAGGGTCTTGGCTAACTGTGGTCCGACAGCTTGGACAGGGAGGTAGATACTGGTGTATTGACCCGGTCAAATTTCCTGCTTTTTATTTTGTTTTGTTTTGTTTCTGCACCGGGATGTTAATAATAGCCACAGCAGCCACACCCCATCCGACTCCACATGTATATACTGAGACCTTCATCACTTCATTGCGTTGACTTCTGGGAACTCATGTTGATAAGGTCTTATTTTTTTTTACTCCTCTTTCATAGTCTCCATTTTTGAACGATGTTGTCCTTTTTCTTCTCTGGCATTTCAGTTTTCCTTTGTCACTGACCTTCTGGTTTCTCTGTTCTCCTAGTCTTATGTTTTCAGTTGTCCCCCTTCCTCTTCTTCTTTTTCCTAGCTGGATCTGAGGTTGAATATCAAGTTTTGGCATTTTACATTACTTTCCTGGTGCTCTTTATGGATGTTTTACATTTTACTGTTTGTAATAAGTGAACATGTTTGATGTGAAGTGAGAATCGAATAGTTAAGAGAAGATTGTAAGATGGGCCTGCGGTTCGAATTCTTTATGTTGTGAAAATAAAGATCGTTTGTTCATTTTCCTTTCTTTTTCCTGTGATAAGATTTTCTTTCTTACGGTGTCTCTTGATTGGATCTCCTTCTTTGTCAATTCAGTCTAAATTTGTCGTTTCGAAATTCTCATATTCTTTTTTCAAATGTATTTGTTTGTGGATCTCTCTCTCTCTCTTTTTCTCTGTCTGTCTTTCTTTCTCACTCTTTGTCTTCTTTTTGCTCTCTTTATTTGCCTTCTCTCCTTATTTGTCCTCTCCTTTCTCTCTTTGCTCTCTCTCTCTCGCTCGTCTTCTCTATCTCTCCTTACCTTCTCTTTCTCTCTCTCTTCTCTGTCTTTTTGCCCTCTATTTGTCTTGTCTCCTTTGCTCTCTGTCTATCTCTCTTTGTCTTCTCTCTCTCTCTCTGCTTTCTCTCGCTCTTTGCTCTATATTTGCTTTGTCTCCTTTTGCTCTCTTCTTGTCTCTCTCTTCTTGTCTCTCTCTCCTTGCTTTATCTCTCTCTGTCTCTTTGCTCTCTGTTTGCCTTGTCTTCTTCTCGCTCTCTCTCTCTCTTTGTTCTTTATTTGTCCTGTCTCCTTTTGTTCTCTTTTCCTTCTCTCTCTCTTTCTTTGCTCTCTATTTGCCTTGTCTTCTTTTGCTCTCTTTTTCTTATCTCTCTCTCTCTTTGCTCTCTATTTGCCTTGTCTCCTTTTTTTTGCTCTCCTTTTCTTGTCTCTCTTTCTTTGCTCTCTATTCGCCTTGTCTTCTGTTGTTCTCCTTTTGTTCTCTATCTCTCTCTTTCTCTGTTTGTTCTCTATTCGCCTTGTCTGCTTTTGCTCTCTTTTTCTTTTCTGTCTCTCTCTCTCTCTCTCTCTCTCTGTGATGCCTTGTTTCCTTTTGCTCTCCTTTTCTCCTCTCTCTCTGTGCTCTCTATTTACCTTACCTCCTTTTGCTTTGCTCTCTCTCTCTCTCTCTTTGTCCTCTCTTTTTTCTCTTCTTTTCCCTCTAACCTTTGCTGTATTTCACTGTGCCATCTCTCTCTCTCTCTCTGTTCTTTCTCTCTAACTTTTGCTGTATTTCACTTTGCCATCTCTCTCTCTCTTTGTTCTTTCTCTCTTTCCTCTTTTATCCCTCTTTCTCTCTCTGTCATATCATTATTTGCTATTCCACTCCCTCTCTTTATTATTTCTCTCCCAAGATGTATCGTAATCTATCGCGCTTTATCTCTTCACTTTTTTTCACGAGCTGTATATTATTCACCTAAACTACGTCGTACTTCTCTATTTCTTTATCTTCATCTTTTCCCCTCTCTTATTCTCTCTCTCTCTCTCTCTTTCTCTCTCTCACATACACACACTTGCATCCATCATCCACCCCCCCCCCCCCACCCACATTGCCTAAGGTAATGACAGCCAGAAAACGTCATTTCACGCCCTGATCATGCGCGTCAATAATGCAAATCACTCGTTGAGTTACTGTCCTCAATGCGCATGCACGGATCATCACTTCTTAAGCTACAGAAAGGCCGCCCAAAAAAAAACAAAAAACGGAGACAGCTAACCAATCAAGCCAGGACGTAATGAGTAGAGGGGCATGAGCTAGCGAGGAAGAGAATAACTAAGAAGTAACAAGGAGAAATTGAAAGCAGGACGAGAGGAATCTAGACGTATAACAGAAGAAAACTGACACAAAGAATACCAGGAGATAATCGTAGTATTGAAAAAGACCAACACAAAAAAGACACAGATCTATAGAAGTAGAGGGGGGGGGGTATGATATAAAAATGAAATATAAAACACATGAAGGTACTTTATGTAGGGTATAAAACATTGCACATACTCGTATAAAATGCGTTGACGAATGTATAATTGTGAAACTTTGACTGTAAAAAAGAAGAGACCTCCTGTTATAATCCTTCAGCAAAGACTTAAATTTCAAGTAAAAACCACCGAGTGTTCTTCTGGGGCAACTCATTGGAAACGAAAGAATATGCGAAATTAAACTGGCAAACAACTGTACTTAATGTGGGGAACAAATTATTGTCTATATTTAACATGGAGAACAAATTATAGTCTATATTTAATATGAAGAACAAATTATTGTCATTATTTAATATGGGGAACAAATTATTTTCTATATTTAATATGGGGAACAAATTATTGCCTATACTTAATAAGGAGAACAGATTATTGTCCATAGTTAATACGGGAAACAAATTATCGTCCATCTATATTTAATATATGGAACAAATTATTGTCTTTCTGTATATAAGATGAGGAACAAAATAGTGTTCATTTGTATTTAATATAGGGAACAAATTATTGTCCATCTATATTTAATATGTGGAAAAAAATTATTGTCCATCTATATTTAAAATGGGAAACACATTATTGTCCATCTATATTTATTATGGGGAAAAAATTATTGTCCATCTACATTTAAGATTAACAATAATTTTTTTTTGTCCATCTACATTTAAGATACCTGGACACTTAACAAAACAGCTGAGAAACACATAAATGCCTTTGAATGTAAATGCTACAGAAGAGTTCTCCAAATATCGTGGACACAAAAAAGAACAAATATATCTATACTACAAGAGCTTAATATTGAAGAAGGCTGGCTAGTAAAGAGGATTAAAGAGAGAAAACTTAAATATTTTGGACACATTAAACGTCATGATAATTTAGAGAAGACCGTATTGGAAGGATACATAATGGGAAAAAGAAAAAGAGGAAGACCGAAACGAAGATGGCTGCAAGACATCGTTGACGATCTGGAAATGGATGCAGCAGCAGCAGGCCATCTTGCTCACAACCGAGAGGCCTACAGGAGTGCTGTTTGGGAGGCAAAGTTCCGCAAGGGACATGCAAAGGAATGAATGAATGACATTTAAGATGTGGAACAAATTATTGTCCATCTATATTTAATAGGGGGAACAAAATTATTCTTCATCAATATTTATTATGGGGAACAAATTATTGTCCAGCTATATTTAATATGGGGAACACATTATTGTTCATCTACATTTATTCTGGGGAACAAATTAATGTCGTTTATACCTAATATGGAGAACAGAAAGAATATTGACATCTATTATTAATATGGAGAACAAACTATTGTCCATCTATATTTGATGTGGAGAACAAATTATTTTCCATCTATATTTAATATGAAGGACAAATTATTCTTCATTAATATTTATTATGGGGAACAAAACTATTGTCCACCTATATGTAATATTGAGAATAATTTATTGCTCACATGTGTTTAATATAAAGAGAATTTTAATGTCTGTCTAAGTTTAGTGTGGAAAACAAATTATTGTCTGTCTATATTTAATATAAAGATTAACGTATTGTCCATTTACATATTGTTAGTATGAAGATTAATTTATTGTTCATCTATAACGAATTTAATATAAAGAATAACACACATCTATGTATGTTTAATATGGAGAACAAGTAGTAGGCCCATCAACCATATTCCCTCTCTGCAAGTAGTAGATGGACATACGAGCAACGAAAAAAAGTCTGCTTAACTGTTACCGGAAGTGCTGTCTGGATTATAACGTCCCCAGTAAGCTAGTACATCGATCTCTCATGACTCAATAATCCAACAAAATCAATAACCCGGGATATACATTCCGAGTGATCTAGGTAAGTGGAGGGGGGGGGGTTTAATCTTTAACATCAGATATCCGTCTCATAAGCTGAAGTATCCACTCATAACATCATGTATCAGTTCCGTTTCGTAAATTCAATTATCTGTCCCAAAACTTCAAGCATCCGTTTCATAAGTTCGAATATCTGTCCTATAACTTCAAGCATCCGTCCCGTAAGTTTAAATATCTGTCCCATAACCCCATGTATCTGTCCAGCGGACACCTAGAAACAGGTGGATACGTTGTTATCGAGAGCTGACCCCTCTCGAACAATTTAATGGAGTTTCTGGAAAATCGTCGTCCATTTTCCCATTCCCTGCAGTAAAGACAGATAACCCGCACTCTCTGAAGTAAGGATAAATACCCCGCACTCTCTGAAGTAAGGACAGATAACCCGCACTCTCTGAAGTAAGGACAGATACCCCGCACTGTCTGAAGTAAGGACAGATACCCTGCACTCTCTGAGGTAAATACAGATACCCCGCACTCTCTAAAGTAAATACAGATACCCCGCACTCTCTTAAGTAAATACAGATACCCCGCACTCTCTAAAGTAAATACAGATACCCCGCACTCTCTGAAGTAAATACAGATAACCTGCACTCTCTGAAGTAAATACAGATACCCCACACTCTCTAAAGTAAATACAGATACCCCGCACTCTCTAAAGTAAATACAGATACCCCACACTCTCTGAAGTAAATACAGATACCCCGCACTCTCTGAAGTAAATACAGATACCCTGCACTCTCCTTGAAATCTTTGGTACAAATTCCCCACCACAACATCAGCTGATTGGAACAGCAAGTCTCCAGTTTTCAAGGAGACGATGTGCACACGTAAATTATTAGTAGCCCTCTCAGTGACTGTCAGCTGACTCACACTGGACCAAAAAGTTAGCAGACTCCATGACACTATTTAAAAACGACGTCCACTATGACGCAGCGTAGACTTAGCCATTGCTAAACCAAAGATTCTTAACTTCATCAAGCAAAATTTATTCCTCATATGACTCCAGATAAAATCTGTAGACGCAGTTGTCTTGATTCGTAAATCTTATCTTGCTTTCAGCGTCTTAATGTATACAGTATGTTTCCATATCAGATAAACAGGGTGTTTCAAAAATTCCTTTACACTTTTTGTAGAAAACTGTAGGAAGACAAATGCAATTACATGGAGAAAGCGAGCGTTATTTTGTAGAGAAATTCTCAAGTTTTGGATGTATCTTACAGGAATCGATGTTAAAGCTCTCATGCTGACACGGCACACGTCAGTGCTATAATCGGAATCCTTCTGAGGATATATGTAGCCTGCCTGTAGTAACAAATGCTGCAACGTAAGTGATTGACTGCTTCTGAATGTTCAGATCCTGTAGAAGTGGGGGTACGTAACGATTTTAATATACCCCAGAAAAAGAAAAGTCACGAGGTATCAGACCAGGGGATCTGGGGGTTGGGGGGGGGGGGGGTGGTCGCCAACAGTGGCCTCAGGAAATTGTAAACGAATTTTTGGAACACCCTGTACTTTTATTATTAAGCCATGTGCAAAATTATGCTTTCTTTTGTTATATCGCCTTTGTCATATGCATCATAACAGACGTCGGTACAATAAGCGTACGTTGGTTATATTTTCCTTTGAATCATCATCAATTACTTCTCATGTACACGTGAGTGAAGGATCGAGCTACTTAGAAATTACGCTCGAAATATTAGCACAGAGTACGGTACATATTGTGCAGGTCAAAATTATATTTTCAACTCTTCTCTCGTCATTTTTGCCCAGGTTACGTCTAAGCAAATAAATAAATAGTTGACTCATCCATGTATTCAGTGTCACATCCCAGCTACAAGATACATCTACCAGATTCAGATTCCAGCCCCCCCCCCCCCGCCTCCCTCCCTCATACCATGCTCTCGTAACCTTATTTTCTGTTTTTACTGCTTACCGGATTATCGAAGGACCCAGAATTGATCGAATATAAAATTAGCGTTAGATCTCCTGCTGTAATCGAATTAATCTCTGTAATCCGATCTTCTAGTGCTCTCTGCCTTGGCATTTCCAATGTACCTGCTTAATACACTTATCCAATCAGTTATTTCTATCTATCTATCTATCTATCTATCTATCTATCTATCTATCTATCTATCTATCTATCTATCTATCTATCTATCTATCTGTCTGTCTGTCTGTCTGTCTGTCTATCCATCTCTATCTATCTATCTATCTATCTATCTATCTATCTATCTATCTATCTATCTATCTATCTATCTATCTATCTATCTATCTGCCCGCCTGCCTGCCTGCCTGTCTATCCATCTCTATCTATCTATCTATCTATCTATCTATCTATCTATCTATCTATCTATCTATCTATCTATCTATCTATCTATCTATCTGTCTATCTATCTATCTGTCTATCTATCTATCTATCTATCTATCTATCTATCTATCTATCTATCTATCTATCTATCTATCTATCTATCTGTCTGCCTGCCCGTCCATCTGTCCATCCATAGACAAAGAAAAAGAGAGGGTTATGGTGGTTATTTTCTTCTCCGTAGTCTCTGATGAGAGCTAGAAGCAGGGGGTGCGCCCCATTAGCCAGGCTAGGCCTGTTAACTGCGTGTACCAACGGAGAAGTAGGAGAGGGTCTTGGCCAGCTATGGACTGCCAACTCTGACGGTAGCTTATCAGCTAATGGTCGCTGACAGCGTCATAGGCCCCGGTGCTAACCTTCACTCAGTGCAAACTTTGCAGCTTTTCTCGTGATAAAAACAGAGGTAGCTGTTAGCGTTCTAGCGTTCTAGCGTTCTAGCGTTCCCCTCCTCCCCCCCCCCAAAAAAAAAAGAGACCTGAGGTAGAAAGCCATTACCTGTTTCAATTTACGTAATGTTTTGTCTACTTTTTTGTGTTCAAAGAGACCTGACGAAGTGAGGAGGAGGAGGAGGAGGAACCATGCGTGTATCCAAACGGTTGAGAGAGTGTTAGTCACGGTTGAGAGAACAGCTTCAAGAGGTTTACATAAGAGGTTCTCAAATTTCTCAGAAGCCAAATCTGCGTACAGAAGAAAAAAACTGAGATCATAAATCAGACTGAAACGAGGACAGACATACCGACATGGATGGATGGATGGATGGATGGACGGACGGACAGATGGATGGATAGATGGATGGATTGATGGATGAATGGACGGATAGATAGATAGATAGATAGATAGATAGATAGATAGATAGATAGATAGATAGATAGATAGATAGATAGATAGATAGATAGATAGATAGATAGATAGATATTGCAATTTAAACAGAAAACAAGAAGAAGAAGAATAGAGTGAAACTAAATATAGCGACAACTAAACTATTCCATCTAAAGATAGTGACAGCTAAACTAATGCATGTAACAATTCCATTATTTTACGGTCCATATCACGTCTCCGTCTTAACTCACTCAAGAGACCACATCAAGGGAGAACAGCTCGAGGGCAGAAAAAAACAACAGAACCAGAATAAGACAGAGAGAAAAGCAATAATGATGAATGAAAGACATGTGCCCAGGCATTTATCACCAAGATTTTCTGTCAACACAACCATCCATCAAGCGCTGACTTGGGTTTTTTTTAGCGTTGGAGACAGCAGATGCAGTTAAATATACCCGTGTTACTTATAAAATATACCTGCGTTACTTATAAAATATACCTGTGTTACTTATAAAATATACCTGTTACTTATAAAATATACCTGTGTTACTTATAAAATATACCTGTGTTACTTATAAAATACACCTGTGTTACTTATAAAATATACCTGTGTTACTTATAAAATATACCTGTGTTACACACTTGTAAAAATTTTGTGAAATTTATATCGGTGTTCTTTTTTTAATTTAGACATTTGCACCCGAATTTATTGTATGTATAAGAAATTACAGTATGTAGGAATATGCAGGCCCAGTTGGGGGTGAACAGGAATGAGGGGTCCAGCCGATGCAGTGCCCCGAGGTCCGGATGGCTTCCTCTGTTTTGAAGGGGGCCCCTCCGTGAGTGGACTAAAACAGAATGAGTAATTAATATGACTTCGGGGAACATTAGAAAACGTTCTCTTGAAAGCCCTGGGTATATAGTACAGTAAAGCAACCGAACACGGTGTTATTATATGGTTAGACCTTTTGGGGTGCGAGATAGCGGAGTTTATTTATGCGCTGTTGGATAGACGGCTGCTTCTCCTCCGGAGTCCGTGGTTCAAGTCCGAGGTAATTCTCTTGTCATTTTTTCTTCCTCTCACGTCTAAAAGTGCTTTGTCTATGATTTTGTTTTTCTCTATTTCCTAGGTCTAATCATACAGCGCTGTTGTTCTGTTGCTTTACTATGTGAAAGCCTCGTTGTTTCTCCTAATCTCATAATGTGTACGTTAAGCACCTTACGTTAAACATTTTAACGATTTAATTAACCGGGCGTTTAATGAGATTTGAATACATATGGACCTTGCTCCTTCTGTGGAGCTAGACGGCAGAATGCATACGGGGGTGGGGGGTTGGGGGGAGAGGGGATACTGAAATAGCTTTCAATTCCCACTGGTCAGACCAAGCGGGATGTGTATAAACTAACATTTGCTTGCTTTGGATGCCATTTGCATAATGTGCAGATACAGTGATTCTTAATCTGGCGTCTATGGACCCCTCGAGGATGCATGGAAGTTTTTTTGGATGGTCCACAGACCAGGGGAAAAAATGTTAGCATCGTTTCATTTCTAATAAGGATTCCATGATTCTCAAGCAGGAAATGGGATTCACAAACCATAGCAACAAAAAAAAACCTGGTCAAAAACCACAAGTCTAATGTTGAACGAATCAAAATAGAAATACTGGTACGATATCTGCACATCTGTAGTAAAACATAAATAGATAAATCTACATATATAATGTAATGTGTTCTTGTTGACTGACACAACCATGTAAATGGAACATGGAGTCGAACTAAAAAAAGATGAAGACCCTGACACAAACATCTGAGAATAGAATCCTGATAAGAATTCATGGACCGGTAAGAGGCCCTATAACTCAACAACGGAAGATAAGAAATAACAAAGAAATCTACACATTGTTTAACTCTCCGCTTATAAGAGCCATTATGAAAAACAACAGAATGAGGTGGCTCGGGCACTTAGAAAGGATAGAGGAGGATAAGACAAAGATGTACAAAGATGCAGAAGAGATAAAGGGGGATAGACCAAGACAACGATGGCGAGACAATCTACTCGCGCTCTTGAAATCGACATTTGGCAAGAAAAGATTAAGAGCAGAGAGGAATGGAGACGTGTCTTGTGTGCAGTAATGAGCCTCAGTGAATCAGAAAGCTGCTGCACTTAGCAACTGCTCAAAGAAGAAGAAGATGAAATGTTCTCACTGATAATAAACCGTAAAAACTACCAATAAATAAATAGAATGATGGACACGTATATGTGTGATCAGACACATACAGTTTAAAAGGATCATGGACATTTGATATGTATAAAGACTTTTCGTATGCATGTCCCAGAGTGTGCACATGTATATCTAATTATAAAACGTGAGCGATATCTGTGTATAGATATCCTTGTATGTGCATATCTGTCTGTCTGTCTGCTTGTCTTTCTATATGCTACCCAGGTCGTTGTGGAACGTATTTAGAAGGCTGTTATTGCAACCATTAAGAAAAGTGTCATACAGAGAAATGATGAAATCTGAACCCAGGGAGAGTCTGGCATCACTATTACGTAATATCAGCATCACTGTCATCTTTATTTTCAGGAAAGAACAAAAAACTCATAGCATTCAGAACAATCAACCGCAACATACGTATATTTGTACAATAGCAACATGTACAAGTTTGCCCGCAACCACAATCGGTGGTCTATTTCCTCAAATACCGTGTTCGCCCGCTAACATACTCATTTCACTCCCAACCATCCAGACCCTCGACCCTTCCTCCTCCTTAACCCTCCTCTGCACTCTTTTCCCCACGAGCTTACTCATGTAGCGTAAATGGTCTGTGCCGAAAAATGATACACAGATATGACTGATGGCGTACAAACTCCGCGTAAACGATGCAACATACGCCAGCAAATGGCAAGGCCAACAACCCAGAAATTTCAGACTAGAAATAAGATGGAGGGGAAACAAAACAAAATGAAGGGAATGTGCTAGGGAGTGCATTCTGCCATGCCGATGGCGTGACGGATATATTTTTTAATAATAATAATAATCGTTTCGCATACGCAAAACGAGCCCAGCTGCATGTATTTCCAACAGATTACCTCTTTGATGCTCAAAGGATTGGAGCAATTATCCAGGGTTGATAAAACTGGGACAAGGTCATTGTTTTTTTAATAAAATATCTGAACGCTCGACAATTTGTGTTAAAAAAAAAGGGGGGGGGGGAGGGATGCTGCGTCATTGGAACACGAAACTAAGGTCGCAACTAAAAGCAGAACACATAGACACTAAGAAATTGGGCAGCGCAGCGTGATTATGTTTTACTGATATCCTGTCTTTTCGTCATCATCTCGTGCCGTCGTCTCCCTAGGGAAGGTTGTTGGCTGCAAATGAATCTCCCACTCTGCTCTGTTTCTTGTCTTCGTAGAGCACTCGGCCAAGCTCGTCCCTGTCCCATCTCTTGATGTTGCCCGCCCATCTGTACCACTGTCGTCCTCTTGTTCTTTTTTCCTTCGATCTTGCCTTCAAGAATGGTCTACAATTTAGTATTGCGCCTTTTGGCATGCTAAAAAGCATGTCTTCTCACTTCTAGCTGGTTTAGCACTTTGGTGTTTGTTTTCTTTTCCGTCCATAGGAAGCGCCCTATTCTTCTGTATATCCACATTTCAAGGGCCTCGATTTTCGTTTCTGTTGTCTTATTCAGCGCCAATAAAGGAATATTGAATACATGTAGCATTTTATGACATGTGATCTCAATTGCTGTGATATTTGGTTCTAAGGACTGCAAATGCGCCACAAACAGCCTCTGGCAGTCAAGTCCAGCTCCTGGCCTTCCCGTGGCAGAACTGTTTAAACTGACAGGAGAAGGGGCGAGGGCGAATATCTGGCGCCTGAAACCAGTTACTTAGGGTAGATGAGTGGCACGTTTGGTAGCTCATCTGCCGCTGTTGGCGAGATCTTCAGCTGCCGTGCGTGGAGCGGTGCTCCTCCCGGCCAATGAAGAAATTTGCAAATGAGGTTGCCGCGCAGCATCACTGCGGAAAAGGTGATAGAAAGGATAAAGCGAAGCAAACAGTCAAATCACGGCACCTCTGGTCTGGAGGTTGGCCACGTCCTGAGTGCAGTCATATCGGGTGGAATGCATGAACCGGCTTGTCCCAGAGGTTAAGACACTGCTGGCGAGACTCTTCAAATGCCACGCGTGGTGTGAAGCTCCTCCCGGTTAAGGAAGTAAATGCGGAAATAAAGGTTGCTGTGCGGCGTCGGTGGGAAAAGGTGGTTGAAAGTGAAGTTTAACCGGTATGTCCAGTAGTATCGCTACGAGAGCTATACCACGGCACCTCTGCTCTAGAGGCCGCCCACGTCCGAAATACACCTACACTGGTGAAATATGCCTAAACCGGCACACACCAGGGGTGGAACTCGATGGCTAGACATGTCATGCCACCTCCGCTCTAGAGGTCGGTAACGCCTGATAAACACCCATACTGGTGAATTTTGCCTAAACCGGCTCATACCAGGGGTGAATCTTGAAGGTTATGAATGTCACAGTACCTCTGCCCTAGAGGTCGGTCCCGTCCCAAACACGCCCATACTGGGAAATGCCTAAACCGGCTCAACCCAGGGGTAGAAGTCACTAGTGGCGAGGATTCGTTCTCCTGGACAAAAGCTCCATCCTGGTCACAACTAGGAAGGGTAGCGGCCACGACCGCAAAATGCTGAAGTCGGAGACACTGGACCAGGGAAGTCTAGATAGGCAACCACCTCTCACCCGGCGGGGATGTTTGCGTATCCTAATCTCGCTTAGGTTTTCCGGTGAGAAAGTCCAACCCTGGACTGGATGGGCAACCACCTCTCACCCGGCGGTGATACACGGGTATCTCAAAACACGTCGAGGTTTTCCGGTGAGAAAGTCCAACTCTGGCTGGGTGGGCTACCGCCTCTCACCCAGCGGGGATGCACTGATATCCCAAACACGTCGAGGTCTTCCGGTGAGAAAGTCCAACCCTAGACCAAACTGGTGCAATGAAAACCACGGTGTCACGCAATCCCGCTTCCGAGACCCACCAAGAATACAGGCTAAAGCACTGTGATACTCTGAACCCCTTGTGGTCCTTTCGTGGAACTCGGGTGGTCTATTTTGGACCACACAGGGGACCACGGGACCTAACGAGGACCACGTGCGTGAATTCAGTAGGTTCACAGTGCGGTTTTTGGTGGTAGAAGTGAACAAAGAAGAAGAAGAGAGCTGTGATATTTGTTTTGATGTAAGGATCTTCCTCATTCTGCTGAAGGTGTTTTTTTTTTTTAAAATTTGCCAAAGATATTCTTTTGTTAATTTCTGTTTCACATGTTTCATTCCCGGGTATCGCGTGACCCAAACACATGGATCTCTTAACCCATTCAAGTAATTCTCTATTTATTTTTATAATAACTGTTGGCTTTCTTTCTCCTCTGATGATTACCATAACGTTTGTCTTTCTGATATTTATTTCCAGTCCATACTTTTGGCTTTCATCGTTTATTCGCGTCACTAAATTCTATAGGTCTTTTTGGTTCTCTGCCATTAGCGCAGTGTCGTCCGAATATCTTAGGTTATTGATTGATGTTCCAATAATGTTTAGTCCAGGCATCTGACTACTCTCTTTGAATATCTTCTCTGTGTACAGGTTAAACAGACATGGAGAAAGGATATATCCTTGAATGTTTACAGCAAATGGTGCCGAATAGTTTGTGTTGGACCGCACAATTGCTGTCTGCAGTTTACTTATTATTCCGATGTTTTTGCCATCAACATTACTATCAAACATTCCATCATCTGTTCGTGTATAACTCTGTCAAAGGACTGTGTAGTCTGTAAAACAATCATAGATGTCCTTTTTGATTTCCATATACTTCTCAATTATCGTCCAAATGCAAATCAAATAAGTGGTTAAAAACCTTTCAAGAGACTTCTCTCTTTCTCTCTCTTTCTCTCTCTCTCTTTCTCTCTCTCTTTCTCTCTCTCTTTCTCTCTCTCTTTCTCTTTCTCTCTTTCTCTCTCTCTCTTTCTCTCTCTCTTTCTCTCTCTCTCTCTCTTTCTCTCTCTCTTTCTTTCTCAAGGTCCCTGCAGACAGACGTAGGGTATCATGTCCTTCCTGAACCCTCGATCCGTTTTACATCTCAATAGGCTTGTCACTGAGCATTTCCCGTGCCAGGATCTCACACCATCAAACATCTCTCTCTCTCTCTCTCTCTCTCTCTCTCTCTCTCTCTGTCTACCTCTGTCTACCTCTGTCTCTTCTATCTTCGACTTTCTCTGTTGCCGATTAGGTGGCCTAACCCGCCTCTCACCCAAACATACCCCACACATTTAGATCGCCGTTTCCTAGTCTTGTAAGCTTTTCCTTGTTTCTTGTGCCTCTTTTAGAACTTCCTCGTTCAGCTTTCTTGGCGTCCATGATACCTTCAGCATTCTTCTAGTTTCCCGCTGGTTCCAGCTTTCTTTGTTTATCTTCACTAACCCTCAAAGCTTCGCGTCTACAGCACAGGATGTGCTCAATGTAACGCAGAAGGAGTCTCTTCCTGAGAGAGGGGAAAGAAATCACGAAAAGACAAACTTCAACAAAAATAATAATGTTCAGCAAAACTTACGGTCAGGTAACAGAGCAGGTGTTCTGAGCCAGTTTTGGCTCTGGGTCCTTTTATCGGCATGAGGATACTGTGGACCCCTCATTAGAAATGAACCAATAAATAGAAACAAGACGATGTTAACATTTTTTTTTCAGCTGGTCCATGGGCCTCAGAAAACCTTTCCCTAGATCCCCTGTTGGTCAGTGGACTCCAGATTAAGAACCACTGAGGTAGAGTTGAATTTGCATGATTAACTTTGGAAAAAAAAGAAAATAGAGCACTTTAGACGCGAGAGAAAGAGGAACAGAGGAGAGTAGCCTTAAGGTGAAGCAAAGTCTGCAGGTGAATTAGCAGCCGCCTGAATACAAGGGGATAACTCAGAGACGCAAGGTAGGTGGCCGAGTTGAATATGCGTTATCCTCTCACGCTATGCTGCCCGTCCTGCTGGAGTCCATGGTTCGAGTCATAATTACATTCTTACTATTTTTTTTTCCACTCACCTGTTAAGTGCTTCATGTTCTTTCTGTTTTTTTTTCAAGATTAACCATGCGTGTCGCACTCTGTCACATTAATGCTCTCAAACCTCGTTGTTTCCTTTCCGCAAATTGCCAACTTCCGCAAGAGCAAACATCTGTAAACAGATCCATCGACTGACCTTCAGTTTTTTTGTACCAGGCGATGCAGGTGTGTGGAGAAATGAAAGAGCAGATGAACTGGCCGACTCTGCCAAGGAGGAAAGGCAGGCGATGGATCGGGCAGACATCATCAGTCCTATCAGAGAAGCTGATCGAACAAAGGGCTTCACTGACAACTGTGAGCCAGTGTCGATATCAAGAATGAAGGATTGGTGGGGTGAAACTTGGAACAGCCAAAGTTGAAAGATTCATTAACAACTCCAGACCGGTGGTCTACCAACAAAGAGTGAGTGGTATCATTTACTGTACGCTGAAAGAGGTACTGAAGAGAAGATGGATCAGCTATGGATGTATCCGGAGTGCATGGATGATAATCCTTCCTAACGTATTAAACGTCTATTCTCCACAGATGTTTTAGCTAATACACGTTGAGAACTACAGTAAAACTGGTTCTAGTAGACTAGAAATAGTCAGAGGTGTATGGTGCAATTTTACTAAAAACATAACAAGGAATACTGAGAGAATGTGACAAATATTTTTTGTATTCTCTCATTTTTCAATCAGGATCTTTTCCCTCCATTTTTCTCGCTCTTACCTGACTCTATGTAGCATAGCCGCATTACTTGCATGATGTCCTAACATGACTCTATATAGCGTAGCCGCCTTAGTTGCATGATGTCCTAACATGACTCTATGTACCGTAGCCGCATTACTTGCATGATGTCCTAACATGACTCTATGTACCGTAGCCGCATTACTTGCATGATGTCCTAACATGACTCTATGCAGCCAAATTACTTGCATGACCTCATAAACAGGAAGATCTCTGTTAGCTAAGTGTCATTTTTGTGTGCAATTATTGTTTTATTATTTTCGTTGTCGAAATATTGATTTCTTACTTTTGTTTGTTTTCCATTCCTATTTTCTCATCTCACTGCCTTTTTTTTGCAGTTACTTCCCACTTGTTTCTGTCGCTTTTTCCCTACACGGAAAGTTCTCCTTCATCAACAGTATATAAACATTTACAAACACTTGCATAAAGTTTCTGCAATATTTTGTTGCCATTTTCTTCCTTGTTTTCTTTCGTGCGCCCATCTTTGTATTTTTCGCAAGATTTTGACCTCAGATCTTCATCACTAGCTATGTATCCTTCTTGGGTTGCCAGTTTGGCATTTTAAAGCCAAGCTTACCACCGGCAGTCTGAAGTAAAAGAAGCAGTAAATTGGATTTTAAAAGCAAGCGTGGGAAACTGTGTGCGTGGCATACTTTTTTTTTAAGTCAAACAAACGTGACTGCATTATTTTCCGAGGCGAGGCGACCTTGCCTGTTGAAATTATACTCTTTTGAATTTCCATTCCTTTTGTTTGTCTTGAAGATTTACACAGAGCTGGCCGAAGATGACTGCCTTCAAGAAAATGATGGAAGTGAAAATGAACACAGTAGAAAAGGGAGAGAGAGAGAGAGAGAGAGAGAGAGAGAGAGAAAAGAAGACTAAGATTAAGTTGAAGAATTAAAAGATGACATGTATTGACAAGGGGAAGATGGAGAATATAAAAAAAGAAGGGAGTTCCATATCAATGTGTATTTGACAAACAAAGATGAGCTTAATTTTGTAGACAGCTTGCGGTATTTTAGATCCTGGATTAATGTTTTCCTTATACTATCACTGAAATATCATCGAGTATCACTGAAATATCATCGAGTATCACTGAAATATCATTGGCCGACATAATACAACAAAAGAAGGAAAGTTAGATAAGAGATAAAGAAATGGAAGTATTTGAAAACAAGGACATAGCTATCTGTTGGAATTCTCACTCGGAAAAGGAAAGTAAGAAGGTCATGGGAAACAGAGGATTTGGAAACAGGACCTACCCATCTGTTGGAATTCTCACACAGAAAAAGGAAAGTAAGAAAATACATGGGAAACAAACAGGAAAATATCTGATTAAACGCCATCTGATAGTAATGAGATTTCTGGGCGGTTTAAAGACACTGAATACAGAGAGGTAGAATGGAGAATGGACTTCCGTTGATAGGGAACTACAGTGCACATGCGTAGTAGATTAACAGTGACTGCTTGACGCTGTATATCATCATCATCGTGTGCCATGCCAGCAGTTTTTTTTTTGTCCAGCAATATATTTCACAATTCTTGATCTTTGATATTTTTCAAACAGCTCAGTCGGCGACTTTCTATATTGTGCCATCTCTTTAGATTGTCAATGACTTTTTTTTATCTTGATCTTCCACTGCCTCTCTTATCATTTTTATTTCCTGTTGTTATGATGTATTCAAGCCCTCCCCTTTTCATTACATGTTCAATGAATGATAGCTCTCGCTTTCTTACTCATATAATAAGGTTCCTTTCTACACTTTCGTTAGACATTCCCTGTTTGCCATCTTAGCTGTCCAAGGTACTCTTAACATTCTACTAAGAAACCACATCTCTGTTGCCTCTAGTCATCTATGAATCGACCTGTTCTCTGATTGATTCACTTCCTCAGAGTGGGATAGGCTCAGTGTAACATCTTACAATTATTTATCCAATATTCAGTGATAGACTTGCAGGGATGTATCAAAATATGTAAATATATTTGTCAATGTCTTTCTGTCTACGTTAAGCTGGCATTAGGTGGTTGTCCTCTTCCGTCATATAACCATTGTTTTTGTTTTATGTGTTGTTTAAGATATATTCTTTCCACTCGCGTTCTTTCACGACTATAGCCTCTTTTTTGGTTATCGTCGTCATCATCATCATTTGTATGCATATTGTAGATTGTCCACACTGTAGCTTCCTTTCACTAACTGATTTTAGGGGTGAAGATGCTGTCTCATTTGGCAGTCAGCAGTCGGTAGGTGTCACGCTTGCGTCATGGTTGGCCATCTGTAACCGATCAAGACCTTGTCTCACCTCTCTCTTGGTCCCTCTCCCCCCCCACTCCCGTATAAGCCTAGCCTGGCTAACCGCGCAAGGATCGACATGGCGGTAGAACCTCCTAAAGAATTATTGCACGTTCCTTGCTTTTTAGCCCCACTCAGAGAGTGGCAATAGATATCCGCTAGAATCTGCTCCATGCCAACATGATCCTGCGCCTCTGTACATTCAGAAAGGAAGTTAGAATTAGAATTGCAAAAGCAACATTGACCTTGAAGAATCTTGAGAACATATAGCATTCAAAAGTTATAAGCACAAAAACCAAGTTAAGACTAATCAATTCAAATGTAATATCCACCCTCATTTATGCATGCGAAAGCTGGAAATCAACTAAAGAAATAGGCAAGAAATTAGACTCTTTTGAAAACAAATTCCTAAGGAAAATACTCGGCATCAAGTGGAATGAATTCAAGAACAATGCAGAGATTGACTGAACAACAACCAGTCTCATGGCTGATCAGGAGAAGGAGATGGACATATGTTGATCACTTGATGAGAAGAAATGATCAGAGAATCCCAAAACAAACTATCAAGTGGAACACAACAGGGCAAAGAAAAAGAGGCAGACCGCGTGAAACTCTGAAGAGTACATTATTAAGAGAGGCCAAATTAGCAGGCATAAAATCCTTTGATGAGGTTGAAAGACTTGTCGAAGACAGAAGAAGTTGGCGAACTACCTTGCGAGCCCTGTGTGACGTTTAACGGCGCGGGAAGGATATAAGATATAAGAACCAGTGAGAAGAAGCCATTGAACATTAATCCATTTTGTGATATTTTCACTTTCATTGAGAAAAATCCATTGAGAGGAGGGAACCTTGTGTAACTCCTTGCTTTGTTGCTTGATATTTGCCTGTTATATTTTCTGCCTGTGATGGCCGCATGGCTAATTCCACTCTTTTATATTTTAAAATATAAACCCGCGTCCACGTTAACAATATTTACGGCTTCCGATATTTTCAGAATTCTCTCTACTAAAAGTCGCTTCATCACACGTTGCATTGTATCAGTGAGGCACAAACGAGAGGTACTTCGTACTTTTAGAAACCTTCACATTATGTAAATTAGTGAATATATAACCTTATGTGATTCCTTTTCCTTACGTAAAAGAAAGCCAGACGTATTAATTATAGCTTCCAATGAATTTGCCAGTATAGGCCAAGTAGAAGTCATTATCAGTTTAACGTAAGGAGAGGTAAGGTTTTCGTGCCATAGGGGCTCTACATGATATGATCTTTGTGTCCATATTTACCTTCACCTGTCGACACACTAGTGAGTGATGTGGTCAGCATCACGGCTTGGCTGACTTTCCTTCACCTGCTCCTAAAGAGGTCAGGTACCAGTTTCCGCAAAAAAAACAAACTGGGTAACTGGAGCGAGACCGGCCAGATTTGATCCAAGAACCTTCGTCATGAGACTAATGCGCTAACGACTTCGCCACTAAGGTGCCCATTATCAGTTTAGCCGGTAAGATTCTTCAGTGGCTGGACGAGACTAGGCCAGGGTCAGTAGTGTCTGGACGAGACTAGGCCAAGGTCGTTAGTGTCTGTACGAGATTAGGCCAAGGTCAGTAGTGTCTGGACGAGACTAGGCCAGGGTCAGTAGATCAGAGTAGCTGTTTTTCTTTCCTCTTTCAGGATTCTTGACTGACAGGCTGTATCATAACAGAGCAGCCTGTTGTAATGTACTGCCATGGTCACTGAGCTCCGGTTTTCAAGGACATTCACTTAAGGCCTGCAACCAGAAATAGAAACGGTGAGCTCAAAAAACTGCCTCCAAAAAGAAAAGACAGAAAACTTCTACAGAGTAGTTTTGGCGTTGAAGATGATAATTTGGTTTATGCCGGAGCAGTTTTCTTACAACGGGCCGTAAGGGGCTGGAAAATGAAAATAAAATTGAATATCTAGGCTCATTCATCATCTTCTTAACAAAACATGGTCATCCAAGAACATCAAAATAAGAACCAAACTTAAGCTTTTCAATTCAAACGTAAAGACCGTCCTTATATATGATTCGGAGACATGGGTTATGACCAAGACAATACAACAGAGGATACAAACATTCATGAACTACTGCTTGAGGAGGATTTTAAACATTAAATGGCAGGACAAGATCAGGAACGAAGAGGTATGGGAAAAGGGCAGGACAATTACCTATGAAGCTACAAATCTTGTCTAGGAAATGGAGTTGGATTGGCCACACTCTGAGAAAATCCGACACCAGTATAGGAAGAGAAGTACTGACATGGAATCCTCAAGGAAATAGAAAACGAGGAAGACCTAGACTGACTTGGAGAAGAGAAATTATGACAGTGCTCAGAGACAAGGGATACACATGGAATGAAGCAGAGAATAATTCCAAGAACAAGGATGACTGGAAAGCCTTTATCCGTGGCCTATGCTCTCAAGGGAGTGAAAGGCGATGAATCATCATCATCATCATCATCATCATCATCATCATCATCATCATCATCTTCATCATCATCATCATCATCATCATCATCATCATCATCATCATCATCATCATCTTCATCATCATCATCATCATCATCATTACTAAGGTGACTGCACAGCAGAAATTAAAAGTAGACTACCTGTTGCATCACAGAAACTAGCCCGAATGAAGAATACGTGGCAAGATACCAACAAGAAAACAAATCTATATTTACTAAGAGCTTTACATAGCTGGTGGCAGTGTACGTTTGCGAAACGTGGACTAGACAACTAGAATAGAAAATAACAGCATTTGATTAGAAAGATGAGATACTTCGGCCACATAAAAAAGACATAAAAATTTGTAGAGGTTGATAGCAGAAGGCATAATGTCCGGCAAAAGAGTAAATGGCCGATATCGCCTTAGGTGGACCCAGGACATCACTGAAAGTCTGAATATGGAACTGTGAAATGTTGGTCAGCTTGCTCAAGACCGCATTGGACTCAGGGAGGCAGAGAGAGGGACAACATGTCACATGGCACACACAATTCTTCTTCTTCTTCTTTCTATGATTCTACCCTGACATCTATATTTATTGTCCTGATAAATGATGCAGGTTTTTTGGAGGTCATGCTGTGCGCCCCCAAAGCTTGTCTTCCAGTGCTGCTCCCTGTAGCCGGAGTTGAGTTTGGACTTCTTGGCAGAGGAAGCAGCGGGGGTAGACCTGCAGGACGTGCTATCCCGCCTGGAACACCTATTTCGCATACTGAACCAAGGATGTTTGACAGGCTGTGGCACAGTATGAAGAAAGTGTCTTGCTCTTGACGTGAGAGTTTCACTATCTGGTCATTAGGTGATGAGCTGTGCTGGACAGTCTCGTAGCTTCTTGTGCTGATGCTTGATTACAATTTTGGCTTCAGTGTATGAGACAGGCTGTCGATGCTGTCATTAGGCTGTCGATGCTGTCATTGCTTGGGATGGTGGAGCGGTAAAAGACAGGAGATAGAAGTCCATCACTGGTGAAGAATTTCTTAAATAAAGTTTACAAAACACTTGGAAATAGCCACAGACAACTTAATAATCTTAAATCCGAATCATGTCATCTGTAATTGCAATTGTAAAAAAAAAAAAAAAAATGGCCTAACTCTATTACTGGTTCCACGGATCAGCCTCATTACGCTCGAGGCAATTCTATACATGTCCGGCCTTTAACATCAGGATTTCATTCAGTGTCATCTGTTTCATGGAAGTGTATAGCGAATGAGCAGTATCACAGCATAGTCCCAATTTATGAGTGAGTAAAGCGAAACGTTGATTCTAAACTTTTGAGGACATAAAGAAAAACCAACTTCTTATTCCACTTTGTTTCCTTTTGTTTTTTTCTGTTTTGTTTTGATCAGTTGTGTCAGGTAGGTCATGCTGAGGTCTGCAAGTTCCATGAACGGGAACTCTGGACTCCCAAGATCTCTAGGAAAAACTGGTACAAGGAGAACAGAGTGGTGATGGATAAAATAGGAAGTGATGGAACCTAGTGAGGAATCTGTCACTGCATCTCGCCAAGAAAATATAACTTCAAGAGTTTCCGTGACAGCAATAATAATACTACTGCTACAACAGCAGCAACAACAACAACACCTACAACAACAACACCTGCTACTATTACTACTACTACTACTACTACTACTACTACTAATAATAATAATAATAATAATAATAATGTTAGTAACTTTTTTCATCCTAGAAAACGATAGCCGATGGAACATTTCTCATAGATGATATGTGTCTATTTCCAGGTTCTTTTGTACGTTCTCTTAAAATAACGGGGCTATAATAGTAATTTACCATCATCATCATCATCATCATCATCATCACTCTGCAAAATAATGGCTAGCAACATTACGAAGAACGTATTTATAAGACCCCTTTCTCTCTCCCTGTATCTGTCTGTCTGTCTGTCTGTCTCTTAACAGAGTCGCAAAAGTTACGCCAGGGAGAGCTAAATGCAGCATTTCAACAGCTTTTTTAAAGATATTCGTTTGATTAAACTAATCTTGAAATTACCCTAAAGTGCCCACATATTAAAAGAAAACATAATAAATCGTCATATTTGTACAGCGATCTTTTAAGCCACAGTTGCGTCAGTGGTGAAAGGCAGAACTCTATTTGGACATCCTTGAAGTCTGAGTGCCAACCAAACGTGTCATGGTGTGTCATGCCGACCTCTTTTCATCCTCTGACATCACCAGGGGTAGGTCGCGTCGACCTCTCCTTGTGCCGCCACGTGATGCCCAATTCTGATGAAGGCCAATGATCTTCTTAACTCTTGCGTCTTTTGCTTCTGATCGATGGGAATTATGATTTTAATCTGATATGGAAAGTTTGCTCCTTCTGGTTGGCTGGGGACCGCATTACAGTTTGAATGGAGGCCTCGCATGAGATTTCAAAAGGACGGTGCACCCGTGGAATGAAAGGGCAACGATACGCCCCTGAAAAACTGAGAAGAACTGGCCACACAATGTTGAAAATAAAGGATGGTTGAAAGCGCCTCTGTTCAGAATGGTGATCGTTTCATCTGCCTCGTAGTTTGAAGTTTTTATTTTATCTTTTTTTTTCAAATAAATGTGCACCGAATTCTCAATAAATAAAAATAAAAGGCTATGAAAAAGGAGATCTATGAAAAAAGGAGATCCACGAAAAAAGGAGATCTATGAAAAAAAGGAGATCGAGTGAAGGAGAATGGCTTACAGGATTTAAATGTTGATTTAGTTGCACACACACGCCTGCCTGCAGAGAGTTAATAATGACATGATGTAAAAGTTTAACGCTGGGCTCTTGATTAACCCTTTGCCAACGCACTTCACAATAAACTGTGCGGCTGTCTTAATAAGTGTTATAGACCGCCTAAAACTGACGTAAAGATTGTCACTCATTTAATTATGTTGCTGAAATGTGCTAAATACATTCTCTCTCTCTCTCTCTCTCAGCCTTTTTTGTAAGGTAATACATGCTTTCATTTCAAACATTGACAGATATGCCGGCTGTTTCTTCTTCTTCTTCTTCTTCTTCTTCTCCTCCTTTTTCTTCCTCTTCTTTCTTTCTTTCTTTCGTTCTTTTTCTCTTCTCTATTTTTCTTTTTCTTTCTTTCATTCTTTCTTCTTCTTCCTCTTCTTCTTCGTCTTCGTCTTCTTCTTCTTCTTCTTCTTCGTCTATCTCCATGGAACTGCTAGCTGGTGTGCTTTGCAGTCGATGCTGTGAACGTGTTCGGGCACATCATTGCGTCGGCTTGAGAACGGGTTATGGCACCTACTCCTCCAGTCCCTGACTGCAGCTTTGAAAAAAAAAAACACACAGCAGGGGGCTGTGCCATACTTCTTTAGCAGGCTTCTTTGTCATGGGGGGGGGGGGGGAACTATGGCGATCCCTGTCCCGTTAGTTAGGCTAGGTTATGGATGGATCATCATCACTGCACACCTGGACACGCCCATAGATGCTTCGAAGTGTATATCCCCCCTCCCCCAGGGTGTAGCCACCAAAGGTGCCACTCGGTGTTGACTGAAGACTCCACTCGTGCGCCCAAGCCACAGGTTTAGTCCCTGACACCCCCGATCTTCACTCACGACTCTTACATCCGGGGCAGCGATGTCAAGTCACCTCTTCTCAGAGTCCTCCCGCTGTTAAATGTTCACATCCCCAGAGTCAGCGTCCCGTGTACGACATCCAGAAGTCTGTTGGCTGTGAACGCCAAAGTGCACTGATATTTACCGATCTTCTACTGACTCCTGCGTCTTTGGCTGTGATAGATGGGATGTACGTTCGATACCAGTGGAATCAGCCACGAGAGAAGCTGCTTGGCGAGGTCCACAGAACATCCTATATCTACAACCTTCAAAACTGGCTTTTGAAAACAAAGAAAAATACTGTACAAATTGAGATGAAAAAGATTCTAGGAGAAATAGACGCTGGTTAATGGTACAAGGGAAAAGAAAGAGAGAGAGAGAAAGAGAGAGAATGAGGCATAAATTATGTATAGGAGATAAAAATAGAAAAATTGTTATAGAAAACAACAACGACAAAAAAAAAAAAAAACCCCAAAACAACAGAGTGATATTTCGGCAAAAATGCCCTTATCGAGAACCACAGAGAAGACTAAGGAGATGGTATAAAGAGGAAAAGAAACAGTGAAGACAAAAGACAGATAAAAACATGAAGCCAAAAAACAAAAAAACAAAAAACAAAAAATGAAAAGCTTATTTGAGTTCTGCTTGTTGCTGCGTCTTGTCGGATCGTTAACAAGTGCGGAAAAAAGATACTTTTTTTTGGATGTGTATTTTTATCTGTCTGTGGTGCCTTCACACTTTCTTTTCCTAAAAAAACAACAACTGTTCTTTCCGCATTCGTCTCCGTCCAGTTTGACAGGAAAAGTGCCACTATGGGTTAAAGGACATGGACCTGACCTGACTCGGGCGTTCAACAAGTCTATAAAATCTTTGACCCATGTGAAGTTACGTAAAGTTCATGATGTTACACATCCCTCTTCTCTTTGGCCCATGTGAAGTTACGTAAAGCTCATGATGTTACACATCCCTGTTCTCTTTGGCCCATGTGAAATTACGGAAAGCTCACGATGTTACACATCCCTGTTCTCTTAGACCCATGTGAAATTACGTAAAGCTCACGATGTTACACATCCCTGTTACTATTACAACGTTCTTTTCAAAATCGTGTACCATCACAACCACATGAAAAGCGAAACATCTTCGGCATTATTATTCAGCACCTGCAACAGGCCAGTAAAGCTACTGCCTTCTTAACAAGCTCCACATCCAGCGCAGAGGAGACTTTGTTCATCGGTCACTCAAGAGTAGGTCAAGTTCTTTATAATCTTCGTCTTGTTGACTTGGCCATCTCTCTCCTACATGATTATCGATGCTGGCACTATTTATGGTGAAGAAAACAGACATACTTGTATGTAGAGAAAGAAATCCATAGCGACCGCGATAACAGAGAAGATCTACAGAAATCATTTCTTCTCTCTTTTATGTCTTTTTTAATAAGCTTTTGACCCCTTATATTACATTATACTATTACATCATATTACTATTATAACATAAAGAATATAATACAAAAAGTAATAAGTAATTATTGCAATTTTCTTTAACGAAGCAAACAAAAGAAACAGAAGAAGAGGAAAGAAGAAGAAGAAGTTTCTTCTAAAATTATGAATGAAAGTGAATGAATGAGTGATATATATATATATATATATATATATATATATAATATATATATATATATATATATATATATATATAAAGACAGAGAATCAAAATTCCTTACACATTTCAGGAACGAACAAACGATAACCATTGGGAAATCTCAAGGGCAAAAAAAAGGACACAAATATATCAAGTGTCTGACCACGTGGCACGTGGAAAGTAAGGACAGAACAAAAAGTAGGTTAGAAACACCAGGGAAAGCTTAGATGTGAGAAGCTTGATCGTCGAAGCAAACAGGCCCGACAAGTCAGTTAAGTTAATTTCTGTCCACTCAAGCAAAGTATGGTTAAATCTCGCCTGGGTCTCCCATGCGATTAAGCGATTATGCTGCTATGTCCGGCCATGTTGGTCTATGCAAGATCTGCTGATGAATACGAGGACTCCAGTTACCATTCCAGAGGAAGTAACTCAGTATTTTCTTCACGTAAAGTTTCCTAGAGTTATCTGCGTTTATTCTAGAAAATCAGTGGTTCCCAATTGGTGGTCCATGGACCCTGTCTTGTGAGCCCGTGACAAAAATAAAAGGTTCTTTAAAAAAAAAAATTTAACTGTGAAATCTTTAGTAACCGTTGAATCCTGTATAGAGGACATTCACATTTTTCTGATGCGAACCGTTTTACAGGCTCCGTGACAATCTAATCTGACGGTGTCCTACAGCCGGGCAATCTCGAGAAGAACAAAGAAGATGTTAGAAAGAGACTGATCTTTGATGCTACAGGAACGTGGACAACGTGTTCACGATAGACCAAGCTAAGCCAGCATGGCAGGAAGGTGACTTTCAACCCCCACAGTTATTCTCGTTCGATCACTACTGCCAAGTGAGAAAGAATAGTTGTACAGTACGTGCATGTGTGTGTGTGTGAGAGTGAGTGAGTGCTTGCGTGTGTGTGTTGATTTCACGTTCTAAAGAGAAGATTACAACAAAAATGGAGCAGTTTTTCCCGAATGGGATCGTCGGAAAAGATCAAGAAGTGATACAGTACAGGAAACAAGAGACTCTCGTTTGGCGTCATCCGTTTATTATACCATCGTTTTCTGAGGCTACTTCTACTGTTCATAGGTCAAAGTCTGCTTGTGTGACATCTCAACCGGCTCATAACACAACAAATATCAGCCAAGGACAGCCATGATTATATTCACGATGGGTTACCTCAGGCAACAAGGAGCGATTTCTAGCCAAAGTCCATCAAGGGCCCTGGACCACTTTTTATTTGGCAAACGGGGGCCCCAGCATAATATGTGCATTCAAGATAAGGAGATTGTGAGCCCCCCACCATCCAAGTACACAATAGGGGTCCTAGAAAACTACCCATGGGCCCTCCTGGGGGAGAACCCCAACCCAAATTCATTTGAGTGGCTGCTTGTATTATGTACAAAGTCACACAGACGCCTCGCCACTGAAAGGCCTCAGACTTGCTAGTTCTGTACACTGTAACATGATGGAAGCACTGATACTACAAACAAAGCTGTCGAGCTAGTCTTTTGTACGCTGTGTGTGGGAAGAACAAGTTGTCGAAGACTTTGTATTTTTCATATGAACTTGTATACAGAACAGCAGAGTCAGGTATTTTCATGTGAACTTGTATACAGCACAGCAGAGTCCAGGTATTTTTATATGAACTTGTATACAGCACAGCAGAGTTCAGGTATTTTCATGTGAACTTGTATACAGCACAGCAGAGTCAGGTATTTTCATGTGAACTTGTATACAGCACAGCAGAGTCCAGGTATTTTTATATGAACTTGTATACAGCACAGCAGAGTTCAGGTATTTTCATGTGAACTTGTATACAGCACAGCAGAGTCAGGTATTTTCATGTGAACTTGTATACAGCACAGCAGAGTCCAGGTATTTTTATATGAACTTGTATACAGGACAGCAGAGTTCAGGTATTTTCATGTGAACTTGTATACAGCACAGCAGAGTCAGGTATTTTCATGTGAACTTGTATACAGCACAGCAGAGTCCAGTTTTAAATGGCTGAACGACCTTTTGAATGAGAACCAAATTTCTTGATAGAAATTTGTAGGCCTGACAATAGGTAATGCTGGCGCTATGATGGGGGAAATTGACAGACTTCCTGCTTGGGTGGACGATGAAGCATCTTAATGAAATGGACCCACTGTTGCATTCATCGAGAAGCGCTGGCAACAACAACAAAAAATATGTCAAATTCATTAAAGAATGTATATGATGTTAAGTGGTAAAGAATGTTAACTGTATTAAATATCAAGGTCTGAACCCGCGGATTTTCTCCAAATTGTGTGAAGACATGGGAAGTCAGCATTCAGAGTTACTTTTTACATTCTGAAATGCATTGGCTGTTAAGGGGAAAGATACTGAAGATATTCCTTTGAGTTACGTGCTGAAATGATACTGTTCATTTGATCAATTGTGACTTTTTTTTCCTGGTTGTTTATGGCGGTCTGTTTAGCAGTTATTTTCAAATGTTTGAACACTCTCAACATAGGACTTCAAGGTGCTGATGTGAACATGTTTACTGTTGAAGAGAAGACTTAGGCAGTGATAACAAAAAGAGGGGAAAACCTACAGATCTGGTCAAACCGAGTTGAAAGTGATATATTCAGTAATAATCCAAGACTGCAGACATTCCTGGAGCCCAGGGAAGAAGAACTACAATCACAAATCCAACAAACCATCACAAAACATCTGTGTGATATAACGACTACCTTCAGAGATTAACCTCCCTGCACCAAATTCTGAAAACTCATGGACAAGGAATCTTCTGCATGTGGTGATGCTGTACAGGTAACTAGTCTGTCTGTGGAAGACCAAGATGGATGGAGTTGTTGACTTATCTTGTGATGGTTCACTGAAAATAATTTTCAAAGAAAGCAGACTGGAACACTTCTGGGTGAAGGTTTTTTTTTTCTGATCATAAGAAGGTTGGTAAGAAAATGTTGAATCATCTCGTTCCCTTATGTTCCAGATACCCTTGTGAAGAAACGTTGTCCACATACTGTTATATGAAGAACAAGTGCAGGAATCGGTTTGGTCCAGATCTAAGTTTTAAAAAAAGGAAATAATGGACCAGGTGTGGAAGCTATTGCTCGGAATAAAAAGAGGAATGATTTCTCTCAGCATATTTAGTTTGGGTTAGCAGTCACACATTTCATATTCTGCTCATTTGTCAGAACAAGTAGGAATGTTAATTGCTGTCTGTTTTGTGTTAACTACACTGTTGTCATTTTGAAAATCCGTCTGTTCTCTAGTGTTGCGTTTAGTCATTAAAGGTTACCCATATTTGCTGGAAAAAATTATTTTTGCTTTTAAAATATATACGTACGCGTATATTCATACCTGTACAGATTTGAATATAATATGGGGGAGGGGGGTCCGTGGACCGGATTTTTAAACAACATGGGGTCCGCGGACATTTCTTAACTGGGATCTATAAGTATAGATTATAGGAGTGAAAATGTCACAAGTACTGCGTCCAATAGCCGGTTGCTTGCGTCAGAGAGGGTGAACAATATCAGATCAAGACTGTATCCTTACTTTCCGTAACAAGTTCTACCTGGATAAAGAGTTAGGGTGTATAGTTCTTCTGGCGGTGGAGTCTGTTAAAGAGTTCATTGTGCACTGCACCTCTTCCTCTTTTTTTAGCTTCGCTTCGAGGCTGCTAAAATATCTGTCGTAACCCACTCCTCATCCTACCCCATGCATATGCAGTAGCATCTTAAGTGCTTCATAGAAAATCCTGGAAGCAGTTTCAGAGACTGAGCAAGAAGAATCTATCTATCTATCTATCTATCTATCTATCTATCTATCTATCTATCTATCTATCTATCTATCTATCTATCTATCTATCTATCTATCTATCTGTCTGTCTGTCTGTCTGTCTGTCTGTCTGTCTGTCTTTTTGTCTGTTTATCTGTCTGTCGATGTGTAATGTACAGCTTGTATATAGATGCGCAAGTGATGGTTGTCCTCACTTTGGTACTCGATAAAAGAAAGCCCAGGACCTGGTGCAAGACTCACCTGTAACATGAGGATCAAAGAATATATGCCCGACCGTCACCAGTGGCAATACTGGCCAAGAGATTTGACGATGTCGATAACTTGAGTCTAGTTGCAGAATTCTTCCAAAGATATCAAACTAGAAAGTCTGAGGGTGTTAGAAGAAGAAGAACAAGAAGAAGTAAGAATGACGGTGAATGAATGAGTAAGAGAAAGAGAAAGACAGATAGAAAGACATAGAGATACAGAGAGAGACGAAGAGAGAGACACAAATATATAGGCATACGTAGAGAGAGAAAGAGAGAGACAGAAGAGAGGGACACACAAAGGGATGGGTAGAAAGAGAGGGATAGAAAGGGAGAGAGAGAGACAGAAAGAGAGGGACAAGGAGAGAGAGACAGAGAAAGAGAGAGAAAGAAAGAGAGGCACAAATAGAGTCAGAGCGAGAGACAGAGACTGACAGAATGAGACAGAGACAGACAGAATGAGACAGACAGACAGAATGAAAGCGAAAGAGAGAGACAGAGAGGTAGAGAAAGACAGATGCGGAGGAAAAGACAGAAGGAGAGAGACAGAGGCAGAGAGAGAGAGAGACAGAGAGACAGAGGCAGAGAGAGAGAGACAGAGAAAGAGAGAGGGGGAAACAGTGAAAGAGAGAGAGAGACAGTGAAAGACAGAGAAGGAGAGAAACAGAGAAGAAGAAAGACAGAGACAGAGAGCTAGAAAAAAAGAGAGACGGAAGTAGTGAAACAGAGATTGAGACAGACAGAAAACCAGAGAGAGAGAGAGAGAGAGAGAGAGAGGCATAGAAACTGAGACAAAGGAAGACAGAAGGAAGAGACATAAAAGGTGTGAATATATATGAGACAAACACATGACCGAACCTTTCGCCAGGGGAAGAGAGAGAGAAAAAAAAGAAGTTATAAACGACAATCCTGTAATAAATGGAAACAAGACTCACCAACACTCGACACCGTAACTAGATTATGGGAAAATACCCTCACCACAGAGTGATGTAGAGCCTCTATAATAAGACGTCCTGTAATGAAGAACTCAACGGTTCCAAGTCTGTCCACTTAATGTCCTCAGTCGGCCACTTTCTCCTTCCTTCTCCTCGTTATATTAATCTAGATTTATATATTTCTCTTCTACGTTACTTAAACTATCCTTCTTTTTTTTCACTTGTTGTTTCTGGTGTTTCTGTTGTATCAGCCTGTTCTATGTCAACATAACAGGCCCGGGAGAAAGGCACCTGTTTGAATTCTAACTGTTTTTCTGTTAAGCTTTCTTACTATCGGCCTTTGCATGAAAATACCTTTCTGTGGTTGTGTATTGGTTTTGTCTTCTGTGGTGGAGCAGTCTGTTCCAGATCTTCACACAGAGTGGAACTCAGATAAGCTGTAGTATGTGTATTGGTTTTGTCTTCTTTGTTGTTCTTGATAAAGGGATTTTGCTGACGTACTGGGTTGGTGTTATTGCTTTTCATAACCAGTTCACTGTTCTAGTTACCTTCTATGGCTATTTTCTTTCAGTTATTCTTTCTCTTTCTGTCCTTTCTTTTCTATAGCTGTACCATGCATATTTGACTAATCTTACTGTAGTGACAGAAAATGCTTTGTTATACGGCGAAGAAGAACTGTTAAGATTAATGTGCTTCTTCTTCTTCTTCTTCTTCATCTTCTATCTCCCTGGAACTACAAACATTATATTCTTTGCTGTGGATGCAGAGAAAGTGTTAAAACATAACATGGTGTTGGATTTGGCGTGGATTATAGTGACTTTTTTTTTCAGTCCCCAAGTGAAGCTAGAAACCAGGGGGCGTGTGTGTTACTTCTTTAGCAGACTCCACCTCCTTGGGGATTATGGCGATCGCTGCCCCTTTGACAAGACTAGGCCTGTTACTTGTGGTACTAATTAAGAGTTGGGAACGGGTCTTGGTCAGTTATGGATCGCTGACTGCCATATGGGACAGCGTCTTCACACCCCCCCCCCTTCCCCCCACCCACCCCACGTAAGTTCTCTCTCATGCATCAAAGTTCTTTTCCTCTTGGCTCAAATGCATGATATTATACACAGAGTGCTTATAGAGAAGGCATGAGACAGACACTGTTTACAGAGACAAAGAAAGATCTCACTTTATCTCCTGGCAAGAGATGGCTGATTAAGAAACAGTCAGTCAGTCATTTGCATGTTCCTTGTGGAACTTTGCCTCCCTAACAGCTCTTCTGTAGGCCTCTCGGTTACAAACAAGATGCCTTGCTACTGATGCATCCATTTGCAGATTATCAACGATGTCTTGCAGCCATCTTCGCCTTGGTCTTCCTCTCTTTCTTTAAGAAACAACGAAAACAGAACAAACAAAAAAACACTTCGTCTAGTCGATAATCACTGGCATCTCCTTTTCTCCGTCTTTAATGTCCTAAAAGCTATTTCCAGTTCTAGAGGAAGGCACTGAGATAAGGCATGCAGTTTGCTTGAAAACGATAAGATTTCTATTGTCCCGACAGAATACTACAGGTAAACCAACTAACAAATTTATGTACATCAGTGATTCTTAATCTGGGGGCCACTGGATTCCAGGGTAATCCACAGAAGAAGTTTTAGAGGCTCAAAGACCAGCAAATGAATTATCTCCCATTAAAAAAGATCTTAGCATCACTTGGGTTTCTATACATTACTTTTTTTTTTTTACATTTGCGGGCCACAGCTGTTCTCCGGTGGGAAAGGGAGTCCACAACTGTTGTCAGACTGGAAAGGGGGTCCACAACTGTTGTCAGACTGGAAAGGGGGTCCACAGCTGAGAATAGTTAAGAACCGCTGATGTAGATAGTTAATGGGTAACTCGGAGACGTGAGTAGAAGAAGTAATAAAACACAACGAGAAATGAATTCAGGCTAAAACAGAAGTAAATTCAAGTTAAAACACAAACATAACTAAACTGAGGCTGAGACACAAACAGGCGTAAAGTGAGGCTGAAACACAAACATAATTAAACTGAAGCTGAGACATAAATAGGCGTAGAGTGAGGCTAAAACACCAACAGAAATAAAATGAGGCTGAAACACACACACACATAAGTAATTTGAGGCGGAAACTCAAACAGAACTAAACTGAAGCTGAAACACACAGATAAGTAAAGTGAGGCTGAAACACACACATAATTAACTGAGGCTGAAACACAAACATAATTAACTGAGGCTGAAACATACAGATAAGTAAAGTGAGACTGAAACACAAACAAAACTAAACTGAAGATGAAACACAAACAAAGCTAAACTGAGGATGAAACACAAATAAAACTAAAATGAGGCAGAAACACAAACAAAACTAAACTGAGGATGAAACACAAACAAAACTAAACTGAGGATGAAACACAAACAAAACTAAATTGAAGATGAAACACAAACAAAACTAAACTGATGTTGAAACACATAAAAAAATAAACTAAAGCAGAAACACAAACAGAACTAAACGGAGGCGGAAATTCAAACATCTGAATTCAGGTGAAAAACAGACATAACTAAACCGAGACTGAAACACAAACAGAACTGAATTCAGGCTGAAATACAAACAGAACTGAATTCATGCTGAAACACAAACAGAACTAAATTCATGCTGAGACACAAACAGAACTGAATTCATGCTAAGACACAAACAGAACTGAATTCAGGACGAAACACAAACAGAACTGAATTCAGGACGAAACACAAACAGAACTGAATTCAGGACGAAACACATGCGGAACTGTGCTGATGCTAAAAAAAACAAACATCAATGCTCTTAGATATGAAATTGCGAAAACGATGTCTTAGTGTTTTTATATAACACATCATCATCATCGTCATCAACATCATCATTATCATTCCATACTGCTTCCCCAGTAAAGGTTGGCTGCAGTAGTTGTCTAACATCCTCTGGTCTTCATTGTCACAATGCCACGTCTATATCTTTGCCTTCCTCGTGCTTTTTTTCCTTCCATCTTTTTCAACTAGCACTGTTTTTCTTGCTGTATTACGTCCCTTGATATGGCCGAAATATTTTAGCGCCTGGTTCTACTTGTTTCCATTTATTTCTCTTTTCAGTATCAGGTCAGTTAGTACTTCTTTGTTTTTTTTCCTGTCCATGAAATTCTTCATTTTCCTCTTTATATTCACGTCTCAAGGGTCATTTTTTAGTTGAAAAATGATTTTATAACACTTTATTTTCTCTCTCTTTATCGATTGTGTAAACAGATTTCTTCTGTTTTCATTACTTTTATTATCTTTTCTGCTTTATTTTCTGTTTTATTTAAAAAAAATAATCTTAGTGTCAGTTTTATAGCGATAAAGAAGTTAAAATCTGATAATAAAATTATCAATATTTAATTTCCGACATACCACATTCTAAATGAAAATTTTAGTTTCTGAACTAAATCAAATCTAATATTCATTATCACCATTTTTGCATCCCCGCACAAACGGGACAATAAATTCTCTCCCGGCCATTCAGTAATAATTGTCTTTTGAAAAGAGGAACAATGAACGCTCCCAGGAAATGAAACATTGTTCTGTAGCAGTGATGTCCCCTTGAGGCTTTCCTCCCACTCCCCCCTTCTCCCCCAAAAAATGTTAATGCTGTACGTGTCAAGGTCGACTGGATGAAGGCAGGAAACACATCTCAACGACAGCCTGTTTATATGATTTCAACCAAGTGTCCGTCTTATCTCTTCGCGACACCGGAGCAAAGCGTCTCAAATATTCGCTTCTTTGTCTCAGATTTTCGACGTTAATTCGGCTTAATATTTTAGACCTTAACTCAGAATAATGCATATTAATGAAGCATTTTTGTTTTTACAAATATTCTTTCATTACTGTGATAATTTTCTTGAATTAATGCCCACTTTTTTATTTTTTTTATTTTAACGTTCACAGAAGACACGAAGATACTTTCTACGTGAATGTTCTCGTTTATATCTAAATGCACTGACAAGGGGCACGTACAAGTTTGCGTCAGAATTTCTCTGCAGCGCTTTTCGTGCAGCGCTATGGGCCCTGGTACTGGCATGGAATCCTCAAGGAAATAGAGAACGAGGAAGACCTGGAGACTTACTTGGAGAAGAGAAATTATGACAGTGCTCAGAGACAAGGGATGCACATGGAAGGAAGCAGAGAATAATTCCAAGAACAGGGATGACCGGAGAGTCTTTATCCGTGGCCTGTGCTCTCAAGGGAGTGAAAGGTGATGATGATGATGATGATGGTCCCTGGCTAGCTCTTTATATATTCTGCGAGAAGCTGTCATGAAGACGAATATAAATAGCACTAAATAAACAAGGAGACATCAGTCAGTCAGTCATTTGCATGTCCCTTGTGGAACATTTCCTCCCTAACAGCTCTCCTGTAGGCCTCTCGGTTGTGAGCAAGATGCCCTGCTGCCTATGCATCCATTTGCAGCCATCTTCGCCTTGGTATTCCTTTCTTTCTTTTTCCCATCATATGCCCTTCTCCAAATTCTCATGACGTTTAATGTGTTCAAAATATTTACGTTTTCTCTGTTTAATCCTCTTTACTAGCCAGGCTTCTTCAACATTAAGTTCTTGTAGTATAGATATATTTGTTCTTTTTTGTGTCCATGGTATTTGAAGAACTCTTCTGTAGCATTTACATTCAAAGGCATTTATGTGTTTCTCGGCTGTTTTGTTAAGTGTCCAGGTCTCACAGGCATATGTTGCGATGGGAAAGATGCATGCCCTTATAAATCTTATTTTTGTAGTTCTGTCGGTTCCACTCCACAGCTTCTTTAGTTGTTTTACTTTCTGAAGAGCGATAGACGTCCTCCTTTTTATATACCTCATTGTATGTCCATTATTAGTTAGTACTGATCCAAGATATTCAAAACTCTCCACCGCGTCCACTTTCTCCTCATTGATGTATATTTCAGGTGCCTTATTTGCTTTGTCAGTTGTCATCAGTTTAGTTTTCTTCGTAATTAAGATAGAGGTTTTGCTCTCTACTATTCTTACGGACTGACATAATTAATTTATGAACAGACATACAGAAAATTACCGCTCTCTTCCCAAATCAGCTTGAGCGTTTTATATTCGGTTGTTATGTTTGTCCTTACTCATCATATTAAAGCATACGCTTTCCTAGTGTATACGAAGTATGTATGAGGGAAAGTATCAAATAATAAGTGACGAGGTGAAAAGAACGGGGATACACATTTTGGGAATCTATGAACATTGATGGAAAGGATCAGTACACTGATAATATCTTTATATACTCTGGTGGAGAAGTAGGAGGAAAGAATGGAGTGACTTTTTACTTGGACAAATCAACATCAAAAGCATTACTAGGCTACAATCCAGTAAATGATAGAATCCTCACAATCAGACTTAAGGGCACTCCTAGAAATGTAACAATCATCCAGATATATGCACCTACATCAGCAGCAGACGAAGAGGAAGTAGAAGACTTTTATAACACACTGCAAACGACGATAGAAAAGGTACGTAAAAAATGATATTGTATTAATAATAGGCGATTTCATACAGACGATTGGTACAGAAAGGGCAGAAGACGAAGGATATGTTGTGGGGAAATTTAGCATAGGATATAGAAATGAAGCAGAGACAATATAATTGTGTTTTGCATGGAAAATGAGCTAATGATTGCTAACACACTTTTTAAACAACATCCAAGAAGACTTTACACATGGACATCGCCTGATGGTAAAACCAGGAATCAGATAGATTACATTTTAGTGCAGAGAAGGTGGAGATCAAGTATAACATCAGCAAAAACTTTACCAGGTGCTGATTGTGACACGGACCATGAGTTATTAATAGCAGACATGAAGATAAAGATAAAAAAGACAGTTACGGGATCAAGACCACTCTGCTTTGATCTTACAAAAATACCAGAACAATATGGTATAGAAGTGAAGAACCGTTTCGTAATCCTGATGGATGTACAGGTGGAGATGACACCAGATGAATTGGCTACGTAGGCCAGAGATATCTTAATAACAACAACTAAAGACATGGTTCCAGTAAAGAAAGCACAAAAGAATGAATGGATTACAGCAGCACACAAGAACTGATAAAACAACGTAGAGAAATGAAGACACAATGGAAAGTGACAAACAACAACAAAGAGGAATATAAATCATTAACAAAAGAAGTTCGAAGAATCATAAGAAAAGACAAAAAACAATACATACAAGATTGTTGTGAAAGAATAGAAGGACATCAGAAGTGTGGAACAGATAGTGAAATGTTTAAAGAAATGAAGACATTGACGAGAAATGTCACACCTAAGCTAAATGTAATTTGTGACAAGATGGGGAATACCTTGACAGAGACAGAGGAAATTCTAGAAAGATGGAAGGAATATTGTAGAGGAATGTATGAAACAATGGACTGTGAAAGCAGAAATCAACAGTGTGAATTATTATTGGAGGAGAAAGAACCCGAACCGACAATATAAGAAGTTTTATGGGCAATAAAGAATCTGAAAAATGGTAAATCACCAGGATGTGATGAGATAACAGCTGAACTTATTAAAGGAGGAGGAAAGGAATGTGCAACAATCTATCATGCTCTATGTAAAAAGATATGGCATTCCGGTATTTGGCCAAAAGAATGGAAAAGAACTGTATTCATACCACTGCCAAAAAATGGTAAACTGAAATTATGCACAAACTACAGAACTGTTGCCCTGATTAGTTATGACAGTAAAAAACCGTTAAAAATCATAATGGGTAGACTTCGTAAGAAAATAGAAGAAGTCAATATGGTCCAAGCTGGTTTCAGGCAAGGAAGAGGATCAAGAGATCATATATTCAATATAAGATTAATAATAGAGAAATACAGAGAGTTTAATGTGAATCTATATTTATCCTTTATAGACTACTCAAAGGCATTTGATTGTGTACAACACCAGAAACTTTGGGGAAAATGGAAAAAATGGGATTTCCAACACATTTGATACAATTAACATGACTGTTGTATCTATACCAACAAGCAGCAGTAAGAGTAAATGGTGAAACAACTACTTGGTTTGATATAAAACAGGGGGTCATCAGGAGTGCATAATGTCGCCTTACTTATTTAACTTGTATACTGAAAATATAATGAGGAATGTTAGAAAATATGTAGACAAGGAATATTATGATACCATAACACTTGGAGGTTATGAAATACCAGAGATTAGATATCCTGATGACACAGTGTTACTGTCCACAACACAAAAAGGAAAGGAAAAACTAATTATGTCAGTCTGTAAGAATAGTGAAGAGCAAAACTCTAACTTAATGCGAAGAAAACTAAATTGGTGATAACCGATAAAATAAATAAGGCAGCTGAAATATGTGTCAATGAGGAAAAATTGTAAAAAGTGGAGAGTTTTGAATATCTTGGATCACTACTAACTAATAATGGAGATACAATGAGGGAAATTAAAAGACGGACATCTATCGCTCTTCAGAAAGTAAAACAACTAAAGAATCTGTGGAGAGGAACAGACAGAACCACAAAAATAAGATTTTTAAGGATATGCATCTTTCCTGTGAGACCTGGACACTTAACAAAGCAGCTGAGAAACACATAAATGCCTTTGAAAGTAAATGCTACAGAAGTTATTTAAATATCATGGACACAAAAAAGAACAAATATATCCATACTAAAAGAACTTAATAAGGCTGGCTAGTAAAGAGGATTAAAGAGAGAAAACTTAACTATTTTGGACACATTAAACGTCATGATAATCTAGGGAAGACAGTTTTTGGAAGGATACATAATGGAAAAAGAAAGAGAGGAATACCAAGGCGAAGATGGCTGCAAGACATTGTTGATAATCTGAAAATGGATGAATCAACTGCAGGCCATCTTGTTCACAACCGAGAAGCCTACAGGAGTTCTGTTTGAGAGGCAAAGTTCCCCAAGGGACATGCAAATGAATGAATGAATGAGTATGTATGTCAGTTATATAGATGCCCTAGTGTATGTGTCAATTATATAGCTTTCCTTGTGTACAAGTATATGTCAGTTATGTAGCTTTCCTAGTGTGCAAGTATATGTACTTTACTGTAGTAAATATATTATAACAAAATGTATAAACTAGATTACCATTGTATCACTCTCTCCCCATTCCACTCCCCCCTCCTCCTCCTTATTTACGACCCACCTATCACACATAACAAGTCTCCATTTAAACATTCTTTACACTCTATCATGCGCTCTTCTTAACACAGCCTCTTACAAGTCGCATCTAAGTGCTCCATTCATTGTGTTTTATTCTATTTTGTTACATTCTTATTTCTTTAACACTTAATTCATGTGAATTTATAATTTGTTTTCTCTCTTTCTCTCTCTCTCTCTCTCTCTCTCTCTCTCTCTCTCTCTCTCTCTCTGTTTCTCCTTCCCTGTTTTTGTTGTTGTTATTGTTGTTGTGATTTTAAGGTTCACACCGAAATTTTACAACTGTATGCTTGTTAAGTAATAAAGCTGCTCCTATTTTAATATTTTTAGTGTTGTGAACTCTTATTATAATATTGATGAAGTTGAAGTTCTTGATATCTTAATATTGATGACTTGAGAAGTGTTCTTTAAATCAACACATCACACATCGAGGTTTCCACAAACATTACAACATTCGCTAAACCAGAGCAGAGCAAGTCCGATGAAATGTTCACTGAATTCATTTATTTTGACAGATAAGATCAAGATGTATAATAGACAACATCACTTGAAATAATTTGTAATATGACATAAACTTCATTAGTTCCGCCGTTGAAGCACATAATCATCTGTTCACAATATCAAACTCTATCACATCCTACGAGCAACATTTCAGCTCAGCTATTATATCAATTTTTTTTATAAATAGGAAACTACGAGGTTTTGGTACGGTAAAGTAAGAGCAGAAATATTGTAGGATTAGACCTTTAAAAAATCATAGACAAAGCACTTTAGTGAGACGTAAGAGAAAGAAAAATCACAAGAGGGATTCACCTGGGATTCGAACACGGACTCCTCTTACTTTAGCTATTATATCAGACCTGCAAGACGTGGTCAGAAGTTCATCGATTAGATCAATGTACTCGAAGTTTCAAAAGTAAGAATTCTCCAAAATCACCTGAAACACATCTTCAGACTAATGCTACTTCTCGTTCTCTTTCTTGTTCTTATACTTCTTGTCTTCTCTTTTCGTGCCCCCCTCCCCCTGTGTTCTACCGTCTTCCTTCTCTCGTCATCCTTCTAAAACTACCCCCTGACTTATATTTCGTAAGTCAGTTGTCCAATAGGCCACGCCTCTAAATATTTAATCGGTCAGCGGGCCTAGTCGGTCTACTCCCTTATTTCCAAAAAACCGTGTGCAAATAGCGCCTTAAAATTAGCCATCAAGCCCTACGTGTCAGTTGCGTCAATTCCGTCTATCTAATTGTTATTTTTAACTAAGTCCACTATCTCTCTCATAGAGTGTGGTGCTTCACGGATTAGTCTGTTCTCTGTTTTTATTTATTATGCCATTTCGTAGACTATCTGTCGTCAGCAAGACCTTTGGCCCTTCCTACATCCGGCTAGTGTCAATATTTATTTTTTCCACTGCGGACTAGTTATTCTCGAGTGTTTGCTTGTCACCGCGTTGTTATTACTGGACTAAGTTACTTCCGAGCCTCCTTCTTTAGTATTATGTCGCGTTAGTTTACCTCTCCCACCTTCATCAGCGTTTTGCATTTCTAAGTATCTACTCTTCTGTTGCTATTTGATGTTACTATTTTTCATAATCATATCATTAATAGTAATAACACTATAATCATTACTTACAAGGCCATGCTACACTATTTTTTTCCTACTTCATACTTATACATTTCTTCTCGAGTCTCCATCATGTGTATTAATGTCGATGATATTTTTACGTCTGTGAATGTAATAAAACTTACTTTCTCATTTCTTATTCAGGTCAGGCTTCCTGCTGTGACATTCTCATGCCTGTTATTTAATCATCTAATGCGTGTTAAATTTTTACTCATTTATTTTCAACATTATCGTTTCCTTCTTTCTTTCTCTTTATTTATTTGGTTTTTGGTACTTGTTACTATAAATGAAGCAGTCAGAGAGGTCCATCTATATATGTTTCTTTTGGGTCCCTATTTTTTGTTGTTGTTGTTGTTGTTGTTGTGATTTTAAGGTTCACACCGAAACTTTACAACTATATGCTTGTTAAGTAATAAAGCTGCTCCTATTTTAATATTTTTAGTGTTGTGAACTCTTATTATAATATTGATGAAGTTGAAGTTCTTGATATCTTAATATTGATGACTTGAGAAGTGTTCTTTAAATCAACACATCACACATCGAGGTTTCCACAAACATTACAACATTCGCTAGACCAGAGCAGGGCAAGTCCGATGAAATGTTCACTGAATTCATTTATTTTGACAGATAAGATCAAGATGTATAATAGGCAACGTCACTTGAAATAATTTGTAATATGACATAAACTTCATTAGTTCCGTCGTTGAAGCACATAATCATCTGTTCACAATATCAAACTCTATCACATCCTACGAGCAACATTTCAGCTCAGCTATTATATCAATTTTTTTTATAAATAGGAAACTACGAGGTTTTGGTACAGTAAAATAAGAGCAGAAATATTGTAGGATTAAACCTTTAAAAAATCGTAGACAAAGCACTTTAGTGAGACGTGAGAGAAAGAAAAATCACAAGAGGGATTCACCTGGGATTCGAACACGGACTCCTCTTACTTTAGCTATTATATCAGATCTGCAAGACGTGGTCAGAAGTTCATCGATTAGATCAATGTACTCGAAGTTTCAAAAGTAAGAATTCTCCAAAATCACCTGAAACACATCTTCAGACTAATGCTACTTCTCGTTCTCTTTCTTGTTCTTATACTTCTTGTCTTCTCTTTTCGTGTCCCCCTGTGTTCTACCGTCTTCCTTCTCTCGTCATCCTTCTAAAACTACCCCCTGACTTATATTTCGTAAGTCAATTGTCCAATAGGCCACGCCTCTAAATATTTAATCGGTCAGCGGGCCTAGTAGGTCTACTCCCTTATTTCCAAAAAACCGTGTGCAAATAGCGCCGTAAAATTAGCCATCAAGCCCTACGTGTCAGTTGCGTCAATTCCGTCTATCTAATTGTTATTTTTAACTAAGTCCACTATCTCTCTCATAGAGTGTGGTGCTTCATGGATTAGTCTGTTCTCTGTTTTTATTTGTTATGCCATTTCGTAGACTATCTGTCGTCAGCAGGACCTTTGGCCCTTCCTACATCCGGCTAGTGTCAATATCTATTTTTTCCACTGCGGACTAGTTATTCTCGAGTGTTTGCTTGTCACCGCGTTGTTATTACTGGACTAAGTTACTTCCGAGCCTCCTTCTTTAGTATTATGTCGCGTTAGTTTACCTCTCCCACCTTCATCAGCGTTTTGCATTTCTAAATATCTACTCTTCTGTTGCTATTTGATGTTACTATTTTTCATAATCATGTCATTAATAGTAATAACACTATAATCATTACTTACAAGGCCATGCTACACTATTTTTTTCCTACTTCATACTTATAAATTTCTTCTCGAGTCTCCATCATGTGTATTAATGTCGGTGATATTTTTACGTCTGTGAATGTAATAAAACTTACTTTCTCATTTCTTATTCGGGTCAGGCTTCCTGCTGTGACATTCTCATGCCTGTTATTTAATCATCTAATGCGTGTTACATTTTTACTCATTTATTTTCAACATTATCGTTTCCTTCTTTCTTTCTCTTTATTTATTTGGTTTTTGGTACTTGTTACTATAAATGAAGAGGTCCATCTATATATGTTTCTTTTGGGTCCCTATTTTTTTTTTTTGTCTTCTTTCTTTTCCAGTGTTTGTCACTTTCGCTAACACCTGTCTTCTGACGTTATGTCTGAAAGAAAAGTTATCTTTTTCCCCCCATTGTTAAATAATGAAAGTAATGATGAAAACAGCATGAACAACAGAGTCAATATTTGAAATAGAACACAATTATACACACACACACAAAACGAAAGAAGAAAAAAAAACAGTCATTAATGTTATCTCTAAAATTATCACCCAAGGCGATAACAAATTGGAAAACAAACTGACTGGACTACAGCCCAAACAAAAAAAAAAAATATCTTGACATTTCTGGCGTTAATGTTTGCCCAGGAGCCGAAACACGAACTTCCCAGATAACGTCTTCGGTAAAAGGCTGCCAGTTTCTTCTTCCCTTTCATCAGAAACACATCTGTTACCTTGAAAGTTTGCATTTGTTACGCCATCGTTAATCTTCAGCCATTCATTTTTTCCGCGTTTCTGGTCAGCGGGCTGTCATTCTGTGGGGTCGAGGTTCAACTTTCAAACTTTATCATTTGTCACGTGTAGAAAGAAAAATGGCTTTTTAAGTTGACAACATTTTCTTCCAGTGCCCAGAATGACAAACAGGAAATGAGTTTGTTGAGCTTTTGGTTTTAAAAAAAATTAGGACACACGCATGCGTGCATCAACTGCCTCACTTTTCACTTCCGCTGCGTAATTTGCATGTTCGCCGGAGAGGGCGCGATACACGACTTTTGAAATTGATTGCCAACTTTCAAATCCTTTATAGTTCTTCATCACTTCCAAACTCTGACTTGTTTCATAATCCAGTCCAAAATATTTAAACTTTCAGAACTCCCAAATTGGAATTTATTGGATTATATTAAACTAGGAAATAAACCCTGAGGTGGTTATTCATTTTAAGCATATGAAAAGATTGGCATTAATTTTTTCAATAATGTTTTACACAACAAAAGATATTTCAAGGAGTAATGGCAACAATACTGCAGTTATTCATTATTATCTGATTAACTCTTTGCCTGCAAGTTCTGTTTAGAGGTGAAATAGAAGAAGACAAATGAATTTTACACTTTTTGCAGTTTTTGTCGGGAATAAAGGGTTAAAAGACAAGACGGTTTTAACGTTTAAGTGCCAACTCAGATCTTTCCTTCTTCTTATTCTTCTTCTTCTTATTCTCGGAACATTCTCAGACGTCGACCTATTTAAAGTAGCTGGTGATCATCTGGAGGACGTGGACATCTCTGTATAGGTTTGTCTTGGACAAGTGTAGTTGTTGGCCATATCTGCCGTCTCTTGTGCTCATACTTGTATGCTGAGCATTCCTGCAGCGTGTGGTCTGCTGTCAGATTATATATGCCACACGCTCATTAGTCAGCTGATCCTAACTTAAATTTGTTGTACAGATAGTATCTTAGCTTATTGTGCATAGCACGTAGCCCCAGGATGGTGACTTGCTCTTGGCTGTTTAGCTGGTAGTAGACATCATTTCTTTGGTGATCTGGGTGCTCTTTCTCCCATTTCTTCTTGCAGCTGAGATTTACCAGTGGTTTGGTCTCCTCAAATAATATATCAAAACTATTACCAGAACTATGATGTAAACAAAAGAATGTTCTATGTATGATATATATATATATATATATATATATATATATATATATATATATATATATATATGACAGATCAAGCGGAATTCCGCAGAAATCAACGGAATTCCGCTTCATCTGTTACATATCATGTACCGGGAGTTGGGCATAAGGCTAACAACCTTATCCTGGGACCTAGAGGCGACTCCAGCTGGGAAAAAAGATATCGTTATGGAAACTCGCAGAGAAACCAACCGAGCATCAGGGATGCCAACTCCGAATTGGTGAACTACTTTGCGAGCCCTATGTGACGTTTAACGGCACGGGAAAGATATATATATATATATATATATATATATATATATATATATATATGCGTGCAGGTGAAAGAAATGTAAATGTGTCCGAGAAATATAAATATGTGAGAGAGAAATATAAATATGTTTGGGAAATGTCAATATATGGGAGAAATATACATACTCTGTGATAAGTACATGAAGCAGATTAAGTGTGAGACAAAGATAGCGACTTATAAAAAGACACTAGAAAGCATTTCATTAACCGCATGAACTACAAGAGGGAATAGATACGTTCATGCCTCGTCAGTTATTTTAAAGAAAGTAATAACAAAAAACAAACAAAAAAAACTTCCTCCTCGTTTTGTTTGTCCCTTCATTATATTTTACAAGCAGACGTTAGTGTGGCTGTAACAAAAGTCCCCCACCGCCCCCAAAATCCCCGCCCTCCTTTATCGCTACAGAAACTCCGAGTTCGAAACAGCCACCCAGGAAATTGCCGGGCCGCGCGCGTTATTATCTCAGCACTTCCCACACATTGCCATTAATCTTCATAAAACGCGCTGGAACAACCGCGCCGCATCATCACTATCATCAGACTCCGACGACGAAGTGGTTTGGTGCCGGCGGTACGGTGGGCCGACCACTAATTGACTTTTCACGGCCAGTGGACACAGACTGCGGCGCTCCCACGTGATTGCTGATCTGGCCGTCAACCTAGTGTGAATTAAATGCGTAAGCGGAGAAAAGATGGCCCTGGCTGAACGGATGGAGAAGTGAGTCTGAAACGCTATGACTTTCGTTTGGGGAAAAAAACAGGATGCAGGATACAGAAGTACATTGATATTAATAATATTCTGGTAAACTTTACGAAACTTTAGTTTTTCGTTATAACGTCAGTGAGAGAGTGAAAAAAAAAACAAACTTGTATTTTGCACTGTTAAAATGTGTGTATATGTCTATGTCTGCTGTATCAGCATCTGTTCCTTCATCCATCCATCTATGTATCCATACTTTACAACATCAAGCTAGATGGATGGATGGATGGATGTCTGGATGGATGGATGAAGGAATACCTGGCGGTGTGGTAAAGAAACGAACTATCTATCTATCTGTCTGTCTGTCTGTCCGTCCGTCCGTCTGTCTGTCTGTCTGTCTGTCTGTCTGTCTGTCTATCTATCTATCTATCTATCTATCTATCTATCTATCTATCTATCTATCTATCTATCTATCTATCTATCTATCTATCCGCCTGCCTGCCTATCTGTCTGTCTGTCTGTCTCTCTATCTATCTATATCTACTTTTCCTCACTGTTTACTTGCAACACAAAGCATACCCAGGCTTGATCTGTACAAGAAAAGCCTTACATACTCTGCAGTAGTGTTCTGAAACACCCTCCCCTACCAATTAAAATCATCCTTTAACTCAAACCTTTTTCAGTATTTACTTGCTTGGAACATTGCCTCCATAGAATAACCAGTAGTCTTTCAACCCATGGCTTGCCAGCCATTAAATTCTGAAAGAATGTAGTTCTAAAAGTAACATGTTAGATCTTATTAGAAACTATATTAATGAATTATTAAATATATATGGCAGAAGAATCTTCTGAAACACCGGGTTGTCCACACTCTTAAAGCTGTGCAATCAACTCTAAGTGCATGTTTATAAAAAAAAACAGACACTAATGTCAGCACATTTACTTGAACAGAGAACATAAAATTCGCCATTTTAAAAATCTGGACTCCATTTATTACACTTATCACACAACACCAAAACAAAGGTGAACATACTTCACATGAAACATGCAGAAAAATGCATATTTATAACGCATAGTCTTTCACTACTACATTAAATCAAAGTTCATCATATTAATGAGCCGTACCCAACAGCGCGGTCTAGACATTCAGTAATCAACTCTTATATTATCTTAATAGCCGTAGTCTAAAATAAAACATAAACAAAACATGGAGAACCCGTGGTCCTCGTGGCGCCTTTCTAAATACACAAAATTAGCGCCCCATCTCTAGACTCACATGCACAGATATCAACATTTATCAACATGAATGATAGGAAATGAAACATGATAATGACCGCAAATTGCCACGTCAAACATGATTTTACATAGGACAGGGCGGTTCAAAACATCGAACACTTGACCACAAATCACACAAAACATCATAGGCCCCGTGACATATCTCATGTCACTTAATCTCTCTCAGCTCCACCAATATCTAAGTAACAGTATTACATTTAGGAATCCTTATTTCAGCACTAATCTCTCAACAACTTGATAATTCTCCCAATATATGTGATGTATCACGACTTATATTACTTTACACTTACACTCCGAGTCGTAATGAAAACAGCTCACGTTACTATTCACGGAGACCTTTAACACAAAACATTTAAAACACTGACCACAATTACACAACATAAACGTCGCACTTCACAAACGTTGAAACTCCACATAGGACAACTGACGATACTGGAACAAAGTACGGATGGCACGGGGTAGACTTACATCAAGAACGCCATCACGAACAGTCTCTACGAATACATTCCAGCACAGGACATCATAGCCCCGGCCGTACCAGTATACCAGCACAAACTGACCAGCTGGACAACACACTCCCCCTTATACCCACCTCCTGGACAGTGAAACATTCGGTTTGACTCAGCCCGGCCAATACCCAACCCAACCGAACACTTCACATACCTGCATTCTTCTCTATTCCTAATCTTCTCTCTCCAGTTGGTGACATCAATTTCTTTTATATCCTCTTCTATGTTGTCTTTCTATCTTTGTCTTGGTCTACCTCTTGGTCTTGTTTCCTTCATCTCTTGTGCATACATCATTTTCGTTTGACTGTACTCTTCCATTCTTTCTACATGCCCCAGCCAGCGTAGTCTGTTCAGTTTCAAGAGATTTATAATTCGTTGGGATTTAAATAAAACAGGGGTGCAACAATGATGTGTATCTCCAGACCTTTTGTCTCTGAACAGCGAGAATATTCTAAGAACGATCATCACAGAACCAGGCATACAAATTGGAGGATACAATATTAACAACCTTCGGCACGCTGACGATACAGTACTGATAGCTGAGAACCAACAAGACCTGCAAAATCTCTTGGATAAAATGGCCAAAGAAAGTGACCAGAAAGGCCTTACTTTGAACATCAAAAAGACAGAGACTATGGTTATATCTAAGAAACAGAATCCACCAACATGCAGTATAAAATTAAACGCAGCTATTTTAAAGCAGGTGCAGAAATTCAAATACCTTGGAGCAGTAATAACTTCAGATGGGAAATGCAGAACAGAAATTAGGAACAGAATAAGCCAAGCAAAGACTGCACTTCAGAGAATGAGAAACATATTAACCAACACATTCTTATCAATGAATGTTAGAAAACGAGTCCTAAAATGCTATATTGAACCTATCTTGTTATATGGAAGTGAATCATGGACAATAGGCGGGTCTGCACAAAAATCATTGGAAGCAGCAGAAATGTGGTTTATTAGAAGAATGTTGCGAATTCCCTGGACAGCAAAAATAACTAATGAAGAATGTGTGAGAAGAGCTAGAGAGACAAAAAATCTTGTCAAAAAATAAGAGAGAGACAATGTACTTTCATAGGACATGCAATGAGAAGAGGGGGCATTGAAAATATTATAACAACAGGAAAAATAGAGGGAAGAAGATCAAGAGAAAGACGAAGAGAAATGATACTGGACAGTCTGACGGGATGGTGTGAGAGGAGATCACCAACTGAGCTAATGGCCTGTATGAAGGATCGTGTACGCTGGAGAAGCATAATAGCCAACGCCAGTCGGCACGGCACCTGATGATGATGATGATGATGATGATGATGATGATGATGATATTTAAATAAGCTGTTCAGTTCAGTGTTCCTTGTAGCTCTCCACTCTCCAATGCCGGTATTCTTTGTGGCCCAAAGATTCTTCTTATGATCTTGTTCTCAAAGACCTGCAATTGTTGTTCATCTTTCTGTGTTGTACTCCACGTTTCTGATCCATACATGACTGCTGGTCTTATTATAGTTTTGTAGATTGTTAACGTACTATTTTGGGACAGGATTTTAGAATTTAGCAGGTTTTGCAAAAGTATATTTTTAAAAGTATATTTAAAAACAAGGTGATATATAAAAGGTAACAAAAAAGTGAAAGAAAAAAAGCAGTACAGAAGAACAAGCTAAAATACTAAGATATGCTGACGACACGACCTTGGGGGAGGAAACTATGCAAGAAGTCATCAATACCTGCATACACCTGAGAGATATGTGGCACTAAAAGTGGGCATGTCCATTAACCAAGATAAGACAAAAGTATATGAAGATATCTAGAGACCGGAGGCAGAATGATCCAGATTATGTAAATGTTGGAGATATGGTTATTAGGAAAGCAGAAACATTCAAATATCTAGGCACAGCCTTCAACAGAAGAATCATAGTAAGCGAGGAAATTAAAAGCAGAATAAAGACAGGAAATAATATATACTTTGCCTTGCAATACCATGTAATTTTTTGCCTTGCAATACCATGCAATTTGTACACTTGTATTAAATAGAGTGAGAGGGGAAAATGAACGATAGACTGATGAAAGGTAGAAAGTAAGACTGGTCTACATGCCCATTTCTTTACCCTTAAAAAGATCTATCTATCTATCTATCTATCTATCTATCTATCTATCTATCTATCTATCTATCTATCTATCTATCTATCTATCTATCTATCTATCTATCTATCTATCTATCTATCTATCTATCTATCTATCTATCTATCTATCTATCTATATATATATATAATTTACCAGTACATTATTCATCTATCTCTAGATGCATAATATAGCGAAACAGTATCTGTCAGTCTTGACACGTACCAATCCGTCATTCTTTAAGTCTATTTTAGACATCTCGAAGTATCGTCACAGTATCACCATATGTGTCTCTCTCTCTCTCGCTGAACCTTAAGTGCCCAAGGCACATGGGGCTTCCGCAAGGGTTTTCCACAAATGCCTGTCCTTCGCCTTTTTTTCTGATCTTGCCCAGGTGAGCCCTCTATTGCTCAACATCCTTTCTGTTGTTCTTCTCCATGTCTCTTTTGGTCTACCCTTACTTCTGCTCCCCTGTGGTGTCCATCTTAGTGCTATTTTTAGTAGTGAGTTGTCAGTCATTCGGAGCACATGTGACTGACAACTCACTACCAAAAATAGCACTAAGATGTGTCTACTTCTCGCTTTCTACTACTGTTATGTGTCTATCTTTTGATTTTTCACAGCATTCTGTTGTATATTTTCATCTCGTAATAGTTCCATAACCCGCCGCCGTATCTGTTTCGTCCTTGTAGTTTCTTGTTCCTTCTTTGTGCCTAAATATCACTAAACTCTCATAACCCACCACTGTATCTTTCCTTCACATAGCCACTGTTTCTGTTATTTACCTGGCCCTTCACCGTTTCTGTTATTTACCTGGCCCTTCATTGTTTCTGTTATTTACATGGCCCATCGCTGTATCTATTATTCACATGCCCAATCACTGTAATCTTTCATCTCTATATTCACATGGTCGCCCGTTCATTCACATAAAGGTTCAAAATCAGACTCTAGCGTCACTTCATTCAGGACAGCCCCATATATGCTCAAATTCATGGCGCAACATGCATCCAAGAGCATGTTTGCTAATAGTTCCCATCAAGTGCTGGTTGTTTACGACGCGTTTTCTGGCATACAGTTCAGATCTCCTACCAGCACCTTTCATGTGTTCTAGCTTCAGCAATCGCTTCACAGCTACAGTGTTCCTCCATTCTCTCCATTCACTTCCCCGCTGTCTTTCCATTACAGCTTCAGCAATGTCGTCCTTGTCCATTCTCAGCCTGCCATTTGATATTAGCATTTATATTATGTGTTATCTGCCACATCGTGCCCTTGTTCATTCTTAGCCTGTTATTTGATATTAGCATTTATATTATGTGTTATCTGCCACATCGTGCCCTTGTTCATTCTTAGCCTGTTATTTGATATTAGCATTTATATTATGTGTTATCTGCCACATCGTGCCCTTGTTCATTCTTAGCCTGTTATTTGATATTAGCATTTATATTATGTGTTGTCTGCCACATCGTTGCCCTTGTCCATTCTCAGCCCGCCATTTTATATTAGCATTTATATTATGTGTTGTCTACCACATCGCTGCCATGTCCTCCCGCGTGCCTTGGACAGTAAAACCATGTTAGGCTCATCAGCTGACTGGCTTAACAAATGACCCGTTCCTTTCGAAGCAATTTTTTTTTTCTCAATCTTATGAAGTATATCCCGTGAATCCGTCACGATGGCGCCATGAACTACATCGTGGGCAACTGTCCATTCCATTGCCGCCGACACAGCTTCAGTTTCCATTCGCATGCTTGATGTGCTGACTTCAACAGCTCCCGAACCCCTGTGCCACGACTCTTCCATTTCGGTAGACAACAAAACCCCAGCCACTTCTGCTGTGTATATTACCGTGTCGGAAGACCCACAGGGACGTTGGATGAGGTTTTGAACCCAGAGTTCATGTCCCCCCCCCCCCCCCCCCCCCCCCCCGTGCCTAGTCTCTACATTTGTGGCCCTCCTGTATAATAACTTTTGTTAGCTGAGATCGGTCCTGTACCCGTAACCAGTCATCATAGATCGCACACTGACATTATTGTATCCTCAGCCTCAGCCAACCAGGATCTGCCTCGTTCGATGTGTCTTCCCTTTATCAATACAAGCTCCTTACGCATCTGTTCATTTCTATATTTAAATGAGTCCCATTGCATGTGTTCATCTTTATATTCACATGGCCCGTCCACACTATCCATTCATTTTTATATTCATATAGCCAGTCCTTCCTATCCATTAATTTTTATATTCATATGGCAAGTCCACCCTATCCATTCATTTTTATATTCATATGGCCAGTCCACCCTATCCATCCATTTTTATATTCATATGGCCAGTCCACTGTATCCGTTCAGTTGTATCTTCACATGGCCCGCCTCTGTATTCGTTTATCCCTTTTTTAAAATGCCCGTCCATTGTATCTGTTTATCTCTATATTCATATTCGCCCGCCACTGTATCCGTTTATCCTTATTTTCATAATGACCCACGACTAGAAGATAAAAGGAACATGCTCTCCGTGTACATCCTGTCAGTCACATCAATATACAACTATTAATAGCCCAGAAAAACAAGCAACTCTTGTAATAAAGAGCATGTCATTTATTGCTGTATATAAACTAGGAAAAATGTAGGAACAGCTTTATTACATTTCTTGCTGGAAGTTAATTTTGACTCTTTTAAACGGCAACATTTATTTTACAAAATCTTATAAAATTGTCCCTTTTAACAATCTGTAGTGAGACTATGGTCCCTATGAAACCAACGAAAACGCGTATATCGAACTCGTGTAAATTGAATAACGCGGGAGTATTTCATGAAAATGAGACTCAAACACTGAGATCACTGTTATAAGGGAAGTAACTTCAGAATTTGAGGTTTCTCTAAGATGAAAGAGTTGTTTCCCGTCGTAATTTTGACAAAATGACTGCAGTTTACTTTTGAAACTTCACAGATAGAAGATTACGGAACTATTTCAAAATCCAAACACTGTATACATAAAAGCAGATATTTGGTATATGAATACTGAGGCGTAGCTAATGGCTAAAGGAAGCCACTCAAGAAATTAAGATCTGCGATTGTATACATGAATTAAAACAAAAAACAAACATCGGTCTGTTTTATTTTGTAAAAAGAACTGCACACATAGAAAGTAAATGCGTACAAAAAAGAGACGAACGGGGCCCATACTTTGTGGTTCTGAAGTAGACTGTTATGAGCTGTTGTAGTTTTTGCCAAACATCATTTTGCTGAACAGCCACTGTTATGGCTGACTCTACTCATGTTAGAGTGGAGGAATGGGCTACAGAATCAGACAACAATATATGTGTGAGAGTGTGTTTGTGTGGGTATGTGTTTCCTTGTTTTCTTTTTTTTTTTTGCATTTTCTAACTTCAAGTTTCGTTCTCATTGCCTCCTCAAATGATGGTGAGACTTTGCAGAGACTCACTCTCGACATGGCTCGGACTTTGGCACGCTCTTACCAGACCTCGTGGCAGACAGAAAAAGCTCGCAATCAATTTTTAAAAAGCATATCTTATCCTCCCAGTGGCGAACCCCAGGAACAGAGAGTGGTCTGGTCGAGAGAAAAGGGACTGAGTGGGAAGATGGATCCGGACCTTAAAATACACCGAACTGAAGTTGGATGTGTCGAGCCGAAATCGCATAGCAGCAACAAGACCCAAGCAGCGCCCATCTGATAGCGAACACTGAAAAAAAAATAGGAGGAGGAGGAGAATGTAAAGAAGAAGAAGTAGAAGAAGCCAAAAACACGTTATTGTGTATTAAAATTAAAGCGTTTTATTTCAAAATATTTCACTTCCAAATCTTCCATTTATACAAAAAATAACCAGCAATCTCAAATTTAATGGCAAATAATTTAATGAAAGCTAGCCTCACAAATTTCACAGATGAAAATGAGAGAAATAATTTTTATACATTTTATTTTCCTTTCATACTTTCATCCAACACTTCACCTCTCCCTCTCACCCTCTCTAACTTTCTCTCTCTCTCTCTCTCTCACACACACATACATACACACATTTTCTTTTCTTTTTCATTCATTTTCCTTTATTTCCATCTCTTTAGCTTTCTTTATTTGCCTCTTTCTCTCTCTCTCTCTCTCTCTCGTTTTCTCTTCTTTCTTTCTTTGTCCCCCCTCTCTATCCCTCATTCTCTGTCTCTATGTGTATTTTATCTATTATTAATTGATTTTTAAATTAAACATTCATTTTTCAATATCTTCCCATCGGTTTGCATAAATACATTAATTTTTTTTCAATGTCATTCCAATGATTATATATAAATATCTTTCAAGTGATTTTAAATAAATAAATTCATTCATTTTTCAATATCATCCTCGTGACATTCGTGGAACGAAAGGTATTTCTGCACGAGTAGTATTTAAGTGATGAGCGAATTTGATGTTATAGGTTAAGGCTGTTGGTTACATCGCTGTAGTGACTAAGCGACCTTTGAACTGGGAATGGGAATTAGTGTTCACGAAAAGCCAAGTTAGCCTCGTTTTGGGTTGGAAAGGTTTTATAAGTAGTTTAGTTGCTAGTCTTAAGTCTTGAGTCGCCGCTGGTCTGACATATTCGGTGTTTGATGGAGCTCTTTGATAATAGAGTTTTTGTTCACGGAACAGTGTTGAATTGTTTCGTGAAGTAAAATCAGAATATAGATATAGGTAAGTAGCACGTGATTTGTCTCAAAATATTGTGAAAAAAATGATGATCTCAATGGTCCATTGACTCACGTGAGTAGATGTAGGGTCTGTATGTACTGTTTGTGTAGTTAGTCCAATTAACAATTTGGGTTATATTTTTTTGTGGTATGTGTAATCTGCAGACTAGTGAGGCTAAAGCACGGTTAGTGCGGGCAAATTAAAGAAGACATATTCACAAGAGAATATGTACAGTAGTACAAATAGATGAATATACAAATAAACAGAGGCCGAAACTGATAAATGGGAACCTAGTACATTTAGTGTATACAGTTATAATAATAAATTTGACAAATGAGTGGGTAAATAGACAAAAGGGCGTGTGGAGGAGTAGGTGGAGATATTTTAAACAAATACTGCCACTGAGTAATTATCCTTGTAAACTGAGCTCTCATTCAGTTACATTACTTCGTCATAATATACTTCAAGTCACGAACTGCATCAATGATATAATATTACTAACTTGTATCAAGGATCTGAACCCACTGTATTAATATTATCATGTATTTTAAATATGGCTGATTCATGTGTAAACACGTTAGTGGACTTGCCTGTATTTGATATGGAGAAAATGACAGCGTTAGATCTTTGGGATAAATCGAACCTATGTTGACTGGGAAATATGGGATGGGGAGTTGTTGCAAGAGAAGAGAAGTATTAAATGCAGGAGGCGTCTAAAATAAGAGAGGGCCTCGGGAGAATAAGTATCAATATAAGTTAAAATCCCCCTTGTTTATTCTCTTTTTACATTTTTCCACAAATACTGTACTCCTCAAAATCTGCTCTGTGATTTTGTAAAAAAAAACCAAAAAAAACAAACATATTTCTGTAAAAATACATTCCTTTATAAATATCTTTCCCGTGAATTTGGATAAATGTATTCATTTATCAGTATATTCCCCTTGGTTTTGTATAAATAAATTTATTTATTTTTCCTCATGACTATGTATAAATACATTCATTCCTCAATGTCTTCCCACATGATTATGTACAAGTGCTTTTATGTATTAATATCTTCCCACATAATTATGTATAACTGCATTTATTTATTAATATTTTCCGACATAGCTTTGTATAAATACTCATTAACCTGTGTTTCATCATAACTTAACGTAAATTCAATTAACATTCAATTAATATCACAGTCCTCACTCAACGGAAACTTCACTGAAGCGCCAGTCTTTCCAGAGAGAAAATTTAAACCCCTTATTTATATATCTAAACTCTTCTGAGCATAAGCCACGATTTTCCTCCTTTCAGAACTTGTCTTGTGCCAGTTATTTAACTATTTCTCCCTGACTTCAACCCTTCTTCCTCTATTTTTGTCAGACTTGATAGAAAGGATTGAAAGACTTTAGTTAGATCCGCCAGTTGTATCATTAACTGGCGCTAGAATGACTTATATCACGATTATACTTTAACCATAACCACTAGCTGAATTACTTATAAGGTAATGCTGCTTTAGAAGTAAACACTAACTGTATCACTTATATGATAATGTACTTTAGCCAAACCCATTAAACTGTAGCAAAAAAAAAACAAAAAACACACACAACCGCTGTCATGGCCAAGTAATGTAGGCTCTGACATCCTTATGTCCTTTCTGATACTATTTCTCATACTTTATTAATGTAGTTAAATTTGTCGCGCTAACACAATATCAGCTACTATTTTTCCTGCTACTACTGGAAGAAGTAGAGTTTTGAATATCTTGGATCGCTACTAACTAATAATGGAGATACAATGAGGGAAATTAAAAGGAGGACATCTATCGCTCTTCAGAAAGTAAAACAAATAAAGAATCTGTGGAGAAGAGCAGACAGAACCACAAAAATAAGATTTTTAAGGATATGCATCTTTCCCATAGCAACATATGCCTGTGAGACCTGGACACTTAACAAAACAGCTGAGAAACACATAAATGCCTTTGAATGTAAATGCTACAGAAGAGTTCTCCAAATATCGTGGACACAAAAAAGAACAAATATATCTATACTACAAGAGCTTAATATTGAAGAAGGCTGGCTAGTAAAGAGGATTAAACAGAAAAAACTTAAATATTTTGGACACATTAAAGGTCATGATAATTTAGAGAAGACCGTATTGGAAGGATACATAATGGGAAAAAGAAAAAGAGGAAGACCAAGACGAAGATGGCTGCAAGACATCGTTGACGATCTGGAAATGGATGCAACAGCAGCAGGCCATCTTGCTCACAACCGAGAGGCCTACAGGAGTGCTGTTTGGGAGGCAAAGTTCCGCAAGGGACATGCAAATGAATGAATGAATGACTACTATTTCTACTACCATTATTACAACTACTACAGCTACTTCTTAATAGAAGGTTGCTAGTAAAGAGGATTCAACAGAGAAAACTTAAGCACATTAAATGTCATAATAATCTAGAGAAGACTGTCTTGAAAGGATACATAATGGGAAAACGAAAGAGAGGAAGTCAAAGGCGAAGATGGCTGCAAGATATCGTTGATATATGGGTGCAAATATGTACAAATAGGTGCATCAGCAGCAAGGCATCTTGTTTACACCTGATTGTTCTACAGGAGAGTTAGGGGGGCAAAGTTCCGCAAGGGACATGCAAATGACTGACTATTACTACTACTGTTATGACTACTACTACTACTACTACTACTATTACTACTATTATAACTACTACTACCACTACGACTACTACTACTACGGCTACTACTACTACTACTACTACTACTATTACTATTACTACTATTACAACTACTACTACAACGACTACTACTACTACGACGACTACTACTACTATTACTACTACTACTACTACGACTACGACTACAACTAGTACTACAACTACTACTACTACTACTAATAATAATAATAGTAATATAATAATAATAATAATAATAATAATAATAATACTTTAAGCACCATAGAGAAAAATACTTCTGAAACAAATATTTCATAAAATATACAGCAGCACTCTGCAACCCCGCTTACTTTTCACACTTCCTCACAGCATCACTCTGCAACCCCGCTATTTTCTCTGCAACCCCTTTTCCCCAATCATCTGTTTCAGTTTCTCCTAGCTAGGTCGGTATTGCGTCACTCTCTCTCCCCTCCCCGGTTCCCCATTCACCACCCCCAGTTACAACCCACTGACCACATGTCACAGGTCTCTATTTAAACAGTCTCCACGTCCCACTAGATCCATTCCTGACATACACCGCCGGACAAGCCACACCTTGCAATTTACAGCTAAGTACTCTTTTTAAAAAATTTTTTTTTTTTTTATTATTCATGTGAATCTGTACTTTATCTCCTCTCTCTATTTCTTAGTCCTGTATGTTTTTTGTATGATTAAGGCTCACGCCGAAACTTCACAACTTTGTAATCGTTAAGTAATAAAGCTGCTCCTATTTTTTTCCTAGTTTATACATTCTGGTATCACAGCTTTACTGCAGTGCTTCGTGTATAGTTGTATACTTATACACTAATTAATGTGTTACCCTTACTTCTGTTCCCCTGTGGTGTCCATCTTAGTGCTGTTTTTGGTAGTGAGTTATCAGTCATTCGGAGCACATGTCTCAACCATCGCCAGCGTCTTTCCTCAATAATTGCTGTCAGTGGCTTCATCTGCGTTTCTGCCAACAAGATGTTATTTCTTATGGTGTTTGGCCAAAATATTTGTCTAATTCTTCGAAAACATTTATATAATAGGATTTTGCCGTGGTGTATCTTGAAATAACAAGGTAATCTTTTGGTGACACCGACTTTGCTGTGTATATGACATTCGTTAGCTGGGCCGTGCCGACATAAGTGTGCTGATTCACGTTACGCACGTGAATATCAGGGTCGACTTCCATCTTGCTCTTCGAGAGTTGAGGTTACTGGACTAGTTATACACAGAATTCCAGCTCTCACTCTCACCTGCTGGATTAGTTAAACACTGTTCCAGACATACTTCTCATCCAGGCTCTTCAAAACCTCACGTTGACGACAACTGGTACAGATACTCAAGTAAATCCTGGGTAACGGTGACTTGGAACATTTATTGATGGGATGATGATAATGCTGATGAAAATAACATTAAATTCGACTGCTGGCTGGTTATCCCTGCCATGTGGCCAGTCCATTCATACGTACAACTAAAATGTTCATCTGTTCCACGAAGACATCACACAGCTCGACAAAACACGTCCACACAGTTACACGTTCAAACCAAGACTCAAACTCCACGGGCTCAGCATTGCCCCTACAATTTCCTGTCACGGGTTTTGCAGCCCACGTGACCTTCTCGAAGGATCTCAACAGGAGAAAATTGAAAAGGAAAAACCTATAATTATGCCCTTACTATCATTGTTACACGAATACTGCTATATTTGGTCTGGAAAGAATTCAGCTTGTTTTCTATGGTTTAAACAATACTGCCACTGAGTAATTATACATGTAAACTGAGCTCTCATTCAGTTACATTACTTCGTTATAATGTACTCCAAATCACGAAATGCATCAGTGATATAATATTACGAACTTGTATCAAGGATCTGAATTCATTGTATTAATATTATCATGTATTTTAAATATGGCTGATTCGTGTGTAAACATGTTAGTGGAGTTGCCTGTATTTTCTAAGGAGAGAATGACAGCGTTAGCGGTTTGGGATAAATGGAACCTATGTTGACTGGGACATATGGGATGGGGAGTTGTTGTAAGAGAAGAGAAGTATTAAATACAGGAGGCGTCTAAAATAAGAGAGGGCCTCGGGAGACTAAGTATCAATATAAGTTAAAATCCCCCTTTTTATTCCCTTTTTACATTTTTGCACAAATACTTTACTCCTCAAAATCTTCTCTGTGTTTTTGTAAAAAAAAAACAAAACATATTTTTGTAAAAATACATTCCTTTATAAATATCTTTCCCGTGAATTTGGATAAATCAGTTCATTTATCAGTATGTCCCCCTTGGTTTTGTATGAATAAATTTATTTTTCCTCATGACTATGTATAAGTACACTGATTCCTCAATGTCTTCCCACATGATTATATACAAATGCATTTATGTATTAATATCTTCCCACATAATTATGTATAAATGCATTTATGTATTAATATTTTCCAACATAACTTTGTTTAAATACTCACTAACCTATATTTCATTATAACTTAACTTAAATTCAATTAATATCACATTCCTCACTCAACAGAAGACTTCAATGAAGCGCCAGTCTTTTCGGAGAGAAAATTTAAACCCCTTATTTATATATCTAAACTCTTCCGAGCGTAAGCCATGATTTTCCTCCATTCAGAACTTGCCTTGTGCCAGTTATTTAACTCTTTCTCCCCGACTTCAACCCTTTTTCCTCTACTTTTATCAGACTTGATAGAAAGGATTGAAAGACTTTACTCAGATCCAGCCAGCTGTATCATTAACTGGTGCAAGAATCACTTATATCATGATGCTACTTTAACCGTAACCACTAGCTGTATTACTTATAAGGTAATGCTGCTTTAGAAGTGAACACTAACTGTATCTCTTATATGATAATGTACTTTAGCCAAAACCACTAAACTGTAGCAAAAACCATCGCCGCTGTCACGCCTAAGTAATGCAGGCTCTGACATCCTTATGTCTTTTCTGATACTATTTCTCATACTTTATTAATGTAGTTAAAATTTGTCGCGCTAATACAATATCAGATACTATTTTCCTGCTGCTACTACTATTTCTACTACCACTATTACAACTTCTACAGCTGCTTCTTAATAGAAGGTTACTAGTAAAGAGGATTAAACAGAGAAAACTTAAACACATTAAACGTCAGGATAATCTAGAGAAGACCGTCTTGAAAGGATACACAGTGGGAAAACGAAAGAGAGGAAGTCAAAGGCGAAGATGGCTGCAAGACATCGTTGATATATGGGTGCAAATATGTAAAATGGATGCATCAGCAGCAGGCCATCTTGCTTACATCCGATTGTTCTACAGGAGAGCTGTAAGGGGGTAAAGTTCCACAAGGGACATGCAAATGACTGACTATTACTACTACTGTTATGACTACTACTACTACTACTACTACTATTACCACTACTACTACTACTATTATTATTATTACTACTACTACTATTATAACTACTACTACTACTACTACTACTACCACTACGACTACTACTACTACTACTATTAATTACGACTACTTCTACAACGACTACTACTACAACGACTACTACTACTACGACTACTACTACTACTGCTACTATTACTACTACTACGACTACAATTACTACTACTATTATTACTACTACTAATAATAATAATAATAATAATAATAATAATAATACTTTAAGCACCATAGAGAAAAATACTTCTGAAACAAATATTTCATAAAATATACAGCAGCAGCGCTTAACTGTCGTTACCTTTTCTTCTTTCGGTTGTACGCAAGATGTCCCGCTGCTGATGCATCCATTTCCAAATCACTGTCTTGTTGCCATCTTCGACTTGGTCTTCCTCTCTTTCTTTGTCCCATTTGTCCCTTCTAAAGCAGTCTTCTCCAAACTCTCATGACTCTTTATATCTACATTTTTTCTGAGCTTAAGGCACAATTTTCCTGCATTCAGAACTTGTCCTAGGCCAGTTATCTCAGTCTTCCTCCATACCCTAAACTCTCCTTCCTTTTTCTTGTCTGACCTGATGGAAGACTGAAAGACTTCACTTAGATCTAGTCAGTTATATCATTAGCTCACGCAACATCATAATGCTACTTTAGACGTAATCACTAACTGTATTACTCTTGTCATAATGCTACTTTAGACATAACGACTAACTGTATTACTTCTATCATATTGCTACTTTAGACATAACCACTAACTGTATTAATGATATCATAATGCTACTTTAGGCATAACCACTAAGTGTAACACAAACACGGCAAAGTAATGTGGTGCTATTTAGCATCCTTAATTTGTTACTCATATTATTTATGTTACTTTACTGCTTCAGTATGTCGTACTTTTACAATATCCATTGCTACTTTTGCTGCTGCTACTACCAGTTTTACTCACACTATTACAACTGCTAAGCTACTACTACTACTGCTGCTGTTGTTGCTACTGATGTTATGATGCTCCTATTATATTACTACTACTACTGCTACTGCTGTTATTGCTAATGATGTTATGATGCACCTATTATATTACTACTACTGCAACTATTACGTCTGCTACTGCTGCTGCAGCTACTTCTATTAAACCTACTACAACAACTATTACTTTTACTCTCTCTCCCTCTCTCTCTCTCTCTCTCTCTGAACTTTAAGTGCCCATGGCACATGGGGCTTCCGCAAGGGTTTTCCACAAATGCCTGGCCTTTGTCTTTTTTCTGCTCTTGCCCAGGTGAGCCCTCTTTTGCTCAACATCCTTTCTGTTGTTCTTCTCCATGTCTCTTTTGGTCTACCCTTACTTCTGTTCCCCTGTGGTGTCCATCTTAGTGCTATTTTTGGTAGTGGATTGTCAGTCATTCGAAGCACATGTCCCAACCATCGCCAGCGTCTTTCCTCAATAACTGCTGTCAGTGGTTTCATCTGCATTTCTGCCAACACGATGTTATTTCTTATGGTGTTTGCTATTTTATTATTTGCTATTATGCTAGTTTACTATTACTACTGCTATTATAACTACTACTGCTACTACTGCTACTGCTACTACTACTACTACTACTACTACTACTACTACTACTACTACTACTACCACTACTACTACTCTACTACTATTACTACAACAACTACTACTACTACTACCCGAGTACTATTACCACAACTACTACTACTACTACTACTACTCTACTACTATTACCACAAATACTACTACTACTACTATTATTACTACTACCACCACCACAACCACTACTACTACTACTACTACTACTACTACTACTACTACTATTACCACAAATACTACTACTACTACTATTACCACAAATACTACTACTACTACTATTACCACAAATACTACTACCACCACCACCACCACCACTACCACCACCACCACTACTACTACTACTACTACTACTACTACTACTACTACTATTACCACAAATACTACTACTACTACTATTACCACAAATACTACTACCACCACCACCACCACTACTACTACTACTACTATACTACTACTACTACTACTACTACTACTACTACTTTAAGCGGAAAATACTTCTGAAACAAGTATTTCATAAAACATCCAGAAGCCGTGCTTGGCTGTCGTTGCCTGTTTTCATTCTTTCCATCGCAGTCTTCATTTTCGTCTTCTGAGGCAGTTTATAGTAGTGTAGATTACTCTCAGATCACTCTAGGAAAACAACACTCCGCTGTCACACATCTCGTCACATTACACATGAAGTATTCCCTCTAGATAACTTGATTCTTGACGAAATCAAGGCCGGCATAATAAGACGTATTGAAAGTCTTTGTCCCCATGTACTCATCTCTTGTATTGTTAAAAATTTTCTCTTCCAGACAACCAATGACAACCCTGTCTTCGTTGAGGAAAAATTTGTTAGCAAATAAGCTAGGGGATTTATCCAACAAGGGCAAGTCACCTGGGGAATATAGAAAAATGTAGAGAAAGAAGAGTCGACATATAATATATAGAAGAAATGTAAAGGCAATATAGAAAAATGTAGAGAAAGTAGAGGCGGCATATAATATATAGAAGAAATGTAAAGGCAATATAGAAAAATGTAGAGAAAGAAGAGTCGACATATAATATATAGAAGAAATGTAAAGGCAATATAGAAAAATGTAGAGAAAGAAGAGTCGACATATAATATATAGAAGAAATGTAAAGGCAATATAGAAAAATGTAGAGAAAGAAGAGTCGACATATAATATATAGAAGAAATGTAAAGGCAATATAGAAAAATGTAGAGAAAGTAGAGGCGGCATAGAATATACTGAAGAAATGAAAAAGCAATGTATAAAAAATAGAGAAAGTAGTGGGGATATAGAATATATAGAAAAGATGTAAAGGCAATATAGAAAAAAAACTAGATAAAATAGGTGTGTTATAGAACATACGGAAGAGATGTAAAAGCAATATTTTAATGTAGAGCTTTTAGAAGTAAATCACCGTGAGAAATATACAAGTAGAAAAATTAAGCACATTTAGCAAAAGCAAAGAAACGCATATCACTAATAAATTCTTTACAAACATTTCTTTAACGTAATGTAAGATTATCTTATCTTTAAACTTACTTTCATATTTTGGGTATGTGTTATAAAATTCCAGGAAAAGATCAGCACAGACTGTCCTGTTACTAGTAAAAGGGATGTAACTTTAATGTAGAATTTACAGATTTTGAAGGAAGGGAAACAACCTTTAAAAATATTGCCGGTACTCAAGAGTGGTCTGTCTATCAGTCATATTTATAGGTTTGTCAGTTTAGTTAACATTCCTTTCAATAAAGTTATCAATGTTAACTTTATTAATATTCCTTACTCTTTGTACGTCTTTAAAAAATATTTCTTCAAATTTTGCTTCCGATTCTTTCTTCTGTTTTCCTGTTCTGACATTCACTGTGTGGTTGAAACGGCTTTAATCTAAAAGTTCCTCTATAAAACAAATGTTGTATAATCCTGATGCTAAAAATCGAAATATTATGACGCTGATTTACATAAAAAGTTCCCTGTTCTTATCTTATTTTGGTAAATTTATCCCATTTACCTTCTTTTTTTTTCTTTGTAAAACCTCACTGTACATCCCGAGAAACTTTTGCTAAAAACAGTTCTATGGGAATTGCTAGCATTACTGCTCTGAACTGTTAAGGAAGATCTTTTCCACGTTAATGTCTGATTCATCTGTGTTCAATTCAAAGTCAATTAATTAGTCAGTCAGTCAGTCATTTACATGTCCCTCGAGGACAGGTCTCCTGTAGGCCTCTCGGTTGTAAGCAAGATGCATTGCAGCCTGCAAGAGAGCTGTTAGGGAGGCAAAGTTCCACAAGGGACATGCAAATGACTGACTGACTGACTTTTAGTACACTGGATCTTCGACCGTTCTATGGTCCTTTCTTCATTGAATGTGGTTTGTTCTTTGAAAAACTGGATCATTTGGTTATGATTAAAGTGACATCTTTCCGTCATAGTTCCTTTTTCTTTCTTTTTAATCATACAGGTTGCTGCCCTTTGCACTTTTCAGTCTCATACAGGTTGCGGTCCTTTGCAGTTGTCGGTCTCATACAGGTTGCTGCCCTTTGCAGTTGTAGGTCTCATACAGGTTGCTGCCCTTTGCAGTTGTCGGTCTCATACAGGTTGCTGCCCTTTGCAGTTGTCGGTCTCATTAAGGTTACTGCCCTTTGCAGTTGTCGGTCTCATACAGGTTGCTACCCATTGCAGTTGTCGGTCTCATACAGGTTGCTGCCCTTTGCAGTTGTCGGTCTCATACAGGTTGCTGCCCTTTGCACATGTTGGTCTCGTACAGGTTGCTGCCCTTTCCCATTGCTGGTCACTTATTAGTTCCAAACTGTCGCTCATCTTGACACTTATTTATCACCACTTAGAAGAAAAAACACCAAAAAACTCAGAAGCTTCTTAGGAAATAGAGGCGAGGCAGCCCAGATAAGAGGTGAAGAAAGGACATTCACAAACCTTCAATATCCCATTATATGAAGCCTAGCCCTGTCAGGACGTTTGTTTGCACCCCCCCCCCCCCTTTCTACACTGAAAGATATATGAGGAAGGAGACAAGACAAGACAAGACCAGACTTGAAAGAACGTTCCTTTTTCCGTACTGTTTTATTTAATATATATTGTAAGCTTTTCATGAAATACTGCAGTGGAGGCTGTTGGAAGAGCTGTTCTCTTTTTATATGGCAGTAATCCTCAGCCAGCTCAGATGATTTCGTTTCTTCTTGTTCTGTATTGTCCTGGAACTGCGATTTAATGTTCTTTGTAGACTATGCGTTGAAGATGTTGAGACACAGCGTAGTGTCTGCTTGGGAAGGGGTTCTTGCAGCTACTTTTTCAGTTCCCGAGTTGAGCTAAAGGACCGGGGGTGGGGGGGGGGGGTGTGCAATGCTTCTTTACTAGACTCTACAGCCACGGGGACTATGACGATCTCTATTGCGTAACCCAGGTTGTGCATGTTGCTAGGGATAACGCTAGGGAGATTGGGCAGGGTCTTGGTCAGCTATGGTTCTTTAACCCTAAGGCTAACATGTCCGCTACGGTTCTCTAATCCTAAGGCTAACATGTCCGCTACGGTTCTCTAACCCTAAGGCTAACATGTCAGTTATGGTTTTCTAACCCTAAGGCTAACATGTCAATTATGGTGCTCTAACCCTAACGCTAACATGTCAGCTATGGATCACCGACTGCCAAACTGGACAGTCAAGAGGACTTCATGGAGAGTTACAGGGAGCGGCCTGGGTCTGCTTTCGCGAGTAGGCGTCCGTCGTAGTTGCGTGAATGTTGTTTCGTTAGTTCATCCAAGATATTGATGTATATATAGTGGACAAAGCTCTCCCCGAGGCAGATGGACGTGTGTCCATTTACTGTTCATCGTGAAGGCTTAGTTTTGCAGTAGAATATGACACTGGCTCAGTTACTAGAACTTCAATGTTTGTGTGATCCACAGACGTTCAGTTACAGTTCAGTGAGTAAACTGTCGAAAGGACTGGTGATGTTCATTTGTGAGAGGATACGTTTCATCATCCTACCTGTTTTTTTATCTATAACCTTCATGCATTAAAGATGTTTATATGCTATGTAGAGGCCTAGAATTCGTTGACTATATAATATTGCAGGTCATATACTACGCAAAGCGAGCAAAAAAAAAAAAAGAACGCAATATCTGAATACTGTGTAATGATCTCAGCACTGCTTACGAGACTGCTACACAGTGATGTCCTACTCCGGTATACATTACTTTGTAATACCCCTGCTGGTGTGTACGAACACATTTCTAAACAATTTTGTTTTTTGTTCCACACACCTGCCGCTTTTAATCCTTTCATTAAAGGTAAAGGTAAAATTACCGTTTTCTACCGCTAAAGCATATTGGGGATACGGTGTTAGGCCTGTATTTCCATGACCTTCGGCACATGAAAGCCTGAAGTAGTCAGTATCACGCCTGACCACATTTACCTTTGCAGATTTCTCTGGCACCCATTTTTAGAAACTGGGTTAACTCCTTTCATTATATTTAGTAAACCTGTATGGGGAGCGGTCTTTACTCTTAATGAATTTTTTCACCCTCTCTCTCTCTCTCTCTCTATATATATATATATATATATATATATATATATATATATATTGGCCAAACACCATAAGAAATGACATCTTATTAGCAGAAATGCAGATGAAACCACTGACAACAATTATTGAGGAAAGACGCTGGCGATGGTTGGGACATGTGCTCCGATTGACTGACAACTCACTACCAAAACTAGCACTAAGATGGACACCACAGGGGAGCAGAAGTAAGGGTAGACCAAAAGAGACATGGAGAAGAACAACAACAGAAAGGATGTTGAGCAATAGAGGGCTCACCTGGGCAAGAGCAGAAAAAAAGGCGAAGTACAGGCATTTGTGGAAAACCCTTGCGGAAGCCCCATGTGCCCTGGGCACTTAAGGTTCATATATATATATATATATATATATATATCACTTGCACTTAAACATTTTCTTTTCTTGCCATGATTGGGACACACGTGTTGCCATAGATTCTAAGACTAACCGAAGATACAATTTAAAAAAAAAACAATCAAAATCAAACAAACAAAAGTCGCATGAAGAAACAATGAGAGTGCAGCTAATTACCTTCTCACTGCATACAGTATACTTTGATGTGCAACTCACCTGTTGTTAAGATACAGATCTGTCTGACCCGTCTGCCTGCACAAGGGAGTTTACCCCAGTTTTTAAACCGCGCCAAAGAAGTTCTAGCGGCAGACATTTCTGGTTCACCTGCAAGCGAGGATAACGTTTTCCATGAAAGATATGAGACAAATTCTTTACCCGAAGACAAACAACACAGCAAATTATGCTCAGAGTTGTCAAGTCCTGTACATACTCAACAGTTTTCTGTTGGACACGATCAGGGTCTTTAAAATGTTTAATAAGTGTAATCCCTGTGCTACAAAAAAAGATTATAATTGTTGTTATTTAATCCCTAAACAGAGAATCTCAGACGGGAAGGAAACAGGTGAGAATTTGTAAAGGCTGGAGGGCGCCGGCAGAAGGTGTTTGAACCAATTACTTTCAAGAGAACTTCCGAGAAGCTGCGTCGTTTAGGTCATCCCATCAATCAGTTTAATGACCGAAGCCCCTGCTCTGGAGGTTAAGCCACAGATAAAATTGTTCCAGTCATTTCTGTCTTTAGCCTCGTTTTCCAAGTCACTTCATGTAAGCCCTTTCTGATTTTAGAATCTTCGTTATCTCCCTTCTCCCTGTATTCTTCGGTGACCTTTGACTTTTCCGATCTCCGGGTTTACAAGTTTTCACTCTTGTCTCCCTTGTGCCAGATAATAAAACGTACAGGTCCTCTTTCAGCTGTTCTACATCTCCTACAGAATGTTGGTAATTGGTGAGTTTGATGGTATCAGGTTCTTCCGAAGGTCCTTCAATGCACTGCAGTCCAGCAAGTGGTTCTTAACAGTTTCTTCTTCTTATCTGTTGCAGTGCATGCAGTATGGTGTGTGGTCAGCGGTCACTCTGTGTAAGTGCTTATTGAGGATAATGTGTCCTGTTCGCAACCAGAAGATTGTGCATTGGTCTCTAAAACATAGGCTGTTGAGATGGTCTCCGGGGTTAGGTTTTGGGAGGTGTGTATATAGGGATCTTCTAGTTAAATTACTGGCCCAGCTGTCCAGCCATTGCTGCTTGCATTAGTAATGTGTTTAGCCGTTCTCATGTTGGTGGAGATGTGGCGCTGTGACATGGTGGCTCCACTCTGTGCCAGTCTGTCAGCACGTACATTTCCTCTGACATCTGCTGTCCACTGTCATAGGATACAATGTCATAGGAGATAAGTTGGTTTATTGCACTGAGTATGTTAACTGTAATATGATCAGCTGTTGGTATGCAATTTTAAAGGGCCAGGACAGCCGACGGAGTCTGAAAAGATAACAAGTTTGTTTTTTTTGGGGGGGGGAGGGGAGGGGGGTGAGAGGCATTGTTTTTGTATTTGGTGGTGGTGGCTACCATGGCTGCTAATACTGCTGTATCTCTGCATCATAATTGGAACAACGAGATCCACAAGGAGCAGAAATGTGTCTTGTTGTCTTGTCTGGAAACATTTATGACTACCCCATATCCTACATTGTCTGTTCCCTTGAACGCTGACCTATCAGTGTATGCGTGGATCCAGTCCTTGGGGTAGGATTCTATGGTCTCCCGTGCACACAGCTTTAGCATGTTTGGATCTGATGATGTGTTCACTAATTTGTTCTTGAATCTGGTGTTAGCTGGAGGAAGTGTGTAGTTTGTGTTTCGTGGGATGTCTGATACTTTTGTAAGTTGTTATCTATTTTCAGAGAGTTTGTCTTGTGTTTAACTGTTCTGCTATGTGCATTGGAGTTTTCAGTTTCAGTCTATTATTATGCTTCGATTTATCAACCACTATTCTGTTATGATGGTGTTATGATATGCGTTTATATCTTTATACTGTCTCAATGGTTGATTTTTTTCATCTTATGTCTATTGGCTCTATGTTTGCATTAGTTTCACATGCAGCTGTGGGTGAGGATCTCATTGCCCTACAAATGAAATGAACGGCTTGGTTCTGGATCCTGTCTACTTGTATATCAGAGCTCTTTGATGCTGTGACCTGTAGGGAGAGGTTGTAATCTATTATAGAACATATCCTGTGTTTATGTGTTTGAGTGTTGCTTTGTCAGCTCCCCAGAATGTATTTGAAAGTCTCTTGAGCAAATTTAGCCTTTTGGATGTTACGTACCTTTGTATGTTAAAGTCATGTTACATACCTTTGTATGTTCCTTTGATGCCAAGCTGAGGGTTGGAGTTAAGCATAGCGAAATATGTTTCATCTGGGACACGGGTCTTCCTCGCCCAGTCTAGAAGAACCTTAGCTGTGTTGTTGTGAAGGATGAAGTCAACGTATGGTCTGCAAGAAATGAACCTTTTTAGTCTTTATCCACGGTTATCAGCGGCTGACGCTGTGAAGATGTTGAAGTCATTGTATAGATTTGGCTATAGGCTAAAATGACATTTTCTTAAAAACATGAAAAGCCCTGGAGGAAAAAAGAACTGTCCATCAGATACCATGATCCTTTGTGCACACGACGGCCGTTAGCCAGGCTAAACAACAAATCAGCATACCACCAGGACAGCCATGAGGTGATAGATTAACATCTTGGTCAAGTCAGGTTTGCAAATATTTGTATAATCATTCTGTGACAATCATCATTCGATTCTCAACTTTTATACAGCGAGGATTGTTCTCATGTGTTTCCTTCTTGAGAAGTGGCAGAATCTGATTGTGCGCCAGACTGACAGAACAGTTATCACCCCTCTCACAGCGAAACATAAATGTTCAAGACCCTGTTCCATCTCTCGGTCGGTGTTCACAGTAACAAGCTCGTTTTAGCAACATGGCAGGTCGCACTATATGTAGCAGTATTTCAGTAATGCATTTGGTCATTATAGTTTTTTTACTATCTAAAGGATGTAATCCAATATAAAACTAGTACTTAGTCTATATATTTTAAAGCCCTTACTTAATTATGACACAGATAGTTCAAGGTTATTTTGTTTACGATTTGTAAATCTCACTGATAGTTGGGAAAAATAGGAAGTGTCAAAAGTGGAATGTCTGGGTCGACATGACCAGACGAAAGGAGTAACAGAAAATTTAAGCCTTGGAATGTTTTTGTTTTTTTTACTTAAGGTCAGTTTTGACATGTTAACTTCATAAGAATTATTAATATATTTGGTGAGCCGCATATCTAGACTAGTTATATTTAGTAGCAAAGTTAAATGTGGAAATGTTTGACACCTTATTATCCAAGGTCAGTAGACAGACAATGTTTCTAGGGTCAGACGTCTCGTGATATTTTAAAGAAAGTTCAAGGTGAAATTTTAGGGAATATTTAAGCTTGAGCAACTTTTTTTAGATCGGATTTTATGTAGAATGTTTTGCTGAGTGGTCATTTTTCCCAGTGGAGTAGTTGCAAGTCTGTTTTAGAATGTAGTAGTTTTAGCTCAGTATAGTGTCCTTTAGGACAATGTTCTTTACCTTGTATAGTATGTAGATGTTGGGAGTGTTGTCCTTGTCAGGACAGATTTGTGTATTCGGGAGATGTGCTGGAAGTTCACTATATTGTAAGTAGTTGTTTTTACTTCCTTATTGTTGTCAGGCTTTTCTTCCCCATGGCGCCGACTATGCTCCCAGGAAGCTTTTGTATTGCTTGTTAAAATCAACCTGCCATGTTGGCAGCTCGTTTTCCTTCCTCATCTCAGTTTTCCACCAATCAGTTTTTCATTCAATAAATGTTTGTTCTGTATCTTGGAACTTAGTCTGTTCAATATCTACATGGAGTTCTTATCTGTTAGTACTGTTGAGTGAGTGGGAATCCTGTACAAGTTTTCATTACGTGACATTGTTGTTTTTGTTGTGGCCGTTGCGAACCTGGCACTGATGTTGTGTCACTCGAGGTATACCATAATGACATGTTTGCCTGTTTTTGGTAAAGTAGTGTTACCAACTCTTACAGGCAACAACAACATGTAAGTCTTTCTAATCCAGTTAAAGCCGACAAAAAGCCAATACCCCTGACTCTCTGTGTACTGCCACAGAGGCATACGCCTATAGTTGATGCCGTGTTGACACAATTAGTAATATATCCTCGCGAAGGACACTCTTTTACATATGGGCATCATGACGGCGGAGCCTGGCAGAAAGCATTGCATCTTCTACTCATTTCTATCTTTACTCTGGATCTGTAAGAAGCCAGCCACTGATAGCCTTGTTAGAAAGACCTTAGCTCATCTTCTCTTCCACATTCTTAGACCCGAGGATCCCGTGATATTTATATACCTTCGGTAACAAAGAGCCGTAACATACCTTTATTCTTTTGCTACATTACCTGTTTACTATTACATGCACAGAGCCCTTGACAGGCCGCAGACCATACGGAGTAGGTATATTTTTCCATCTCGACTTAACTGCACTGTGAAGTAAAGGAATATTTCCAGATAAGTTTAAAAAAAATAAATAAGGAGTCGAAATTAACAATGGAGAGAACAGAAAAGCCATCTTGACCCTGCGAAAGAGAAAATAGAAAAGGAAGAAAATAATAAAAGTAATTAAGACTCAGAGAACTGCGAAAAGTGTAATAGTAGTAGTAGTAGTAGTAGTAGTAATAATAGTATTAGTAGTAGTAGTAGTAGTAGCAGTAGTAGTAGTAGTAGTAGCAGCAACAGGTGCAGTAGTAGTAGCAATAGAAGTAGTAGTAGTATTAGTAATAGCAGAAACAGTAGTAGTACCGGAAGAAGTAGTAGTAGAAGTAATAACAGTGGTATAAATAGTAGCATTAGTAAAAGTAATAATAGCAGTACCATTAGTAATAGTAGCAATAGTACTAGTAATAATAGCTGTAGTAGTAACAATAGTACTAATAGTAGTAGTAATAGTACAATAGTAACAGTAGCACTAGTAGTAGTACCAGCAATAACAGTATTAGTAATAGTAGTACCAGTAGTAACAGTAGTAGTAACAGTTCCAGTAATAACAGTAGTAGTAGTAATACTGGTTGTACCAGTAGTAACAGCATTAGTAGTAGTAGTAACAGTAATAACAGTCGTAGTAGTAGTAGTAGTAGTAATAATAATAAAAGTAGATGTAGTAGTACCAGCAGGAACAGTAGTAGTTGTAGTACTACCAGTAATAACAGTAGTAGTAGTAGTAGTAGTACCACTAGTAACAATATTAGTAGTAGTAGTAGTACCATTAGGAACAGTAGAAGTAGTAGTAGTAGTAATGGTTGTACCATTAATAACAGTAGTAACAGTAGTAGTAGTAGTAATAGTAGTAGTAGTAGTAGCACCATTAGTAACAGTAGTAGTAGTATTAGTAGTAACAGTAGTAGAACAGTAGCAGTATTAGTCGTACCAGTAATAACAGTATTAGTAGTGGTACTACTTGTAGTAACAGTAGTAGTATTATCAGTAGTAGTATTAGTAGCAGTGCCAGTAATAACAGTAGTAGGAGTAGTACTACTACCAGTAGTAGCAGTAGAAGGAATAGTTGCGGTAGTATCACTAGTAACAGTAGCAGTAATAATAGTAGTTGCAGTACCAGTAATAACAGTATTAGTAGTAGTGGCACTACCAGTAGTAACAGTAGTAGTAGAAGTAGCAGCGTTATTACCAGTAGTATTTGCAGTAGTACCAGCAGTAACAGTATTAGTAATGGTAGTGGTAGTATCCGTTATAACTGTAGTAGCAGTACCAGTAGTGACAGTAGTAGCATTAGTAGTGAATGTAACATTAGTAACAGTAGTAGTAGTAGTAGTAGTAGTACCAGAAGTAACAGTAGTAGTAGGGATAGTGCCAGTAGTTACAGTAGTAGTAGTAGTACCAGAAGTAACAGTAGTAGTAGTAGTAGTAGTAGTAGTAGTAGTGGTAGTAATAGTGGTAGTACAAGTAGTAACAATAGTATCAGAGTACAGTGGTATTATTATTAGTAGTAGTACAAGTAGTAACAGTAGTAATAGTAGTAGTAGTAGTAGTAGTAGTAGTAGTAGTAGTAGAACCGGTAGTAAGAGTAGTAGTAAAACAAGTCTTACCAGTTGTAGTATTATCAGTAGTGAAAGTAGTTATAGTAGCACTGCCAGTAGCAACATTTGTAATAGTACCACTAGTAACAGTATTAGAAGTAGCAGTTGAACCAGTAGTTGAAATATTAGTAGTAGTAGTAGTAGTAGTAGTAGTGGTGGTGGTGGTGGTAGTAGTACCATTAGTAACAGTAGTAGTAGCAGTGGTGATAGTACCAGTAGCAACAGTAGTAGTAGTTAGTAGTAGTAGTTATAGTAGTAGTAGTAGTAGTAGTAGTAGTAGTAGTAGTAGTAGTAGTATCGGTAGTAACAGTAGTAGGAGGGGTAATGGTGGTAATATCAGTACCGACATTATTAGCAGTAGTAGTAGTACATTAGTAACATTAATATCAGTAGTAGTAACACCAATAAAAGTAATAGTAGTGGTAGTAGTAATACCAGTAGTCACAGCAACAGTGGTAGTAGTGGTAGTACCATTAATAACAATAGTAGTAATAGTACCAGTAGCAACAGTAGTAGTAGTGATATTACAAGTAGTAACAAAAGTAGTAGTAGTTTTACTAGTAGCAACATTAGTAGGAGTAGTATTGGGAGTACCAGTGATAACAGTAGCATTAGTAGTGGTAGTAGTAGTAGTAGCACTAGTAGTAACAGTAGTATTAGTAGCAGTATCAGCAGTAACTGTAACACTAGTAGTAGTAGATGTAGTACTAGTATTAACAGTGGCAGTAGTACTAGTATTAACAGCAGCAGTAGTAGTAGTAGTAGTAGTAGTAGTAGTAGTGGTAGTACCAATAGTAACAGTAGTAGTACCGGTAGTAACAACAGCAGTAGTGATAGTACCAGCAGGAACAGTAACAGCAGTACTACATGTAGCAACAGAAGTAGTAGTAGTGATTGTATCAGTAGTAGCAATATTATTAGAAGTAGGATTAGTAACAGTAGTAGTATTAGTAGCATTAGTTACAGTAGTAACAGAAGTAGTATTAGTAGCATTAGTTACAGTAGTAACAGTAGTAGTAGCAGTAGTACAAATGGTAAAAGTAGTAGTGGTGTGGTTGTAACAGCAGTAACATAGGTATTAGAAGTACCAGTGGTAACAGTAGTAGTATTAGTAGTGGTATTACCAGTAGTAACAGTTGTAGAGGTAGTAGTAATAACAGCAGTAGCAGTAGGTTTATCATAAGTACAAATGGTAACATTAGTAGTAGTAGTATCTATAGTAGCAGTACTTATAGAAGTGGTATCAGCACTAACAGTAGAAATAATTCTTTGAAAAAGTAGTAGCAGTAGTATTAATATTCGTAGTAGTAGTACCAGTAGTAACAGTAGTAGTAATAGTAGTGATTGTACCATTAGCAACAGCAGTTGTAGTAGTAGTAGTAGTAGTAGTAGTAGTAGTAATAGTAGTAGTAGTAGTAGTAGTAGTAGTACCAGTAGTACTAGTAGTAACAGTAGTAGTAGTGGTAGTACCAGTAGTAAAATAAGTAGTAGTAGTAGTACTAGTCGCATCTGAAGTAGGAGTAGTAGTGGTAGTACCAGTAATAACAGTAGTATTAGTAGTAGTAATACAACAGTTACAGTAGTATTAGTAGCAGTCTTATATCTTATATCCTCCCCGTGCCGTTAAACGTCACGTAGGGCTCGCAAAGTAGTTCGCCAATTTTTCCTGTCTTCGGCGAGTCTTTCAACCTTATCAAAGGATTTTATGCCTGTTAATTTGGCCTCTCTTAATAATGTCCTCTTCAGAGTTTCACGTGGTCTGCCTCTTTTTCTTCGGCCTGTTGTGTTCCACTTCATAGTTTGTTCTGAGTTATCTCATCAGCAAAATCAAGATCTTCTAGTTGGGTCCCATGTACCCAGTCAATACCTGCGTTACCTGTGCAGCAGTTTTTCATTATGAAGTCTATTGTAATCCCAAAAAGTAAAGGAGACAGTATACATCCTTGTTTCACTCCTGTTTCAATCTGGAACCATTCACTCATCCCTTCTTCTGTCTTGACTGCACAAACATATCCATTGTATAAGTCCTTAATGATGTTGACAATTTTAGATGGTATTCCATATAGACATAAAATTCTTCATAATGAATCTCTGTGTATGCTATCAAATGCCTTTTTAAAATCTATGAAGTTCAGTATTAATGGTTTCTGCTTTTCAGTATGTTCTTCAAGTATTATTCTGAGAGTAAAGATCTGGTCGAGACAGCTTCTCCCTTTTCGAAATCCTGCTTGTTCTTCTGTCATTGCAGTATCCACTATATCTTTGAGTCTATTCAAAATGACCATGCAAAATACTTTTGACACAACTGATACTACGGTTACTCCTCTCCACTTGTTACAGTCACAAAGGATGCCATTTTTTGGTATTTTAACAATGATTCCTTTCTTCCAATTAGAAGGGACCTTTTCTTCTTTCCAAATCTTGTTAAACATTCTCTGTAGTTGTCTCATGCTGTCACTATTGATAGCTTTTAGCATTTCGGCTGTTATTTCATCTTCACCTGCAGCTTTGTTGTTAGCCATTAAATTCACTGCTGTTTCAATTTCATGCAATTTTAGTTCATCTAAGTTGACATTTAGTTGTGGGGCTGGTAAGTCAGTTTCAAGGTTTCACAATTCTTTTGGGTGTGGTCGATTGAGTATTTCTTGGAAGTGTTCAGCCCATCTTTGCTTTTGGTCTTTATTTAATGTTAATAGTGTTCCAGTTTTGCTAAGGATTGGACTTTCTTTAGATGTAATAGTACCTGTTAGCCTCTTTTGTATGTTATATAAAGTTTTGCTGTCTCCTGTTTTTGCTGCTTTTTCTGCCTCTTTCGCCATATTGTCTATGTATTCTCTTTTATCCCTTCTAGCTGAAATTTTTACTTTCTTGTCTATTTCTTTGTATTTTGCTTTTGCCAAATCTCTTTCATGATCTGTTGCATTCAACATGTATAATTTGACTGCTCGTCTTTCATGTATATACTTCCATGTTTTATCTGATATCCATGCTTTTCTATTTGTTTTTTCCAGTCCTGCTATTAGTAGCAGTACCAGCAGTAAAATATTAGTAGTAGTAGTAGTAGTAGTAGTAGAAGTTGTATTATCAGTAGTAAAAGAAGTAGTAGTACAAGTAGTAACAGTAGTAGTTGTAGTAGTGGTAGTACCGTTAATAACAGTAGAAGTAGTAGTAGTAGTAGTAGTAGTAGTAGCAGCAGCAGCAGTAGTAACCGTAGTAGTAGTGATAGTACCTGCAATAACCGTTGCAGTAGTACTATCAGCAGTAGCAGAAGCAGCAATCGTGGTTGTACCAGTAGTAGCAATAGTATTAGAAGTACCAATAGTAACAGTAGTAGTATTATAGTGGTAGTAACAGTAGTAACAGTAGTAGTAGTAGTAATAGTACAAGAGGTAAAAGTAGTAGAAGTAGTAGTGATTATACCAGCTGTAACAGAAGTATTAGTAATAACAGAAGTAAGAGTTGTAGTGTTAGTAGTGGTAGTACCATTAATAGCAGTATTAGAGTTTGTAGTAATACCCGTATTAACATTACTTGCAGTAGTAGTACAAGTGGTAACAGTAGTAGTACTGGTACCTGTAGTAACAGTAGTAGTACTGGTACCTGTAGTAACAGTAGTTATAGTAGTAGTACCAGTAGTAAAAGTAGTATTAATTGATAGAATAAGTAGTAACAATAGTACTAGTAATAGCAATAGTATTACCAGTAGTAACAGTAGTAGTAATAGTAGTAGTAGTAGTAGTAATAGTAGTAGTAGTAGTAATAGTAGTAGCGGTAGCGACAGTGGCAGTATTAATAGAAGTAGCAGTAGTAGTAGTAGTATCAGCTGTAACAATAATAGTTATAGTTTTAGTTCTGATAGTAGTAGTATCAGTAGTAACAGTAGTAGTAATAGTATTAGTAGTAATAGTAGTAGTAGTAGTAGTAGTACCAGTAGTAACCGTATTAGTAGTAGTGCTAGTACCAGTAGTAACAGTAGTAGTACCAATGACAGTAGCAGTAATAGTAGCTGTACCAGTAGTAACAGTACCAGAAATAGTAATAGCAGTAGTACGATTAGTAACAGTATTAATACTAGTAGTAGTAGTAGTAACAGTACCGGTGGTAAAAGTAGCAGTAACAATTGTAATAATAGCAGAAGTAGCAGTAGTAGTAATAGTATTACTAGTAGTTGTAATATTACCAATAGTATTAGTAGTAATAGCAGCAGTAGCAGTAGAAATAGTAGTAGCAGTAGTAGTAGTAGTAACAGTAGCAGTAGTAGTAGTAATAGTAATAGAAATAGTAGTAATAGTTGCAATAGTAGTAGTAATAGTAGCAGGAGTAACAATGTTAGTAGTGATAGTAGTGCCAGTAATAACAGTAGAATTAATGGCACTTTTGGTGGTAGCAGTAATAGTAGTAGTAGTAGTAGTAGTAGTAGTAGTAGTAGTAGTAGCAATACTAGCAATAGTAGTAGTAGTAATAGTGGTAGTAGTATAACAGTCGTCGTAGTAGTAATAGTAGTAGCAGTAGTAGTAGTAACAATAGTAGTACTAGTACCACAAAGTAGTAGTAGTAGTAGTAGTAGTAGTAGTAGTAGTAGTAGTAGTAGTAGTAGTAGAAAGGATGTTGAGCAATTCAGGGCTCACCTGGGCAAGAATAGAAAAAAGGCAAAGGACAGGCATTAGTGGGAAACCCTTGCAAAAGCCCCATGTACCCTGGACACGTAATGTTCAGAGAAAGAGAGTAGTAGTAGTAGTAGTAGTAGTAGTAGTAATAGTAGTATTAGTAGTAGTAGTAGTATTAGTAGTAGTAGTAGTAGTAACAATAGTAGTAGTAGTAGTAGTAGTAACAGTAGTAGTAGTAGGAGGTGGAGTAATAGTAGTAGTAGTGGGAGTAATAGTAGTAGTAGTAGGAGTAATAGTAGTAGTAGTAGGAGTAATAGCAGTAGTAGAAGGAGTAATAGTAGTAGTAGTAGGGGTAATAGTAATAGTAGTAGGAGTAATAGTAATAGTAGTAGGAGTAATAGTAGTATTAATAGTAGTAATAGTAGTAGTAGTAGGAGTAATAGTAGTAGTAGTATTAGTAATAGTAGTAGTAGTAGGAGTAATAGTAGTAGTAGACACAAAAGCTGCACTTCTTCTGTCTCCCTGGAACTGCGAGCTTGGGTTCTGTACAGCCGATGCATTGAAGATGTTGACGCACATCCTCATGTCGGCTTTGGACTCTGTTATGTAAGCTACTTTTTTTTCATTTCCTGAGTTATTCTAAAAGACAGTGAGGTATGCAATACTTCTTTAAGTGACTTCACCACCATGGGAACTCTGTCCCGTTGACCAAGCTAGGCCTGTTGGTGGGGATAATAACGGAGAGGTTGGACACGGTCTTGGCAGGCAATAGGGCATTGGACACAGAGAAAGAGGCTAGATGGAAGGCTGTAGTAGAACATGTCGACGTGGTAACGATGTAAGCAAATCTTAAAATAACGTTACAACAACATCTTAAAATAAAGATACAAGCACATCTAAAATAGCGATTCAAGCACATGTTAAAATAACGATACAAACACATCTTAAAATAACGATACAAACACATCTAAAATAACGTTACAGCAACATCTTAAAATAATGATTCAAGCCCATCTTAAAATAAAGCTACAAGCACATCTTAAAATAACGATACAAGCACATCTTAAAATAACGATACAAGCACATCTTAAAATAAATATACAAGCACATCTTAAAATAACGATACAAGCACATCTTAAAATAAATATACAAGCACATCTTAAAATAACGATACGAGACAAGCACATCTTAGATAACGATACAGCACATCTTAAAATAACGATATAAGCACATCTTAAAATAACGATACAAACAAACTGTATTCACTGCTTTTCACGCATGTTACGAGACAGAATAAATTAAGGAACCATGTAATCACTGAATAACTCAAAGGCAAAAGAATGTAAAGGAGAAGAAATAGTAGAAATAGCAAATAGCCAATAGAAATTAGAAGTAAAGTAACAATCGTAATAATCTATATTTATATCTTACTGTTTTACTGTAGATGAAACATCGACCGCTCCATTGTATGCTGTGAGAATTTTCACAAGTTCATAGTTTGTTTTAAGTGGAAACTCCTGTCCGGTTAAGTTTATGAAGTACTTCCACTTGGGATATCTCCACAACTCTTCCATACACAAAAGCTCTGGTTCTAGAACTGTCATTTGGCCCCAAACAACTCTGATTCTATAAGATGTCATAAAAACGTTGGTGAAACAGTTGGCAATGGCTGACACAGCTTTGTAGAACTCCGCTGAAGACTTTTGATCCACGTGGATGCAGTAGACGTTCTGAGGTCGGTAGACGGCGCGAAGAAGCCGCTCAACCATCTCCGCCTCTTTGTAGACAATCATCGAGAACGCCAAAGGAAACTCTTCTTCTTCTTCTGTCAGTGACGACATAATGTACCCTCGTTGTCTCTGGAACTCTGCACAGTCCACGGTTAGTTTCAGATAATAATTGTCTGGAAAAGGCGTTCCTATTTCTGTAGCTTTACTCTTGGCCCTTTCTGTTTCGTTTTTCGATCTTTTAAATATGGCGGGGCAGTCAATTCCTTCAACCTGGACATTTCTTGAAATTTCCTTCAGACTTTCGGCTACGTCCTGTCTTACATTCGGAGAGGACGCATCTAGAAGTGCCAGATTTTTCAGCGCTGTTATGTTAGGAGTAATTATTGCCATAAATTTTGTGACCGAACCACCTGGAGTCAAGAGAATCATGAGCGTGCTGGCTGCTACAAGAATCGAGAAGATGGCCAAGTAACAAGATCGTGCTCGTCTTGTCGTATTTCCTGAAATCATTTTCATCACCTGCAGAAATAGACATCATCATCATCATCATCTATTAGCAGAAAAGTAGTTATACCTCATACACAGAAATACTTTATTAGAAGCTCAGGTAAACTGACAGAGAGGCAGTCAAACAAAGCTACAGATATACAGACACAGAGAACAAAAATTGAAGAAATGAAGCCATGTAAATGGATGGATGGATGGATGGATGGATGGATGGATGGATGGAAGGATGGATGGATGGATGGATGGATGATAGACAGACAGACAGCCAGCCATGGATGGATGGATGGTCGGATGGATGGATGGATGGATGGATGGATGGATGGATGGATGGATGGATGGATGGATGGATGGACAGATGGATGGATGGATGGATGATAGACAGACAGCCAGCCATCCATGGATGGACGGATGGTCGGACGAATGGATGGATGTAAACATAAAGATAAAGACAGGACCATTTATCGTTGAAAAGCAACATGAGAACATACTCATTCAAGCGCAAAGAAGCAGAAAATGCTTGCACAATCTTTTATTGCTTCAACTTTAGAAAAATAGTGCCATGCTAATTTGATCATTTTAAAGAAATGGCAAGGTACGTTCAAGTTACTGAGCGTATGTAGACAAGAACTGTAGGAGAAATTCCTGTTGTTGAGCGTATGTAGACAATAACTGTAGGAGAAATTCCTGTTGTTGAGCGTATGTAGACAATAACTGTAGGAGAAATTCCTGTTGTTGAGCGTATGTAGACGTGAAGTGTAGGAGAAATTTCTATTGTTGAGCGTATGTAGACGTGAAGTGTAGGAGAAATTTCTATTGTTGAGCGTATGTAGACATGAAGTGTAGGAGAAATTCCTGTTGTTGAATATGAGATTAAGAAATGATTGTAAGAGCTTATTCTTTACATTTTTAAAAATATATTCTTCCTATATGCATCTGCGGTAGCACAAAACTGATGATGAATATGTGTAGCAGTAATGAAAGATATAAAAATATAATGTTAACAATGACGACGTTCCCAAACCATCCATCCATCCATCCATGTTTTTTTATCTAAGGATTAAACGATTTCACCGTAAATGTCCGTAAGAATGTGATATTACGTTACTCCGGTGTATTAGTAGTTCTGAATGTATGCGTTAGAAGATAATTGTTTCGTTATTCTACATTCCTTTTATGCTTCTGGTGCTTTTGTATACTTGAGTTAAACTGAATGATTGGGAAGAGTAAAAGAATAGAGACAAATTCAGATGGACCAGTGAGCAAAATTTTTCATACTTTAGAAAAAAAAGTTAATTCAATCTTCTTCTTCTTCTTCTTCTTCTTCTTCTTCTTCAATCTCCCTGGAATTGCGAGCGCATGATGTTCTTTGCAGGGTAGGCAATGAAGATGTTGAGCACAGCATCGTGTCGGATTGGGAGCTGGTAGCGGTGCTGTTTTTTTTTTTTGTCAGCCCCTGAGTGGAGCTAAAAAGCTGGGGGTGTGCAGTACTTCTTTGGAAGACCCCACCACCATGGGGACTATGGAATTCCTACCCCTGTTAGCTAGGCTAGGCCTGTTACTGGGGATATCAACGGAGAGGTGGTACAGGGTCTTGGTCGACCATTGTTCACCACTCTGATGCTACCGTGTCAGCTATGTTCGCCAACCCTGACGGTGACATGTCATTTATGGGTCGCCAACTATGACACTAAAATGTCAGCTCCGGATCATCAACCCTGACTCTAAGCTACCACCTATGGATCGCCAACCCTTGACTCTAAGCTACCACCTATGTATCGCCAACCCCTGACTCTAAGCTACCACCTATGTATCGCCAACCCTTGACTCTAAGCTACCACCTATGTATCGCCAACCCCTGACTCTAAGCTACCACCTATGGATCGCCAGCCCTGACTCTAAGCTACCACCTATGGATCGCCAACCCCTGACTCTAAGCTACCACCTATGTATCGCCAACCCCTGACTCTAAGCTACCAGCTATGGATCGCCAGCCCTGACTCTAAGCTACCACCTATGGATCGCCAGCCCTGACTCTAAGCTACCACCTATGGATCGCCAGCCCTGACTCTAAGCTACAACCTATGTATCGCCAACCCTGACGCTAGCTTATCAGACTACGGGTTCGCTGACTACCCGACTGGACAGCCTCTTCTCCCTCTGTTTGGTAGCTCGGAAGATTCAATGGTTAAAAGAGTAAACAGTGACAGAAAAATTCGGGAAGGAGGGAGAGAGGGAGCTGAGATAGCCGGTGTAGGGAGAGAGAGGGAGCTGAGATAGCCGGTGGGGTGGTTATGTACTACTAAACTGCTGGCCTCCCCCGCAGCTCTGAAAGATTTTCTGACCTTGTCCTACTTCTGGAGCTTATCGGCAGAGTTGACAGAGGGGAAGTGCAACATTAGAGGATGTCAGCTCCATCCTTGCCGAGCAGCTCGGACATAAAACAAGGAAGTGACAACCCCGGATTGTAAATCTTCCAAAATTGATGAGGTCTTCACAGCCATTTTACGTTGCGGATTCAAAGAATACAAAGAAGATGGGCTCATTCGTACACAGCCAGATGGTTCACTGCTCTAACTTAACAACAACCTGGAGCCAAGACAAAAGTAAATGACGATCATTAGTCTCTTGTTTTCTCTTGATGTCGTCTTGTGGTTCACGCAGGGTCTACTGTGCAGTCATTGTAGACATATTGTAGACAGTGATACCAGCCTAGAGCAAACAAAGTAATTTATAGTCAGCACCTGCAAGAAAAATATAATACACAAAGAAATACGGGCGTGAAAGAGATAAAATAATAAGAGAACGTCTATAATCACTCTACGGGCGTGAAAGAGCTAAAATAATAAGAGAACGTCTATAATCAGTCTACGGGCGTGAAAAAGATAAAATAATAAGAGAACGTCTATAATCACTCTACGGGCGTGAAAGAGATAAAATAATAAGAGAACGTCTATAATCACTCTACGGGCGTGAAAGAGATAAAATAATAAGAGGACGTCTATAATCACTCAAATGGCGTGAAAGAGATAAAATAATAAGAGGACGTCTATAATCACTCTACGGGCGTGAAAGAGATAAAATAATAAGAGAACGTCTATAATCACTCTACGGGCGTGAAAAAGATAAAATAATAAGAGAACGTCTATAATCAATCTACGGGCGTGAAAGAGATAAAATAATAAGAGAACGTCTATAATCACTCTACGGGCGTGAAAGAGATAAAATAATAAGAGAACGTCTATAATCACTCTACGGGCGTGAAAGAGATAAAATAATAAGAGAACGTCTATAATCACTCTATGGGCGTGAAAGAGATAAAATAATAAGAGAACGTCTATAATCACTCTACGGACGTGAAAGAGATAAAATAATAAGAGAACGTCTATAATCACTCTACGGGCGTGAAAGAGATAAAATAATAAGAGAACGGCTGTAATCAAACTACGGACACAGGGAGACGAGCCTGCCGCTTTTCAGACCCATATAGGAGGCTGCCAAGCACACAGATCTCATAACTCAGAACCTCCGTCTTCGATGCAAATCTTCTTTTGTTGTTTGTTTGTATGTGTGGGGAGGGGGGGGCTGCGTTCTCCCCGACTGTTACTGCAACATATGTTTGTGTATATCGTATATTACAGCATCACATTACTCGGTTTTTCTAGGAACCGAATCTTTTGGGATACCCGTTTAGTAATTCCTCATGGAACCAGTTGCTGAGACCGATTCCTCGTGTTATTTCCCTTGATAAATGTGAGCGATGGTTTGTGCATGTAAGTCAAATGACAATTTCCCCCGTGTTTTTCCATATGTCTTCACACAAAACTGATACACTCAGTTACTGCTGAAAATGGGATTCTCTGATCATTTCCTCTCATCAAATAACCAACATATGTCCATCTCCTTTTCCTGATCATCCATGAGACTGGTTGTTGTTCAGTTATCTGTCTTATTTCTGCATTGTTCTTGAATTCGTTCCACTTGATGCTGAGTATTTTCCTTATGCATTTGTTTTCAAAAGAGTCTAATTTCTTGTATATTTCTTTAGTTTTTTTCCAGCTTTCGGATGCATAAATGAAGGTGGATATTACATTTGAATTGAATAATCTTAACTTGGTTTTTGTGCCTATAACTAATGAATTCCATATGTTCTCAAGATTCTTGAAGATCGATGCTGCTTTTGCAATTCTGATTCTAACTTCCTTTCTGGTGTCACCATCCTGGTCTATGTAGCTGCCAAGGTATGCAAATTGATTGACTTCTTCAATATCTGTCCTTTCTTTGTGTATTTGCCCATTTTGATTAATGGGAAATTTCATTATTTTTGTTTTGTCCTCGTTAATTTCAAGCCCTATTTTGCTAGCCAGTTAAGACAGGCTATTTGTTTTTTCTTGCATGGAATTCACATTATTACTGATAAGAGTTACGTCATCTACAAAATCAAGATCTTCTAGTTGGGTCCCATGTACCCAGTCAATACCTGTGTTACCTGTGCAGCAGTTTTTCATTATGAAGTCTATTGTAATTCCAAAAAATAAAGGAGATAGTATACATCCTTGTTTCACACCTATTTAAATCTGGAACCATTCACTCATCCCTTCTTCTGTCTTGACTGCACAAACATATCCATGTATAAGTCCTTAATGATGTTGACAGTGTTAGATGGTATTCCATATAGACATAAAATTCTCCATAATGAATCTCTCTGTATGCTATCAAATACCTTTTTAAAGTCTATGAAGTTCAGTATTAATGGTTTCTGCTTTTCAATATGTTCTTCAAATATTATTCTTAGAGTAAAGATCTGGTCGAGACAGCTTCTCCCTTTTCGAAATCCTGCTAGTTCTTCGCTCATTGCAGGTAGATAGAGGTGTATGGTGCAGTTTTACAAAGTGAGGTAGGGAGTGAGTAAGGTGAGAAAAAACGAATAGAAAGAAAGTATAAGAATGTATAAATGACAAACATACAACATCCGATATTTCGGTGTGAGCCTTATTCGAGGATTACATGCACACACGAGACAAAAATAAAAATAAAAAACGAAGAACTTATCTGAATATGGTTTCCTCCACTCCATCACTTTGTAAAACTGCACCATACACCTCGATCTACCTTTTTTATTTAGACCAGTTTTACTGCAGTCGCCTCCCTTTTCTCTCATTGCAGTATCCACTATATCTTTAAGTCTATTCAAAATGACCTTGCAAAATACTTTTGACACAACTGATATTAAGGTTACTCCTCTCCAGTTGTTACAGTCACTAAGGTTGCTTTTTTTTGGTATTTTAACAATGATTCCTTTTTTTCCATTTAGAAGGGACCTTTTCTTCTTTCCAAATCTTGTTAAACATTCTCTGTAGTTGTCTCATGTTGTCACTATTGATAGCTTTTAGCATTTCGGCTGTTATTTCATCTTCACCTGCAGCTTTGTTGTTAGCCATTAAATTCACTGCTGTTTCAATTTCATTCAATTTAATTTCATCTAGGTTGACATTTAGTTGTGAGGGTGGTAAATCGGTTTCAAGGTTTAACAATTCTTTTGGGTGTTGTCGATTAAGTATTTCTTGGAAGTGTTCAGCCCATCTTTGCTTTTGGTCTTTACTTGATGTTGATAGGGTTCCAGTTTTGCTAAGGATTGGTCTTTCTCCAATCAGGAACTTGCCAATCATTCCAAAACAACCAGTGAAGTTGAGGAGATAGATATAGATGAATTATGGAATTCTTACAGCACAGCCATAATCACAACAGCAAAAGCAAGCGCTGGACTGAAAAAACCAAATAGAAAAGCATGGATATCAGAAAACACATGGAAGTATATACATGAAAGACGAGCAGTCAAATTAGACATGTTGAATGTAAAAACAGATCTTGGAAAAGATCTGGCGAAAGCAGCATACAAAGAACTACACAAGAAAGTAAAAAGTTCAGCTAGAAGGGATAAAAGAGAATACATAGACAATATGGCGAAAGAGGCAGAAAAAGCAGCAAAAACAGGAGACAGCAAAATTTTATATAACATACAAAAGAGGCTAACAGCTACAAATATTCCTTCCTTTATTTTGGCATCACTAAGATGATGAAATTTTGTCTTCAGGTACTTGAATGCCTCCCCTTCCTGATTCATCCTCTTGACAAAGTTCTTCGTTAGCCACAATTTAATATGTAAAGGGGGAAGAAAGATTTTGCTACGATCAAGAGGAATCTGCTGGACATTCTTCTTTCCAGGCTCCAGAATGTTCCTATCAGACCAGTGAATAAAGTAAATCTAGAAAGAAGTAATTAAAACAATAGACTTATAACAACGACAGTTTTATGAGGGTACACTAGCATGTTCATCGACGTTAACATATAAAATCAGATCATTCAGCGACTGCACAGTACAGAAATATATGCGGTTACTATAGTCAGAATTGTTAGCATTTAACACTGAAAGGAAAAAGACTCTTGACGTTTACTGTTAAAAGAAGGGAAGAATTAAAAAGGTGGCCAGCAGAGAATGACACAGTGCGACGACGGTACTGCTTTGATGCCAAGACTTTCTCCCGTCATCTGACTACATTTCCTCTGTACCAGTGGTTCCTAATTAAGAAATTCCACGGACCCCCATACTTTGTGAAAGTTTCATATCTGTATGGTAGCTTGTCTTGTCTTGTCCTTCCCCATTTATTGTTAGGTGTAGAGGTGAAGTGCAAGTGTCTCCCAAGGCCCGCCTGTTGGCTTCGTACATTGAGATGTTCAGGGACTCTGCTATACCATCAGTCCATCATTTGCATGTGTGGTCTGTAAAACATTGCTCTCTGTGGTACACGTTCTGTTGGTAGTCGTGACACATGACCGAACCATTTTATTTGCTGCTTTTGAATATAGTTCAGAACGGGTTCAACTCCTACTTTATTTCTAATGACATCATTTCTGATTCTGTCCACTCTTGATATTCCAAGAATTCTTCTCAAGAATCTCATTTCAGTTGTAATTTTTCTTCTGTCTTTTGCTGTCAGCGTCCATGCCTGGCATTGATAGCACAAAATTGGTATGGAGATTGCTGCCAAACATGAATACCTATGCACAACCACCAGTATTGGAACACTTAGATCTTGCTTCAAAGTACTAACTCTCTTTCTTGTCACCTACTTTCAAACCTGTACAATCAGGTAACGAAGTCAGTAAAACAGCTATAATCACATTCTATTCTTTCATTTGCCAGATCCTTCATATATAAATCATTTTGTTTTAGAAATTTAGCTAATCAAAACTTTCTACTCCGTAGGCTCCAGCTTGTAAGTTCTCCATCTGCTGAGTATTTCATTTGAAATATGGAAAATATATAACCAATTTCTTCTAGAGGTAAAATTTAAGAGATTTTAGAGGAAAAAAAAAAAGATTGCATTCTATCTCGAGCACGTAAAAGAAAGGAATAAAACTTTCGTAAGGCAAAATCCCGTTCAATTCCTTCCACATATCAAAATCACATGATCGGCTCAGTCAGCTGTTCACCACACCACGCCATTCTTAATTTGCATAATCTGACTGAGAGAAAAACAACCCAGAGCCGGGTCCGGCTGTAACATTCCACCGCCCGGAGCCCTTGCCACACAGCTAAATCACATTCTATCATTATAATTTTAAAGAAAATGATTTCTTAAGTTTGACGTTTATACTTAACTGACAGGGTTCAGAGTACAACGTTTACCTTACCCCTACCCCAGCCCCCAACCCCTTTTTTCTCATGACAATCCCATCTCTTAGTAAAACGTGGCTCAACCACATCATAATATAATATAATAACAAGTACAAGAATTTTAAAAAAAAAAAAGACAGTTAACACTTTTTGCAAAACTAATGTGTGCCGAGCGCCCTGAAGCAGATTTCATCCATTATCAGAGGCATTTCCTACACAAATAACTATTCAGACTGAAGTGAAAGGTGTGCAGAATGGTGAGATGCAGAGCAGTCTTGTAAGATCAACAGCCACACTTAGTGTTCTAGAAGACAAATATCCATGTGACACCTGGATACGTGTGTATACAGATGGATCTGCACATAATGCCATAAAGAATGGAGGGGCAGGAGCATATATTGAATATCCAAACAACACCATTGACAAGATTTCCATACCCACTGGTAAATACTGCAACAACTTTGATGCAGAAGTTAGGGCAATTATTGCTGCAGTTGAAAAACTATCAGACTCCAGAATTGATATATGTCCTGTAGTAATTCTCACAGATGCAAGATCAGTACTGGAAGCTCTTCAGTGCAACAAACTACCAGACCTTAAGGATGCCTTGTCAAAAATTGGCTTACAACATGGAGTCACTTTGCAATGGATTCCCTCCCACTGTGGGATACCAGGCAATGAGAAAGTTGACCATCTGGCCAAAGAGGGCAGTGAAATGGAGCAACCAGACATACCAATCACTTATAATCAGAAGAAAAGCATGATAAAAACCTACAGGAAGCTACAAACACCACCACATGATGACTATCACATGCTAAACAGAAAGGAACAAGTCACCATCTTCCGTCTCCGAACAGGACACAGCCGACTCCGAAGTCATATGTATACAAAATTTAAGGTTGGTACTACTAATCTATGTACATGTGCCCAGGTGCCCCAAACTGTGGAACATATCCTCCAGAACTGCATCAACTACGAGACACTGAGAAATAATTACTGGCCCAGTGAAACCACTAAAGAAGATAAGCTCTACGGTTCCATACATGAATTACAAAAAACAGTGAAATTTATCCAAGAGACAGGACTGCAGATATAGACAGACAGTGCGAACGAAGAAGAAGAAGAAGAAGAGGCATTTCCAGAACACATACTGTAACATAGTCCCATGTAGTTTAGGATGGTATTATTGTTATTAATGTTAATATTATTGTTACTATTAGCATTTGTATTATAGTTATCATTATTATTGATAGGTAGAATGTAGGTAAAGAATGAAGGAAAATCTGAGAACCGGTGAAATAGGAACATTCCCACGGTATTAGTATTACAATAGGATGAAGTATGTGGTCAACCAACTAACCAATAGAAAGAGATAGAGGTGTATCCTACTGGGCAAATGACTTACGATATATAAGCCATGTGTGCAGTTTTGAAAATGGAAGACAAAGAAAGGGAGAGAAAAGAAAAGAAGAGAAAACAAAAGAAAAGAAGAATAGAACGACAGATAGGAGATCAACGACTTTAGAGCAGATGGACAAGTCTAGCCGATAGGTATTCAGAAGATAGAGATATTCACGATTTGTTTATCTAATGCAGTGTAGAGTTGGGGCATTTTCGGCTATAGTTTGTGTAGAAAATAAAATTAGAGTTTGAATTAGGTGAAATATGATTGTGTGCTTCAACGACGAAACCAACAAATTTCACGTCAATGTTTATTCTTATACCACGTGATGTTGTCAATAATACAACTGTGACCTTATTTGTCAGAATTAAATGGACTCAGTGAACTTATTCAGCGAAAATTGATCAAGTGAATCTTGTAATATTTGTGAAGCCTATTCAAGACCAGAGAAATCTTGATGTGTGTGAAGATAATGTCCCATAATTTCTAACTAAGATATGAGTATAGGACGAGGAATAATTTAAAATATTAGTTGCTAGTAAGGAGTCAAATGCTGTCGCAGTCATAACGACTATTCGTCGTAAAAAGGTACAGACAATCAGTGACTCGTGCAAGCATCAATCATTCATGGGCTAGAATTAAAAAAAAAACAGTGTCAATCGAACTCCTTCCCGTATTATAATGGACAATATGAAGCAGAAACCTACAACATTATATTACGGCTGAGATATTTGGAGCGCGCTTGAGCCGTGTTATAACCCACTCCTTTTCTTGCAGCCAGTTCGCTGCTGCTGCATTATTCTTGGGCTTTAAGTATAGGCCCTAATGCAGGTCTGCTTCCCTAGCTCTTGTAAATGTCCAGCACGCAAAGGTTAGTACAGACCACTGTCAGGTAAAGACTTATACGAAACTAATATGTACAGAACTCTCCATCTACAGAAAGCAGTATTTACAAAACGTGTAACTAGCGTCCTGAATCAGTATGAACACGAACAGTTACACACACACACACACACACACACACACACACACACACACTCACACACACACACACACACACACACTCACACATAGAGAGACACACGCACAGGCACGGACACACAGACACGGACACACACACCCACATACAGTCAGAAGTAGCAAATGTCGTACGACTGCACTTTCAGGTCACACTTTCTTCTGAAGTTGAGGGATGAAACTAGACCAAGTTACTTTAATATTACCATACCTGCCCCGTTCAATATCACAGTGTGTTGAATACAGTTCTAGAAGGTTGTTGTAACGTTTTAAAAAAAAACTCATGCAGGAGCAGGCAGGCAGGGACACGAAAAAAAGACATTTATCGAGGTGATATATAAAAAAAAATATATGATTTTATCATCAAGGTTCTTGTGTTTCTGATTAAACAACAGTTTCCGTGTTTTTTTAGTAAAAATTGGTCCTATGTTTCTGAGTAAATAAAGATTCTTTTGTTCTGAGTAAACAAAGATTCCCACGTTTCTGCTCAAACAACGGTCCCATATTCCTGAGAAAACAACGACTAATGTGCTTCTAAGTTAAAAAAAAAGGATTCCCATGTTTCTGAGTAAACAAAGTTTACCATGTTTCTGAGAAAATAATGACTAATATGTTTCTGAATAAACAAAGTTTACCATGTTTCTGAGAAAATAATGACTAATATGTTTCTGAGTAAACAAAGTTTACCATGTTTCTGGGAAAATAATGACTAATGTGTTTCTGAGTAAACAAAGATTCCTATATTTCTGAGTAAACAACTATTTATATGTTACTGACTTTCAAAACATCCCATATTTCTGACCAAATAACCGTGCCATCTCTCTGAGTAAACAACAGCTCCATGTTTATCAATAAGCAACTATTCCCATCGCTCTGAATAAACATCTGTTAATATGTTTCTAGATAACCAACGACTCTCATTTTCCTGAGTAAACAACAGTGCCATGTTTCTTAGTAAACAATAGTTCCATGTTTTTGAGTAAACAATAGTTCTATGTTTCTGCGTAAGCAATATTTCATGTTTCTGAGTAAACAACAGTGCCATGTTTCTCAGTAAACAATAGTGCCATGTTTCCGAGTAAACAGTAGTTCCATATTTCTTAGTAAACAAGAGCTCCATGTTTCTGAGTAAACAAGAGTTCCATGTTTCTGAGTAAACAATAGTTCCATGTTTTTGTGTAAACAATAGTTCCATGTTTCTGAATAAACAATAGTGCCATGTTTCAATAAACAATATTTCCACGTTTCTGAGTAAACAACAGTGCCATATTTCTAAGTAAACAATAGTGCCATGTTTCTAAGTAAACACTCGTTCGATGTTTCTGATTAAACAATAGTTCGAAGTTTCCGAGTAAACAATAGTTCAATGTTTCTGAGTGAACAATAGTTGCATGTTTCTGAGTAAACAGTAGTTCCAAGTTTTTAAGTAAACAATAGTTCCATGTTTCTGAGCAAACAATAGCTCTATGTTTCTGAGTAAACGATAGTTCCATGTTTCTGAGTAAACAATAGTTCCATGTTTCTGAGTAAACAACGGTTCCATGTTGTTTCTGAGTAAACAACAGTGTCATGCTTCTGAGTAAACAACGATTCCATGTTTCTGAGTAAAGAAGAGTTTCATGTTTCTGAATAAAGAATAGTTCCATGTTTCTGAATAAACAACATCATTCTCAGAAGGTATTACATACTCAGTCGTATACGATCAACAAATTTTATGGAACAGTCGAACACAAATTCGAATACGCATAGTAAATTACTGGATCGTACTTACTAAATATTTACGGACAATTTGTCACACTTTATAAATTACAAAATGTAGGTATTATAGTTTTAAATCGAAAAAAAATTTTTTTTCATTCGCAGTCTTGCACTATTTATAAAGGTTTGCTGAGTTGGTGTTCCACTGATACTAAATATATATATATATATATATATATATATATATATATATATATATATATAAATATATATATATATATATATATTCAAGGTTTACCAACAGGTAATACTGAAATTTTCAAGCATTTCAATATCAACAAAATTTTGATATTTGTAAATATAAATAACAGTAGAGAAGATGCCCAGCGTTGCTATATTTCGCAGGTTACTTGAGCCGACAGAGATGTGCAGGTATTGTGGACATTTTGAGCGGACAAATGAGAAATATTGGATAACAGCTTATGAAAACAGACCATAAGATAAATCTATGCGAAAACCACAGTCACCATTCATTCGACATAAAAAAGGGACTACTGTTGGGTATGAAAACATCATTGAAATAGGAAAGATAAAAAAAGGAAGAGAAGCAGGAAAGGGCAGGAGAGAATATCGTGAACGGTCCGACACGATGGCACAATAGACAGAAACAAAGTGAGACTATGAAAAATTATCAAGATTAAAAATATGTGAAGAAACACGCCCGTCGAAATGTGTTGGCATGGCATTTTGATGATGATGATGATAGTGATGATGATGATGATGTTGATGATGGTTGTGATGTTGAAATACTTACTGTAGTGAAGATTAACAAATGAAGATTTAGGGGTATGCACTGAAGCTCGGAATATTTGTAAAATAAAAAGAACACGTACGTGAAATTCAGTCCTTTACATATGAAAATATCCGTATATTCTGTCTTTCAGACAAACAATAAATGAGATTATTAATATAACTTAACCCATGTGAATGTCAGTTTCCTACTATTAACATTCTCCTCTTTTATGAACTCTGTACTGACTAGCACGTTCTAAAATTGGAAAAGAATCTTGCAACTGAATGTAATGCTACCCATGAGTGTTGTACAGCTCGGCCTTGCATATTTTCTTTTTAAAATGAATGCATCGACTTGACCATAGAATGTACGCAGTCAGGCAGTCTCATTTACATGTCAGTTGCGGAACTGTGTCTCCCTAACAGCTCTCCTGTAGGTCTCTCGGTTGTAAGCAAGATGGCCTGCTGCTGATGCATCCATTTGCAGATTACCAACGATGTCTTGCAGCCATCTTTGTCTTGGTCTTCCTCTCTTTCTTTTCCCCGTTATGTACTCTTCCAAGACGGTCTTCTCTAGATTATCATGACGTTTAATGTGTCCAAAATATTTAAGTTTTTTCTGTTTAATTCTCTTTACTAGCCAACTTTCTTCAATATTAAGTTCTTGTAGTAAGGATATATTTGATATTTTTTGTGTCCATGATATTTGAAGAACTCTTCTGTAGTATTTACATTCAAAGGTATTTATGTTTTTCTCAGCTGTTTTGATAAGTGTCCAGGTCTCACAGGCATATGTTGCGATGGGAAAGATGCATGCCCTTAAAAAATTTTACTTATGTAGTTCTGTCTGTTCCTCTCCACAGCTTCTTAAGTTGTTTTACTTTTTTAAGAGCGATAGATGTCCTCCTTTTAATTTCCCTCATTGTATCTCCATTGGTTCTAAGGACTGTTATAGCCGGAGGTGGGGGGGGGGGGAGGGATACGTTCTCCACCCCAATGAAATGTCTCCAAGGCGTGCGTCTCAAATAGCCTCTGACAGTCAAGTCAAGTCCAGCTCCTGGCCTTCTCGTGGCAGAACTGTTAAAACTGACAGGAGAAGGGGCGAAGGCGAATATCTGGCGCCTGAAAACTAGACGCTTCGAGTAGATGAGAGTCATGTTTCGTAGCTCATCTACCACTGCTGGCGAGATTCTTCAGGTGTCGTGCGTGGAGTGGGGCTCCTCCTGGCCAATGAAGAAAGGTGCGAATGGGGTTGTCGCGCGGTGACACTGTGGAAAAGGTGAAATAAATGATTAAGTGAAGTAATCAGTAGTCTCGAGGTCAGGGCTGCTCAAATCACAGCACCTCTGCTCTAGAGATCGGCCACGTCCTATGTGTACTCATACCGGGAGAAGTGCCTGAACCGGCTTAACCCAGAGGTTAAGACACTGCTGGCGAGATTCTTCGGATCCCGCGCGTGGAGTGAAACTCCTCCCGCCTAATGAAGAAAATGCGAAAAAGCAATTAGGGTTGCCGTGCGGCGCCTATGTGAAAAGGTGATGGAAAGGATAAAGTGAAGCTTAATCGGTAGGTCCAGCAGTCTCACGGTGAGAGCTACTCATACCACGGCACCTCTGCTCTAGAGGCAGGCCACATCCGATATACACCCATTCTTGTGAAATATGCCCAAACCATCTTAAACCAAGAGTGAAACTTGATGGCTACTCATGTCACAGTACCTCCCTCTAGAGGTTGGTCACGTCCTAAACACGCCGATACTGGGATAATATGCCTAAATTGGCTCAACTTAGGGGTGAAACTTACTAGTGGGAAGGATTCGTCTTCCTAAACAAAAGCTCCTTTCTGGTCACAACTAGGAAAGGGAACGGTCACGAACACAAAATTCTGAAGTCGGAGACACTGGACCAGTGCAATCTAGATAGACAACCACTTCTCAACCGGTGGGGATATATGTGTATCCTAACCATGCTGAGGGTTTCCGGTGAGAAAGTTCAACGCTAGACTGGATGGGCAAACAACTCTCACCCCGCGAGGATACACGGGTGTCCCAAAACACGTCGAGGTTTTCCGATGAGAAAGTCTAACTCTGGCTTGGGTGGGCTACAGCCTCTCACCCAGCGGGGATATACTGATATCCAAAACACATCGAGTTTTTCCGGTGAGAAAGTCCAACTCTAGATTAAACTGGTGCAACGAAAACCACAGTGTCATGCATTCCCGCTTCTGAATACAGGCTCAAGCCCTGCGATACTCTGAACCTCTTGTGGTCCTATCGGGGAACCACAGGGGGACCACGGGACCTATCGAGGACCACAGGAGTAAATTTAGTAGGATCACGGGGCGGTCTTGGTGGTAGAAGCTAACGAAGAAGAAGAAGAAGAAGAAGAAGAAAAAGAAGAAGAAGAAGAAGAATCTCTGTTATTAGTTAGTAATGATTCAAGATATTCAAAACTCTCCATCTCTGCCAACTTTTCCTCATTGATACATATTTCAGCTGCCTTATTTGTTTTATCAGTTGTCATCAATTTAGTTTTCTTCGCATTAAGATAGAGGTTTTGATCTTCACTATTCTTACGGACTGACATAATTAGTTTTTCCATTCATTTTTGTGTTGTGGACGGTAATACTGTGTCATCAGTATATCTAATCTCTGATATTTCGTAACCCCTATAAGTACGGAGTAGAGACACTTTTTAAAAGAATAACACTTTTAGCATGGATACATGGAGTCCCAAAAGTTAATGAGAGGTTCTGAAACTTTGAAAAGTACTCGAGTCTAAGCGGCACGATATTGCTGATGTAGACTAGATGCTTAGAGAGGAGAAAGTGAATGATTCGGGCCTCTCATTCTTAAAACAAGGTAAACCCTTCAAGCCTGTCCTGTTAAAACAAGATAAACTCTTCAGGCCCTGCTCTGTTAACACAAGATAACCCCTTCAAGCCCTGCTGTGTTAAAACAAGATAAACCTTTCAAACTCTGCTCTGTTAAAACAACATAAACCCTTCAAGCTCTGCTCTGTTAAAACAAGATAAACCTTTCAAACTCTGCTCTGTTAAAACAACATAAACCCTTCAAGTTCTGCTCTGTTAAAACAAGATAAACCTTTCAAATCCTGCTCTGTTAAAACAACGTAAACCCTTCAAGCTCTGCTCTGTTAAAACAAGATAAACTCTACAAGCTCTGGTCTGTTAAAACAAGATAAACCTTTCAAACTCTGCTCTGTTAAAACAACATAAACCCTTCAAACTCTGCTCTGTTAAATCAAGATAAACTTTCAAATCCTGCCCTGTTAAAACAACGTAAACCATTCAAGCTCTGCTCTGTTAAAACAAGATAAACCCTTCAAACCCTGCTCTACTAAAACAAGATAAACCTTTGAAACCCTGCTATGTTAAAACAAGTAAAGCCTCAAGCCCTGCTATGTTAAAACAAGATAAACCCTTCAAGCCTGCTCTGTTAAAACGACGCAAGCGTTTCGGACTCTTCTCTATTTTAAAACGGGTTAAACTCTTCGAATCCTCCTCTCTTAAAACAGGACAAACCTTGACCCCACCACACCCCTACCCCAGTCACTGGACTTGATCGTATATCCTACCCTAATCGTGACTAATTGTGACTAATAGGTTTGTGTTCTACTAGAGTTCCGAGGTTGATTCATATTCTTACTGTTTTTTCCTTCTCTAACTTCTATAGAGCTTTGTCTTTAGTTTTTTTTTCCCATAAACCTTCCTTGACCAAAAAGCTGAAGGAAAACGAGCAAGGTGAAGACAATGATTCACGTGTAATGTGACTGACAGTATTAAGACAACGACAAAAACCACATACTGTGAGAATAAACGGCTGAACAAGCAAGAAACACCTTACTCTATATGGGGGTGGGACAAAATGATGATTAAAAGTATACAAAGATTTTTGGGACACACTGTACAATGTTTTATTTTTTTAAGCACTGACTTTAACTACAATGTACTATGACCTATCGGTCTTTGCTTCCAAATTTTGCCACGCGCTGAGGGGGAGAAGGGAAGGCGCGCAAAGACGCCGTCCGAATTGAGACATCAGCGACCTATAGCTGCCATGTTGACGTCAGGGATGGCGGACCATAGCTGACCAAGACCCTGTCTCCGTTGGTATCCCCAGTAACAGACCTAGCCTGGCTAACGCGGCAGGGATCGCCATAGGGACTATGGCGGTGGAGTCTGCTAAGGAAGTATTGCACAACCCCTGCTTTCTAGCTCCTCTCACGGACTGAAAAAAAAAATTGTCCTCTGTAACTCGCTCCCATACCGACGCCAAACTGTGCTCCGGCATCTTCAAAGCATCAACAGCAATGAACGCCAGTTCGTAGTTCCAGGGAGGTAGAGGAAGAAGTTGTGCTGTTTTTCAGCCGTAGGTTTTCAAACACGTGTGACTAATACCGCACGTACATAGTTGTCCCACAAGGCTACAAGACGCGTGTACAGTACTTTGTTGTCCCACAAGGCTACAAGACGCGTGTACAGTACTTTGTTGTCCCACAAGGCTGCAAGAAGCGGGTATAGTACTTTGTTGTCCCACAAGGCTGCAAGAAGCGGGTATAGTACTTTGTTGTCCCACAAGGCTGCAAGAAGCGGGTATAGTACTTTGTTGTCCCACAAGGCTGCAAGAAGCGGGTATAGTATATTGTTGTCCCACAAGGCTGCAAGAAGCGTGTACAATACTTAGTTGTACCACAGGGCTGCCAGAAGCGTGTACAGTAGTTAGTTGTACCACAGGGCTGCCAGAAGCGTGTACAGTAGTTAGTTGTACCACAGGGCTGCCAGAAGCGTGTACAGTACTTATTTATTCCAAAGGACTGCCAGAAGAGTGTACAGTACTTAGTTGTACCACAGGGCTGCCAGAAGCGTGTACAGTACTTAGTTGTACCACAGGGCTGCCAGAAGCGTGTGCAGTAGTTAGTTGTACCACAGGGCTGCCAGAAGCGTGTACAGTACTTAGTTATCCCACAGGGCTGCCAGAAGCGTGTACAGTACTTAGTTATCCACAGGGCTGCCAGAAGTGTGTACAGTACTTAGTTATCCACAGGGCTGCTAGAAGTGTGTACAGTACTTAGTTATCCACAGGGCTGCTAGAAGTGTGTACAGTACTTAGTTATCCCACAGGGCTGCCAGAAGCGTGTACAGTACTTAGTTATCCTACAGGGCTGCTAGAAATGTGTACAGTACTTAGTTATCCCACAGGGCTGCTAGAAGCGTGTACAGTACTTAGTTATCCACAGGGCTGCCAGAAGTGTGTACAGTACTTAGTTATCCCACAGGGCTGCTAGAAGCGTGTACAGTACTTTGTTGTCCCATAAGGCTGCAAGAATTGTACTAGAAAACTGTAACAAAACGGCTGTAATATTTCTTTCAAAAGCCATGATAAATAATAATAAACAGCCAGCTTTTATGGCCAAAAAAGAAGTAATGCGGTGAACTATCATTATATTATTAATATTCATGTTACATACTTAAGCTGAACTAGTCATCACACGAAGGACAAAGGTCGACCTTTTCGTGCTTTGTTCAGTTGTGGTAACTTGTATGAGGAAAGACACTTGTTACAGGAAAATCACCTGTTGCCACCGGTAGATGTGTTAGCATTTGATTTGTGTACGTGTATGTGTTTGTGTGTTTTAAATTCTTTTGAATGTAACTGCTACAGAAGTTTCTTTCAAATATCATGGATACAAAAAAGAACAAATATATCCATACCACAAAAACCTAATATTGAAGAAGGTTGGCTAATAAAAAGAATTAAACAGAGAAAACCGAAATATTTTGGACACATTAAATGTCATGATAATCTACATAAGACCGCCTTGAAAGGGTACATAATGGGGAAAAGAAAGAGAGGAAGACCAAGGCGAAGACATCGTTCATGTTTTGCGAATGGATGCATCAGCAGCAGGGAATCTTGGTTACAACCGAGAGACCTACAGGAGAGCTGTTAGGGAGGCAAAGTTCTGCAAGGGACATGCAAATACCTGACTGACTGACTGTGTGTGTTGTTTGGAAGGAGTTAGGACATTTCAAGATAACAGGGCGTAATAGTCAGCTGCTGGCAGTCTGGTGTCTCCTCCAACTTTGTTAATTTCCAAACAGCAGATCTTATCCTTCCTGTAGAGCAGTATTGGTAGAGGAACATGCAGTATGGACAATGTACTTTCTCCTTCTTCTTTCTTCTCCTTCTTTCAACTTCTTCTTTTTTTCTTTGTCTTCTTTTTCTTCTTTCTTCTTCTTCTTCTTTCCTTCTTTCTTTCTTTTTCTTTTTTCTTCTTCTTCCTTTTTTATTATCCTTCTTTCTTCTTCTTCTTCTTTCTTTCTTTCTTTCTTCCTCCTTCTTTTTTCTTCTTCTTCCTTTTTTATTATCCTTCTTTCTTCTTCTTCTTCTTCTTCTTTTTCTTTTCTTCTTCTTTCGTCTTCTTCTTTTTTTCTTCTTCTTCATTTTCTTTTTTCCTCTTCTTCTTCTCCTTCCTACTTCTTCTTTTTCTTCTTTCTTCTGTTTCTTCTTTTTTCTTCTTCTTCTTTTTCTTCCTCTTTTTCATTCTTCTTCTTCTTTCTTTTTCCCTTCTTCTTGTTTTCTTCTGTGTTCTATATGTTTTAGCCTCAAACCCGTCTGTATTTATTTTAGAGGTCATGCTTATGTACCCCAAAGTTTTGTCTTCCCTGTAGCCAAAGCTGGGTCCGAGCTTCTTCTTAGGTATAGCTGCAGGATGTGCAGTCTGGATGACTATTTTGTATGTGGAGTCAGGGTTATGTGACAGGTCAAGATGATACAGGTGTGCTCGCAGGGAACTGTGTCCTGTCCCTAGTCAGAAAAAATGCGTTTTGTTCTTAGTAGGAGAGTTGCAGGACCTGGTCGCTGGATGGTGTGCTGTGCCAGTGCGTCCATAGCTGCGTGTAGTGATGCCTGATCATAGTTTTGGCTTCACTGTAGGAGACATGATTTGATGTTGCAGTTGCCCGATACCAGATTTGACAAACTTCTCCGCTTTTTTTTTTATGTCTCCCAACAGACCACAGTGTGATCGGGGTCCAATGGACCACAACACAGCATTTTCGCGAGAGAGTGTGCACAGCGTTGTGCCTCTTTCTATGAGCTCTTTGCGCGACAAGACTTTTCATGATAGACTTGCTGTCGATGAGGACGACGATGTGGTGTCTAACAGCTAGTCTCATTCATTCATTCATTCATTCACTCATTCATTCATTCATTCGTTCATTCATTCATTCATTTGCATGTCCCTTGCGGAACTTTTCCTCCCTAACAGCACTCCTGTAGGCCTCCCGGTTGTGAGCAAGATGGCCTGCTGCTGATGCATCCATCTGCAGATCATCAACGATGTCTTGCAGCCATCTCCGCCTTGGTCTAACAGCTCGATATTTGGTGACTATGAAATGTGACACTGCGTCTCTTTGGAGGATAGCGATCTCTATTTAAAATTCCTAGGCAAAGTAGGCTATGTAAACACTTAACCTCTACCTGCTTCAGAATCATGAAGAAAAGCACTTTTTTTGTAAATATTAATATTTTCAGTCAGTCTCCTATTGCTTTTCATTCTTACTCGTCTAACGTGCTTGCTTTGTTGTACATTTTTCTTCCTAACCACACGTGAACCCTTTTCAGACAAATATAACGCTGTGAAAAGTAGCGTACAGTCTTAGGAAGAATATTCGCTACTATTAGCAATACAATTTGTAGGAAAACAGTTTGATAATTTCCATGTTAGAGAGCAGCACTGGAACCCACGATCATGGCCTGCAGAAGTGTAGAGTATAGCCACGGCTATTTATAGTGCAAACTTCCTCACTAGTCTCCATGGAAACTGCACGCTTGGTGCAGAACATTGCAGCAGAACATTGCAGCAGAACATTGCAGCAGAACATTGCAGCAGAACATTGCAGCAGATGCGGGGAAGGTGTTGAGGCATATCACTGTGTCGGCTTGGGAGCTGGTCGAGGCAGCTATTTTTTCCAGACCCTGACTGCGGATAATTCTCTAGAAATGACCAAGTGATAATCTTTCGACTGATAACAAGACACTGCAGGCTGAGAAACCATCTATACCAGAAGCTGAAAAATAGCACAGCAGAACTATACACCTGCGGCAAAGGGCAATAGACACCACATCATGACGATCCCTGTCCAGTTAATCAGGCAGGGCCTGTTACTGGGGGTACCAACAGAGACGTGTGGCAGGGTCTTGGTCAGCTATGGTTCGCTAAACCTGACGCGAGCATGCTAGCTACGGGTCACTGATTGCCAAATCTGACAAGGTCTTCATTCCCCCATGATATTATAGCACATGTAGCAATGATCATATGATCACAGAAGGCATGGTAACATGCTACAGATGGGTCATCGACGTTATAATCATTTTCCTAGTCTTAACAGATTAGGTCTGCCAATTTTTTTACTTTCAAAATAAAACAAGTGCAATGTAAAACTCAAAATCATTACAAATAATAGACAGTCAAACTTTCAGTCACATTTATAAGAACCTAACTACGTGTCTTTGGTAGAAAAAAAAAACCCATAGGAAATCGTATCGCCCAAAGCTAGGAATAGTTTTTAGGAATGATTATATATAAAACTATATATAATTATTTGTGATCTTGTAGATGGTTTTCTTGTATTATGTGTATGCTGCTTTCTCTGCTGCTTGTGTTAGTTTGTCATAGTATCAATTTATGTCTCGGTGGTATGATTCCTTCATCTTTTTGTCTTTTAGTGCATATTTAGTTAAGATTTGTTCTTTCAGCCTTTTTCATTTGGCGCTCAGTAATTTTGTTAGACTTCCTTTCTTTGCTCTATATTTCCCCATGTGGCCTTACTTATTCATTCCTCTCTCATCCTTTTCACATATCCCAGCACCTCTTTCGCTGTTTCCTATAGCGTTTTACTGGAATCTAGTTTGGTCATTTCCGCCGTGTCTTATGGGGCACTGAAACAGTTCTTAAGGGCACTCGAGAATTCACTTCTTGTTTGCTGCTCTTTCAGTTTTGTCATATCAAAGTGTTCTTTACGTACTTCTCAGATTCTAACTTTTTCTTAATTGTAATCTTATTTTCGATAGAAAATGTTTTAGTGACAGTTTCCACTAGTTGCTTATGTATCAATTTGGTTTTCTGTTTTCTCTGGGACCTCCAAGTTATTTATGGATGTGTTTGTGTTGGAAGATTGTCTCTCCGATGGTCAACATGTTTCCTTCCTAGAATCTGCAGTGTCTTTCTCTATTTTCATTTATTTCTCCAGTTCTTCTCTTCCCATGATTCTTCATTTTCCGTACCTACTTTTTTACATTGAAGTCGCCCAAGATTAGTAGCATATCATACTTGGATATAGTTTCTACTGTGCCTTGGAGGTTGTTATAAAATTGTTATTTTAATTCTTCTTCACATGCTTCTGTTGGTACATAACAAACTATAATAGACAACTTCGTGAATCTTGAATTGAAACGAGCATATAACAATCATTCGTTTTAGGGGGTCCATTTCAGCAATTCTCTTGGTACTTCTTTCGTTATAATCAATGCAACTCCTCCTTCGTGTCTTCTTTACCTGACCATATTATTGTATCTTCTGCGTGCTGTGTTGTTAATTTCCTTCCGCCTTGTCCGGTCCATCTTGTCTCTTGTATTCCTAATATATCTAGTCCGTATCTGTGCATTTCCATGACAGTTTCTGTTCTAAATCTAGGCGTATAAAATAGTTTGACATGTAAGTAAAGAAAAGTCTCCTATACTGGGGTAAACAAATGTTGTACTTCATCAGGGGTTACCAGACGATACTGAAATGGCAGAACAAACATATGTTCTCTTCTCAGCACACTTACCTGACAAAGCAGCCAGTAAATGGTCTTATATTACTAAATATAATAATACAATAATACATGGGGCCGCCCAGAATTTGCTCGGCGCATTGTTCAATAACAGCTGCGCTAGATGCTAAATTCGCGTATTTTTCTCTTGGCAGCTGACCAATGACCTGGTGAAAGGCAAATGGTTTCCTTTCACTAGAAGAAAAGCATAACAACTAAGATTTGTTAATCCTACAAACACGTGTTTTGAAATGACTAGTTTTATTGTGGCTGGAGCGACCATCCCCAACCCAGCGCGTCACAAGTGAAGGTCCTCCAGACATGGAGGATCCCATATGGCGGACCAACTACAGGCAGTCATAGAGAACAAGGTTGGGTAGTAGGTGGCTCTACTACTCCTGCGTCATGTGCTCAGATCACTGAAGGGAATAGCAGGCGGGTAAGAGGAGCCTTTTAACCTCCCGCTCCCGCTGCCTTGCGGGTAGGACAGGGAGTCCAAAGGCTAGCGGACAGTCCGTGCACAAACAGACAGAAGGCAACGGGAAACCACTGTTGTAGCTCCCAAGAATAGGTATGCTTATACAGAGCAGTAGATTCATCATGAAAGACTTTATTGGATGTTCCTATGGAACAGCCTCGTCCGGTAGGGCAGCTCACGAGCCACAGGTGAGGCCAGATCGTCATCAAGCTACTGGTGGCAAAACTAACAAGTTCAAAATAGCAACATGGAATGTTAGAACTCTATTCCAGGTTGGAAAATTAGAAACTGTAAAGAGGGAAATGGAAAGGATGAAGATCAACATATTAGGAATGAGCGAGGCTAGATGGACAAGTGCATGGACGATAAACTCTGGTAACTATACAATAATATATTCAGGAGGTGAGAAACATGAACAAGGAGTAGGAATAATATTTGACGAGCAAACAGCAAAGACAGTTGTGGGATATTTCAACATCTCGGACCGAGTCTTGCTAGCCCAACTTAAACGACGACCAATAATTATAAATATTATAAAAGTGCACGCTCCAATCGATGGTAGCTCTGAAGAGGATGTACGTTTTTTTTTATAATGACATAGAGACAGCCCTGAAACACACGAAGTCACATGAAGTTACTATAGTCATGGGAGATTTTAATGCCAAAGTTGGTAAAGGAAGAACTTCAGACATCATTGGTGACTATGGACTGGGGGAGAGAAATGACAGAGGTAGTAAATTAATTGAATGGGCAAAAATACATTGCGTAAAACATCCCCGAAGACTGCCCAGATAAAAAGACTTTTAACCAGACAGACTATGTATTAATCAACAAACAATTCCGGAATGCATTACTGACAACAAAAACCATGCCAGGAGCTGACTGCAATAGTGGCATGATCCACTCTGTGGAAAAAATAGAATAAAGCTAAAGAAAATATGCAGAAAAGTAGGAAATATCAAAATGAATACATAACTCCTTAAAAACTGCGAGAACAATGCAGGGTTATTATAACAAATAGATACAATGCAATACCAAAGATAAATAGTATAGATAAACAATGGGGAGTGTTAAGAGATTCTATCCACTAAACTGTTAATGAGATAATACCACCGAAAAAAAGAAGCCCACAAGAATAAATGGATGACAGATGACATCTTGGGACTGATGGATAAGAGAAAGAGTATTAAAAGTAACCAAGAAAAAATATAGCAGGATAAATAAAGAAATAAGACGCAAATGCAGAGAAACAAAAGAGTGTGGTTAAATGAACAGTGCAGACAAATAGAGGACTCCCATAATAAAGACAGCAAAAACATGCATAAACGAATTAGTGAACTCACAGGTAGGAAAACAAAATATACCACAGGATGCCTGAAATCGAAAGAAGGTAAAATGTTAATGAGAATAGAAGACATTGTGGACAGCTGAACAGAATACATAGGTGAACTACACAGAGGAAAACTGTGATGGACCACCAGTACTTGAAGATGAAATCATAAATGCCATCAAACACAAGAAGAAAGGAAAAGCGACTGGGCCTGATAATATAACAATAGAAGAAATAAAGGCCTAGAGGAGATAGGAATAAAAATAATGACCAATTTACTGAATGACATTAACAACAGTGGTTATGTACCCAGTGACCTACTGAAGTCCGCATTTATATATATATATATATATATATATATATATATATATATATATATATACTACCAAAAAAAAACAAAACCAGATGCAAAAGAATGTGAGAACTACAGGACTATCAGCCTCTCATGTCACATAACAAAGCTACTTCTGAGAATTATTATGAGAAGAACAAGGGAAAAGATAAAAATGGAAATAGCACATAAAGAGTCCGGATTTGTTGACGAAAGGGAACACACAATGCCATTTATGCTTTCCGAACACAAGTAGAAAGACTTATAGAAGTACAGAAAGACTTATAATTCATTGATTACACCAAAGCATTCGACAAAGTGAAACAAGGTGAATAACAACAAATAAAACAAGGAGTGTGACAGGGGTTTGTACTATCTCCAGACCTTTTTTCTCTGTACAGCGAGAATATTCTAAGAGCGATCATCACAGAACCAGGTATAAAAGTAGTAGGATACAATATTAACAACCTTCGGTATGCTGACGACACAGTACAGATATTTGAGAACCAACAAGACCTGCAAAATCTTTTGGATAAAGTCGACAAAGAAAGTGAATAGAAAGGCAATACTTTTAACATAAAAAAGACAGAGACTATGGTTATACGAGGGGTGATTGATAAGTTCTTGGCGTAAGGTACACAAATTTGAAACACAATTGACATTAGGTACATCTGTAGATCAGGTTAATGTAAGATTAAACACCAAGTTTCATGAAATTAACTGCAGCCAATTTTTTTAAGGCTACTGAAGTGGTAGGGGTGGCAGAAAATGAGAAAATTGATAAACATTTCTCACCGAGCAGTCATTCGCTACCTCTGCATCGAGGGCTTATCATGGAAAAAGATCCATGAGGATATGGCAGAGACTCTAGGGGGAGAGTGCCCCTTCCTAAAGCATAGTGAAGAAATGGGCGGCTCAATTCAAACATGGAAGGGAGAGTCTGGAAGATGATCCCCGTCCAGGAAGACCAAGAACGGTAACCACAGATGAAACCACCGGCAGAATCCATGACAAGATAATGGAAAATCGACGACTGACTGAGCAGTACATTGCTACTGAGTTGGGCATCACTCAGGAACGTGTTCATGCCATTATTCACAATGATCTTCAAAAGACAAAGGTCTCTGCTCGATGGGTCCTGAAACTTCTTGGAGAAAACTAGAGCAACTCAACATGTTAAGAGACAATCTTGGCCATTTTTCTGCAGATCGTGAAAAGTTTCTTCACCAATTTGTGACTATGGATGAGATTTGGGTTCATCATTTTCATCCAGAAACCAAAGAACAGTCAAAGCACTTGAAACATCATTGATCCCCACATCCAAAGAAAGCAAAAGTAGTTCTGTCTGCAGGCAAAGTGATGGCTTCCATCTTTTGGGATTTAGAAGGTGTGCTTTTGGTAGACTATCTTCAAACAGGCAGAACGGTCAGCGGGACCTATTACGCTAATCTAGTGAAGCAACTGCGGGTCAAACTGAGGGAAAAGCGTCGAGGGAAATTGACGAGAGGAGTCTTCTCCCAGCAAGACAATGCTCCAGTTCACAAGTCGGTGGTGGCAATGGCTGCCAATCATGAATGCGGCTTCCAGCTTCTTGAACATCCTCCTTATTCCCAAGATTTGGCCCCTTTTACCAAACTCACAAAGGAGCTCAGTGGTCGCAAATTTGCTTCAGATGTTGACGTCATTCATGCTGTAGACCACTTTCTACTGGCACAAGATACTGACTTCTACAAAGAAGGGATCTGTATGCTCCAAAATCGCTGGACAAGTGCATAAATTTGCAAGGGGACTATGTTGAGAAATAACTCAAGAAAATTGTCCATAAATAATCCATTGTACCTTATGCCGAGAACTTATCTTCAAATGCTGAAGGCGATGGTGCTAATTCCTACAGTCAAGATGCTCTACATATTCATAGCTATGTTGATGATCGTCATTTTTGGAGCTGTTTGTCAAGATCATGTACAAGTTCTTGCAGAACTTTTTCGATATGCCTCCATGTTTCTATAATCTTTCAAAACTTTACTATAATGTTGATAAGTGCAGCAGTACTTCCAGTGCTTTGGTAAGCTGAATCTGACCATTTAAAATAACAGAAAGAAGTTCCAGCTTCATTTTATTTCTCAGCTTAGATTTGACAAGATTCATACTATTAAACACTCTCTCTATGTCAGCATTAGAATGTGGTAGTATTAGAACTGAGATACCACAGCCACAAAGCTCTGGAAATGGATTACGTCGTGAGACGTCTGTATATTGCTTTACTTCACCTCGGAAGATCTCTGTATTTGTTTTAGTCCAGTCAATGAAACTGATTCTAGTTTAACTGATATTCTTCTACACTGGCTGAGCCTTCAGAAACACCTCAATATTTTATTACTCTAATACATGCGCCGAGAACCAGGTGGGCATGTTCTGTTAATAAATATCTACAGAGGATGAAAGACAAAGATGTGAGGAGGAGGGAAAGGAAGAGGAAGTTGGTCGTCTGGTAGAATTCAATGTTGGCAGAACCAACAGCTGACTGGCACAAGTATTGTTCATACTCTTCGGTGGTTACTGAAACAGAGAGTAGAGCATGTATGTGTGGCCCCCGAGTGCGATGATGCTAACTCCTAGATTCAGTTTACTCCACATATTGAGGAGATGACATTCGTTGGTTGAAACATATTATTCGCAGAGAAGAGACACATTCTTCAGTACACATCCTCAAGAAGTCTTTGTCTCAACTGTTTAAACAAAGATAAAGAGAATCCTGACAAGGGCTTGTTCAACTGTTTTCTTCATTTCCTGTAATAACTCCTGCAGTTAGTAACTCTTCGAGTTTTTGTACTCAAATCAGTAGTCTGGCTATGATGTGGAGTTCATTCTTCTGTGCTGCATAACAGCAAGTCAGCATTACTTGTTGGACGTTCCTGTCTAATGCCTTAGTTCTATAAGAAGATGAGGTCATCCAATAATTTAAATGTGTCTGTAGTTTAGGTTTCAAATAATTTGTACTCCTGTCACACTTCTGTCAAAATCGGGCGTAAAAATAAATAAATAAATAAGTTTGTTTTCTTTTAGATCTATTTCAGTGAGGATTTCAGGGTTTAATACGTCGTGTTATCTCTATTATTTAAATAAAGATAAAATAAAATCTTGACACTGGCCTGTTCAAGTATTTTTCTCATTTCCTTGTCGTCAATTCTAGTTCTTATTCCCAGATTCTCTGCAATGCTTTTTAAACAGATAAAAGTAGACATGCGTATAGTCCACTTAATATTAATTCCACCTGTTTCAAGACAGCTAGCCTGGAAAAATAGGGCGTTTTTCCAGAACTTTCCGACATCGTTCATCATACGAACAGCGCCTCATTTTCCAAGCTGTCTTCTCCACGCAAATGAAAGTAACAGCAGGTTCTGTTTTCTCCGACGTAATTTAAATTTCTAACTGTTTATGACCTCTTTGTGTTTCCGATTTTTGGTGCCCAATTTTCTTGTCTTAGCCCAACTTTCTTGTCTTAGACAGACTTTCTTGTCTTAGACAAACTTTCTTGTCTTAGACAAACTTTCTTGTCTTAGACCAACTTTCTTGTCTTAGCCCAAATTTCTTGTCTTAGCCCAACTTTCTTGTCTTAGCCCAACTTTCTTGTCTTGGCCCAAATTTCTTGTCTTAGACATTCTCGAGGCCGGGTAACTAAAGTTTCTTTTCCAGCCCTTTCTGCCTTTACTCTCTTGCAGCCAGAGGTCTTTGGGAGCTTCCTTCTTTGAGACATCCTAAACGAGCAGAAGTGTGCTCTCAGTGACCATTCTTCAACCACTCCTCTAAACATAGTTGTCCGGCTTTCGTTATCTGCGCGTTCTGGGCGGCTTCTGCACACGCCATAGCTATCCAACAGGAGTACGCTGAGACTATCAGAGGCACGACATCGCACTGTTCGCCATCGGGTACCGCTGTCGTCGCCCTTTTTATCTCATTTCTCATCATATCGCCTACTTCTGTCTGGTGTAGTTCGTGCCAGTCTTTCTTACATGCAAGGAGGATACAAAAAGAGCTAAGTGTTTAATTTCTCATCTGTTTTTTTTTTTCGTGTTTTTTTTTTGGTCTGGTTTTGTTATTGCGTGTGGTTCTTGAAAAACCATCTGCCGAAATATTGAATTGTTGTATGTTCTTCATTTATACGTACACATCCCTCTTTCTGCCACTCGCATTTCTGCCCACGCCTGCGCAAGTGTTTGCTTTTATTACTAAAACCAGTTTTACCGCTGTCGTAATTTGTCATCGATCTCACCGCTGAACAGACGCAAAGCTCTGGAAATGGATTACATACTGAGACATCTGTATATTGCTTTACTTCACCTCGGAAAAAAACCTCTGTATATTGCTTTACTTCACCTCGGAAAAAAACCTCTGTATATTGCTTTACTTCACCTCGGAAGACCTTTGTATTTGTTTTAGTCCAATCATTTAAATTGATTCTGGTTTAACTGATATTCTTCTACACTGGCCAAACCTTCAGAAACACTCAATATTTTATTAATCTAATACATCCGCCGAGGACCTGGTGGGCATGTTCTGTTAATATATATATATATATATACCTTGTTTTCCTTTCAGCAGGGATTTTCGTGGGGCTGTACCATCACTGGGGGCTTTAACTAAATTATTGTACTTTGTTGCCCAAGTGAACAGTGTGAAAACAACTTTCGTGTTTCTGCAAATAAAAACTCCAGCTTCTTAAAGAGATACTCAGAAGAGACATGTGAAACTGTTAATTGCAAAGAAATACACTCATATTTTATTAAATATAAAGGATGGAAACCCTTCTTTAAGCTTTGTATATATATATATCTCTCTCTGAACCTTAATTGCCCAGGGCACATGGGCTTCCGCAAGGGTTTTCCACAAATGCCTGTCCTTTGCCTTTTTTTCTGCTCTTGCCCAGGTGAGCCCTCTATTGCTCAACATCCTTTCTGTTGTTCTTCTCCATGTCTCTTTTGGTCTACCCTTACTTCTGTTAGTGTGTGGTACCCGGGATCTGCAAAGAATAGGACCACTGTACCCTACCACACATGATCGTAAAAGGCGACTAAGGAGGGTTCGGCATAGGGCCAGCAACCCCATCTGGCAAAAAAAAAACAACTATCAGACTGTTACAGAAACGGAAGCAAGGGAAGCTTTGTATATATCCCCCATCTTGTTTTTTATTGTTAAACATAATATTTCCATTATCTATATTAATAGCTGCAAGTTTCCTTAAGTCCAGTTTACTTTCAGTTTATAGATTCTGAAGCGATGACCAATTCTACAAGTCCAAGATATCACCTTATTACAATGATCATTGTAGTAACTTATAGAAACACCAAGTAACTTAACAAAACTCCAATCATATGACTTGTCGAGCAACAAAATAAGTTTAATAGTTCGTTTATCACTTTGTAGCAGTGTTTACCATGCTGTTTAGATGAGATCACTTAAGATCGATTTGTTTTTTGCTGATCGAAGGGAAATAATTAAACATTATTGTAGAATCACGTATGTTTAAGTCCCTTAGATCTGAACTAAATACATTATTTCCCTTGTAGAGTTCACATTGTTCAGCACGTCATTTGTAGTAGCCTGTCTGTGTCTGTATACAGCAGGCAAAATTGTAGTCACTTAGTGTTATTTTGCAGGGAATTCTGAGAGAAATGTTTCTTGGCTCTAGTAATTTTTAGGGGAATTTCTCGGGAGTATTATATTTGTAAGTGAAAGTTTCTTAAGTGTCAACTACTGGAATGTCTGTGTTGACTTAAAAGTCTAAATTTAGTTTTAGGGTTTTAATTGAAAGTTTAATGTACGAAAGTTCAGGACATGAGTTATGAATCTCGTGTTTTAGTGAAGCTCAGAACAGATACTTTTTTTTTTTGCGTGAATGTGAATTGCACGGAGTGAAAGTTCTGGAAGGATGGCGCAGTAAATGGGGGTTATGTAAAAGAACTCGGAGCTTATTAAGGATCATTATTGTATTCTAAATATGAGGATCGTGAGATAGAGGCAAGTCAGTAGTAGTTTTGTAGTGAATTCAGTCGTGTCCTAGTTGAGTGTGGTAGCGCTTGTGTTGTCCTTTTTAAGACAAGGTTTTCCTTGTAATAATATGATAGGAATTATGTTGTGGTGTCCTTGCTAGGACCACAGCTTACTGTTTGTGTTTTCTTATTCTGGAAGATGAAGTGTTGTCCTGGAAGTTGTTATTCACTCCAGACATTAGTAAGTACCTCGTTTTTGTAACTGTTTGCTGGTAGAGTGTTTCTTCCTTATGGCACGGACTGCTGCCTGGGAAGTTTTTCATGTTCCACTTTTTGTCGTTGCTGTATGACAGCAGTTTTTTCCTACCATCGTCATATTCATCATCCACATCTTCCGCATCAATAAATTTGTTATCTATTGAATTTGAACTACACTCTTGGCTGTTCCTACGTTTGAGTTACTGTCGCGTTGTAAGCTTGAAATACGGAGTCCAGGTGTTCTGTTGTTGTCCAGTGGAAGAAGGAGCGTGTCTGGGTGGACTGTTCTCTGAGTGTATCACAGACGTGCCTGGGTGGATTGTTCTCTGAGTGTATCACAGACGTGCCTGGGTGGATTGTTCTCTGAGTGTATCACAGACGTGCCTGGGTGGATTGTTCTCTGAGTGTATCACAGACGTGCCTGGGTGGATTGTTCTCTGAGTGTATCACAGACGTGCCTGGGTGGATTGTTCTCTGAGTGTATCACAGATGTGCCTGGGTGGACTGTTCTCTGAGTGTATCACAGATGTGCCTGGGTGGACTGTTCTCTGAGTGTATCACAGATGTGCCTGGGTGGACTGTTCTCTGAGTGTATCACAGACGTGCCTGGGTGGACTGTTCTCTGAGTGTATCACAGATGTGCCTGGGTGGATTGTTCTCTGAGTGTATCACAGACGTGCCTGGGTGGATTGTTCTCTGAGTGTATCACAGACGTGCCTGGGTGGATTGTTCTCTGAGTGTATCACAGATGTGCCTGGGTGGACTGTTCTCTGAGTGTATCACAGATGTGCCTGGGTGGACTGTTCTCTGAGTGTATCACAGATGTGCCTGGGTGGACTGTTCTCTGAGTGTATCACAGATGTGCCTGGGTGGACTGTTCTCTGAGTGTATCACAGATGTGCCTGGGTGGATTGTTCTCTGAGTGTATCACAGATGTGCCTGGGTGGATTGTTCTCTGAGTGTATCACAGATGTGCCTGGGTGGACTGTTCTCTGAGTGTATCACAGAACACAAATCCTAGTCTCTCAAAACAATCTGTCTAATCTGATCCAGAGAGAATGAATGAATGAATGAATGAATAATCTTTATTTTTAAATGGTAAAGAATTGGGCACGCAGGCCCGTCTTACATTCTGCCCTTCATCACTCCATCTTTCATTCTTCCCACACACTTGATTTAGTACAAAAATACAAATTAAATTAGGAAAAACATATCAAAAGAGTGTAAGATTTAACTACTACATTCAAAGTAAAAGAGGAGAAGTAATTAACCTAATAAAATAGCACTCACGCACACATACACACGCAGACATATACATAAATATAAATACATTGTAAATACAGTTCTTCTAACATATGCTTTTTTTAACAAACATTAAAATAATTTCATTCAGGAAGCTGAGAGAGAGAGAGAGAGAGAGAGTAACCAACTTTTATCCATAGTTGTTCCTCTGGACCTTTAAAGTCAACAGATACATCTTTTCTAGTGCCATATTGGCACGTTAATATACAGTAAATCACAGCGAAACGGAATACGTTTTTAACTTCTCACACTCTTGTTCAGAATGAGCACGTACGTCTAACAATCATCTAAATTCCCTAGTATCTGTTAGACAGCTCTGAGCGATGTTTTTTATATATAAAATAAAAAGGAAATTCTGCGTCGTATGCCAAGCAAACAAAATAACTACGCACAAACTGGAGAAGGGAATATTGCGCGACCTGACGGGATGTGACTTCTACATGTTTCGCGCTCTTATGATCACGTGATTTCCGATCTGGGGAGAAGATTCATTTTCCGACCCACCGTCACAGCCACAACATGTGATCTGGGCTCGGACCAGACACCTGTCAAAAGTTTAGGCCTGATGTGACATACTGTAAGCTCATCTTCACTAAAAGAATGTAAGTTAGAAATTCACCTATAATATGTTTATCCGAAATGCGTATTTAGGATGTTTTGGCGTTATTATACTCGTTACTCTTTTGTATTATTTTAGCGTAAGATCAAGATCTTCTGTAAGGGAAACTTACAGAAAGAAAACTGGTAAACAAGACAAGAAGGAATCAAGTGCAATATGAAATAAATATTCCGTGAAAGGGTGGAAACAACACTTGTCAAGAACCAAATAAAAAATCGGAGAATTAAGCGGTTCGAGCATTTCATGTGCATGAGTTCAGGACAATCAGCGACACGCGCGTGCAACTCGAAAACATCTGGACATAGGGCGAGAGGAAGGCCAAGGAAGTAGTGGATGAACGAGGTGAAAGATACACTCAGGAGGCATTACATGACAGCTAGCCGGGTCTATCACCTTGATCAGGACCGTGTCTGAAACTCATTGCGACGCTGATGGCATACGCAGGCTGGGAAGAAGGTGCATGAAGATGGAAGAGGAAGAAGAAGAAAGAAGAATGAATTATCTTTATTTTTAAAGGGTAAACAATTGGGCACGCAGGCCCGTCTTACATTCTGCCCTTCATCACTCCATCTCTCATTCTTCCCACACACTCGATTTGTATACAAATACAAGTATACAAATTGCATTAGGAAAAAAAACATCAAAAGAGTGTAAGATTAAACTATTACACTCAAAGTAAAAGAGAAGAAGCAATTAACCTAATAAAATAGCACTCTCACACACATACACGCACACACAAACATATAAATAAACAAATATACATTGTCAGTACAGATCTTCTAATATATGTTTTTTAACAAACATTAAAATAATTTCTAACAACACTTACATCATTCGAAAAATAATCTTCATAGCTACAGTACTAGACCCTCCATAACAGACAATCAAGGAAATCAACAAACAGATCAGACGCTTCATCTTCACAAACACTGTACACAGCATCAAACACAAAACTCTCATACAGGACAAACTGCACGGAGGAATCGCCCTCCAAGACATACAAACAAAGATCCAAGACATACAAACAAAGATCCAAGACATACACACAAAGATCCAAGACATACAAACAAAGATCCAAGACATACAAACAAAGATCCAAGACATACAAACAAAGATCCAAGACATACAAACAGATATCCAAGACATACAAACAAAGACCCAAGCACTCAGGATCATTCACGTGGGCCGCATCATCAAACATCCAAAACAGCATGCGCTAGCTCACTACTACATGGGACTCCGACTATCAAATCTGGTCCCACCAAACAACTCACAGCCACACAGTTTTGGTACACGGCCGCTCTTCTATAAAACCTGCATTCAAGCCATCCACGGAAACGAAGCACTCATACACCGTAAAACAAATTACATCTACAAAGATTTAATCAGAAACCAAGCACCCCCCCCCACATCCCAGGATCAAAAGAGGTCGGAGATACGGCCCCTTCGACTTTAAAGAAACTTTCAAAAACTTCCATCTAAAGAATATCATAGCGAAAGCCAGAGAAACTACAAATCGACTTATTTACAACATGACACCCATCACATAAAGAGGAGCTCAGAGATTCAAACATACAACACTATGTCAACTATGCAGGAACAATATACATGACACAGAAGAACACATATTTTATCCTGGTATAGCAACACTACAGAACATAATAGAAGCACACACAGCACAAAAGATAGATATATACAAAGCTATCATGCTAAACATTATCCCTATAACTCAGCCGGACACACACATCAAGTTACTGGCCCTGCTCGCAGAGTTCAGGTTCTTGGTGTGGACATGCAGAAACAGAGCTCGCTTCCAGTATCTGCACTTTTAGTCAGGCCACTTTCTTAGGACTGTTTCAACAAAGATAAGTAAAATCATGGACTGATAGAGACACAGACGGAGAGAGAGAGAGAGAGAGTTAGAGTTTAAAGAAAATAACACATTTTCATGTACATCCACGGAAAGAAAGAGAAGGCAATGTCAAAACAATTTCATGTACATTTCCAGAGTGAGAGGAAGCATGGGAGAGGAAGAAAAAGAGAGCACATGAGAGAGAGAGAGAGAGAAAGAGAGAGAGAGAGGAAGTGCTGCAAGAAAATACAATTTTTGAGATAGGACGGGAAATAATACCAACTGTTCTTTTTTAGACTTGGAAGGAAATAAATCAAAATAAAAAAAAATTAAAACAAAAACAAAAACACACACGAAAAAAGAAACGCACAAAAAACCCACCCCCCCCCCACCCACCCACCCACCCCCCCCACACACACACACACATACACACATACATACATACATACATACATACATACACACATACATACATACATACATACACACATACATACATACATACATACATACATACATACATAATGACAGCAACAAACATCACTCTTATGATTTTTCAAAGTTACTTTTCTATCTAAGTCAATTTAGTACTTGATGGCTGGCAAGTCATAGGTTGGGAGAGTGCTGGTTATTCTATGGAGGCATATAATTACAAGAAAGTAAATAATTAAACAGGTTTGAGTTAAAGGATGAAGTATTACTAATGGATTTTAAATGCTGTACTGCAGAGTGTGCAAGGCTTTTCTTGTACAAATCAATCCTAGATTTAGGAAGAAGACAGTTTTTTAAACGCTGGCTATGTTTAGTGTTATACGTAAACAGTGACCACAAGTAAGGCGGAGCATTGTGCGACAGAATTCTGTGAACAAACTTAACTTTGTTAAAAATGATTCTATTTTTGAGGGGTAGAATTTTGAGTTGTTTGTGTTGATCTACGGTCTGTACTGGGTGTTTGTCACAAATAAGATTTAATGCTCGTTTGTGAAGTGAGTGGAGCCTTTTTGTGTTTGAGACTGAGAATCCATCCCAGATTGTGGAACAGTAATCTAAGTGTATTTGTATGTGTGATATGTAGTATATCTTTCTTGTGTCTGTGTCGATAAAGTGTTTAATTTTGGCTAATTGGTAAACTTTTAGTGCAGTCAATTTTGTTTGGTTATGTACGTGAGAACTCCAAGTTAAATGCTGATCAATGATGAATCCATGAGTGTTATTTTCATGAACATTTTCTATTGCCTTAGTCCCAGCACAAAGCTGTAGTGAAGTTTTTGTTGTATTCTGCAATTTCTGTCTTGAGTGATGAGCATGGATTTTGTTTTGTTGATGTTTATCAACATATCATTTTTATTACTCCATTTAATCAAACTGTTTATATCATTTTTTGAGCGTTGTCTGTAGGTTATTGATGTCATAGTCACTATTGCAAACAGTACAGTCATCAGCATATACAGGAAACTCTCTACTGTAGAGAGCGAACAACAGCACAACTCCTTCAGATCATCAGAGGAAGTACCCCCCCCCTTTCAGACAAGTGTTTCGGCCTTATTAAACTCCTGACATTCTAAGAGGGGGGGGGGGAGGGTGGGCCCCTCTGGGTCATGACTCCCAGAGATCTTGTGAGTCGTTGCTTTTTTGTCCTGGGGTTGAGTTGGCACTGCACTTTGAAGTGTGTCTTTAACGATTTAGCCACGGAGGACTGGTAGTGGTCGTGACAAACGAAATTATTTTTATTCCCAAAGCTTGTTTCGCACACTCCACGGCCAGCATGAAGCCTTTTCTGCTGTTTCTGAAAGGCTTTTTCGATGCCCTTGCTCTTGCTTGTCCCTTTATGCCAAATTGCTTAGATATCATATCTTTTCAGCAAAAAAAGATCACATGGAGAATGCTTTAAATGTATTGGTATGTCGTTAATATAGATAGCAAAGAGAAGAGGACCAAGAATGGAGCCTTAAAGAAGGAAGAACAACAAGAACAAAAAAAAAGAAGACGAAGGTGGAGGAAGAAGAAGAAGAAGAAGAAGAAGAATTAGCTTCTTTCCAGTGTTTATATGATTTTGTGTTTAGAGATGCCATATGAACTGAGTTTTCTAAGACTAAGTTTCATATCTATTTCTACCTGAGATAATTTTCTATTAATATAAAAGAGACCCAGTTTCGTCATACTTTCATTTGTCACGTGTGGCGACATATGTTCGACCACATGAAGACAGAGCCCACGTGAGTGTCGAGATTAGAGGACTTTCTATCGTGTTTGATCTGATTTCAAATGTAAACTCTGTCTAGCTTAAGAGAGCACCGGTGTATTCATCTATAAGATTTATTGAATGAAATACTGTGCAGCTGTTTTTTTTTATTTCCAACTCTCAGGACATGTAAATTTCATGTCCTGGGTGTATGTCACGAGGAGTCAACCATGTTTGGATATTCCACGCGTATGTTAGGAATACACTGTTAGTAGCCGCCCAGGGCTGTTTGGAGATGTCTTTGTCCCGTCCAGGGCTGTTTGGAGATGTCTTTGTCCCGTCCAGGGCTGTTTGGAGATGTCTTTGTCCCGTCCAGGGCTGTTTGGAGATGTCTTTGTCCCGTCCAGGGCTGTTTGGAGATGTCTATATCCCGTCCAGGGCTGTTTTGAGATGTCTATATCCCATCCAGGGCTGTTTGGAGATGTCTATGTCCAAAATAACATTCCCAGGAGTGATTCATATTTGATGAAAGCTGTGAGTAAGCAACAGTCACCTGTTTACCTCAGAGCTTATGTCTAAGCTGGGACAGACTGTTGCCCCTGGTAATGATCTTTTGTATTTCTTATGTTTGTTGTAATTATAATATTTGTGGTAGAGCGGAGAGCAGGTGAGAGAATGGGTCTGCTATAGGCTACGACACGGGCAGGAGCGAAAGGAGAACTGAGATGTTTAAATATCACTTCCCCTAGGAAGGGTTTGACAAGGGACAGGGACAGAAGGTTAAACATGTCAGTTCTCCGAGGGCGGGTTTGGCAAGGGACAGGGGTAGTGTAGGATGGCCTTGTAAGTAATGATTATAATTATTATTATTATCATTAATTAATATGATTATGAAAATTTAATGTAAATAATACAGTAATATCGAATAGCGACAGAGAAAAATGGAGAGGAAAGGAAGAGAAAGGTATAAAACATCCATGACACTAGAACAAGACGTGGACAAAAGTAAACAGCGAAAACAGTGAATAGAAAAAGACGAGACTCAGTGACGCTGACATATAGGTAACACAAAGGAAGGACGCCAGAAAGTAGGATGGTCCAGTGATAACAAAGCAGTGACTGGAAGTTGACACGAGTAAATAAAATATAAAAGACGAATAGAAAAGGCAGACATAATTAAAAGCGAGGACACAATAAAATCTCCGACATGAAAAAGCAAGATAATGACTTAGGTAAATAACAATCGTATAGACGAAACTGACACAGACTGACACGCGTTAGAACGTGACTGCTGCACACGGTTTTTTAATAAAGGAGTGGCCAACTAGGCCAGCTGACCAATTAAATATTTAGAGGCGTGGCCTATTGGACAATTGACTTACGACATAAAAGTAACGGGGCAGTTTGAATGACGGACAATCAGAACGCTCATGGGAACCAGTGGACATCTGAAGGGTGGAGCCAAAATACTTACTGGTTAATCCATCAAGCTGCACCTGAAGATAAAAAATGAGAGAGAGAGAGGAGAGACAGGAAGGTGGAACGAAGAAGAAGAAGAGACAGCGGAGGGAGCCAGAAAACGGAAGAACAGACAATAAGAAGGAGAAAGAACGAAGAAGAACCAAGAAGGAAGAAGAAGTAGAGGAGAGGAGACAGAGGACGGGGCCCCGAAGACGGAGGAACAAGGACGGTCAGTGAGCTGAGTCCGGTCCAGACAAGAGAAGAAAAGAATGACAGACAATCAGAAAAGAACAGCAGAAGGAGAACACACACCAGAGAAGACACGAGAGAGAAAGAAGACGTAGGTAACGACAGATGGAACAGATGAACAATTAGAGCAATAGATACTCAGGGAAAGCAGTCTTGTAGAAGTAGTTCTAGGACAGATTGAAGATGTGTTTCAAGTGATTCAAGGGATTATGAAAAATTGATGTTTTGAACTTGGAGTACAGCGATTTATTCGTGTAGTTGATTGACCACGTGTTGCAGATCTGGTATAATGCCGAGTTAGGATGTGTTCACGTATCAAGTGTTGTATATTGTGAATTTGAATGCTGAATGTAGAATATGATCGTTTGATATTGTGAACAAATGATTAAGTGATTCAGTTCAAGTGATGTTATCAACTATACATCTGGAACTTATCTCTGAGAATTAAATGAATTCTGTAGAGAACATTTCATCGCACTTGCTCTCCTCTGATTTAGTTGAAGTGTAATGTTTTGTGAAACCTGTGAGGAATTAATCATAACATATTATAATAGAAGGTTAAACATGTCAGTTCTCCTAGGAAGGGTTTGGCAAGAGACAGGGACAAAAGGTTAAACATGTCAGTTTTCCTATCAGTTTGGCAAGGACAGGAACAGAAGGTTAAACATGTCAGTTCTCCTAGGAAGGGTTTGGCAAGGGAAAGGACAGTAGGTAAACTATCCTTAGCTTCCCAAGAAGTTTCAAGATACCAAAATATATAAATTAGGAAAAAAAGTAGGAACAGCTTTATTATTTAACGACAACACACGTGTGCCTTTTCGGCGCGAGCCTTTGTCACACAGAAACAAACAGGACGAAGAATAGGAGGGAGGACATTTTTTTATTGTGTGTTACAATAAATTTTTTATTGTGTTACAAGAGATATGTTATTGTGTGTTACAGGAAATTTGTTATTGTGTGTTACAAGAAATTTTTTTTATTTTGTGTTACAAGAAATTTTTTATTGTGTTACAAGAGAAATGTTATTGTGTGTTACAAGAAATTTTTTTATTGTGTGTTACAATAAATTTTTTTATTGTGTGTTACAAGAAATTTTTTTATTGTGTGGTACAAGAAAAAAAAATTTATTGTCTGTTACAGAACATTTTTTATTGTGTTACCAGAAATTTGTTATTGTGTTACAAGAAATTTTATTGTGTGTTACACGAAATGTGTTATTGTGTGTTACAAGAAATTTGTTATTGCGTGTTACAAGAAATCTTGTATTGCGTGTTACAAGAAATCTTGTATTGCGTGTTACAAGAAATCTTGTATTGCATGTTACAAGAAATCTTGTATTGCGTGTTACAAGAAATCTTGTATTGTGTGTTACAAGACAATTTGTTATTGTGTGTTACAAGACAATTTGTTATTGTGTGTTACAAGACAATTTGTTATTGTGTGTTACAAGAAATGTGTTATTGTGTGTTACAAGACAATTTGTTATTGTGTGTTACAAGAAATGTGTTATTGTGTGTTACAAGACAATTTGTTATTGTGTGTTACAAGAAATGTGTTATTGTGTGTTACAAGACAATTTGTTATTGTGTGTTACAAGACAATTTGTTATTGTGTGTTACAAGACAATTTGTTATTGTGTGTTACAAGACAATTTGTTATTGTGTGTTACAAGACAATTTGTTATTGTGTGTTACAAGACAATTTGTTATTGTGTGTTACAAGACAATTTGTTATTGTGTGTTACAAGACAATTTGTTATTGTGTGTTACAAGACAATTTGTTATTGTGTGTTACAAGACAATGTGTTATTGTGTGTTACAAGACAATTTGTTATTGTGTGTTACAAGACAATTTGTTATTGTGTGTTACAAGACAATTTGTTATTGTGTGTTACAAGACAATTTGTTATTGTGTGTTACAAGACAATTTGTTATTGTGTGTTACAAGACAATTTGTTATTGTGTGTTACAAGACAATTTGTTATTGTGTGTTACAAGACAATTTGTTATTGTGTGTTACAAGACAATTTGTTATTGTGTGTTACAAGACACCAGTCCCCGTTCTACCTACAAAGTACTACCGCCACTCAGCCACAGCCACCACGCTCTCTCCACTCTTACCCAGTCTTAAAACCGCTTTTCCACTCCTACATCACCTACCAACCTTTTCCACTCCTACATCACCTACCAACCTTTTCCACTCCTACATCACCTACCAACTTTTTCCACTCCTACATCACCTACCAACCTTTTCCACTCCTACATCACCTACCAACCTTTTCCACTCCTACATCACCTACCAACCTTTTCCACTCCTACATCACCTACCAACCTTTTCCACTCCTACATCACCTACCAACTTTTTCCACTCCTACATCACCTACCAACCTTTTCCACTCCTACATCACCTACCAACCTTTTCCACTCCTACATCACCTACCAACCTTTTCCACTCCTACATCACCTACCAACCTTTTCCACTCCTACGTCACCTACCAACTTTTTCCACTCCTACATCACCTACCAACTTTTTCCACTCCTACATCACCTACCAACTTTTTCCACTCCTACATCACCTGCCAACCTTTTAAATCAGGATACTCGGTGATTCAATCTTCTGTTCTTCTGTGTGTAAAATGTAAACTGTAGATGTATTGCTATTCATTTCTGTGTATATTTCCACTACTGTCCACTGGAATAATGTTCTTTCTTACATTACTATTCTTCGACGTTTTGGGTCTGTTTTGTTACTCACTTCACAGACTTACTTGCTGCCAGGTTCATTCTCTCTCAGTGGAAATAGTGATACAGAAGCAGCAACTTTACAGTTGGAATGGCTTTAATGATGCACGGGGTGACGATGAGTTGATGAGCGATATGACGAGAACGACAAAAGCATCAACAAAATCCATGGACACAAGACTGGACATCTCCACGATATATGTTCCCGGCAGACTACTGTCGCCATCTGAACATCCCAATACACTCTATTCTACATCTATTTCACTAAACAACAACATTTCTAACAGCCTAATCTACGTCTGTCCCAAATGATACACAAAACACAACTGTCCCTCAGTCATATGATTTCTCTCTCATCTGACCTTTTTCCCCCATCCGTAACCCTCGTGCAACCCGAGACAAAGGAGATGGACTCTACTCACAAACAGCTGATTACTTTAGAAGATAACTCATTTTATAAAAATGTTCCAATTTTCAGATGAGTTATCTATCTTACATCCTAATATTCAGTATACTGCTATACTTTTCCACTCCTACATCATCTACCAACCTTTTCCACTCCTACATCACCTACCAACCTTTTCCACTCCTACATCACCTACCAACCTTTTCCACTCCTACATCACCTACCAACCTTTTCCACTCCTACATCACCTACCAACCTTTTCCACTCCTACATCACCTACAAACCTTCTCCACTCCTACATCACCTACAAACCTTTTCCACTCCTACATCACCTACCAACCTTTTCCACTCCTACATCACCTACCAACCTTTTCCACTCCTACATCACCTACAAACCTTCTCCACTCCTACATCACCTACAAACCTTCTCCACTCCTACATCACCTACAAACCTTCTCCACTCCTACATCACGTACAAACCTTCTCCACTCCTACATCACCTACAAACCTTCTCCACTCCTACATCACCTACAAACCTTCTCCACTCCTACATCACGTACAAACCTTCTCCACTCCTACATCACGTACAAACCTTCTCCACTCCTACATCACCTACAAACCTTCTCCACTCCTACATCACCTACAAACCTTCTCCACTCCTACATCACGTACAAACCTTCTCCACTCCTACATCACCTACAAACCTTCTCCACTCCTACATCACCTACAAACCCTCTCCACTCCTACATCACCTACAAACCTTCTCCACTCCTACATCACGTACAAACCTTCTCCACTCCTACATCACCTACAAACCTTCTCCACTCCTACATCACCTACAAACCTTCTCCACTCCTACATCACGTACAAACCTTGTTCAGAATAGTCGGAAGCTATTCCTTTTTTCCTATAATATTCGTACAGTCTGTAGGATGCACTTTTGTGTGTGTGGATACCTGAGACAGTTTTGGTGTCAGTAACACTGGCTTTGCACAAATCAACACGATGATCTCAGATGGCACCTCATAAACATGGCATATGGTCCCTGTAGATTCGAGGAATAATTCTTGTCTTGTGCTGTCTCCCTGTAACTGCGAGCTGGTGTTCTTTGCAGCCGATGCTGTGGAGATGTTGGGCTACAGCATCGTATCGGCGTGGGAGCGGTTTGTGGCAGCTACTTTTTCTAGTCCCGGAGTAGAGCTAAAAAGCAGGATGGTGTTTAATACTTCTTTAGCAGACTCCACCACCATGGGGGGAAATATGGCGATCCTTGCCCCATTAGCCAGGCTAGGCCTGTTACTTGGGATACCAACGGAGAGGTGGGACAAGGTCTTGGTCAACTATGGTGCATTAAACCTGACGCTAGCATATCTCCTTTTGGTCGCTGATTGCTTATTTGGACAGCGTCGTTCATATCCTCCCTTCACCCAAGGAATCATTAAGAACACAATATAAAAGTCAACGGCGCTTGAGTTCTACAGAGAACCGCTTTTATGTTTTACTTTGATTTCCCATTCATTTTTTTTGGGGTCTTTTTAAGGTCACACGTGCAAAGAATACAGTGAGATTTTTGTTATCATCTCCAGCGACAATCATTATCAATTTCACATCTAATATCGCATTTTAACCATTTTTTTTCTAAATTATTGTTGTTAACATTTCTTAAATTTGTTTTCCATTTTCAGAGAGATGAAAGCAGGAAATATTTCAAACTAAGTCGGCACTTATATACAATTTTGCACTGAGAGCAATGGAACATTTCATCACAGACATTTCAAATGTCTTAATTTTCAAAATGTTTTGTTGTCCTGATAACAGAAATGGAGCCAGGATTTTTCAGAACTAATGCAAATGTACCTGTCCTTCACCTTGTATGAATAACTTTTCGAAACACCGGTTTTGTCAATACAACATTCAGTAGCTTATTCTCTTACATGTAACAACGTAAGCATAGTTTACACACAGCAATGACAGTTAAATGTTCCCATGACATTTAAAAAAAAAACTTTAACAGCGACGAGATTTGCTGTCTATAACCTGCTGACATGCTGAACCTAAGTCAAAATGGCAGATTCTCCTCATTGCAAACTTAGCATCATCATCATCATCCTTATCTTCTTCTTACATCCTTCCGTGGCGCTAAACGTCACATAGGGCCCGCATGGTAGTTCGCCAAGATTTCCTGTCTTTGGCGAGTTTTTCAATCTCATCAACGGACGTTATACCCACCGAACTGGCCTCTCTTAACAATGTCCTCTTTAGAGTTTCACGTGGTCGACCTCTTTTTCTTCGGCCTGTTGTGCTCCACTTGATAGCTTTTTTGGGGATCCTCTGATTGTTTCTTCTCACCACATGACCGACATATGTCTATCTTCTTTTCTAATAACCCATGAGACAGGTTGTTGTTTGCTCATCTGTCTTGTCTCTGCGTTGTTCTTGAATTCCTTCCACTTTATGGCGAGAATTTTTCTTAGGCATTTATTTTCAAAAGAGTTCTTTACCTGATTTCCAGTTTCCCGCATGCATAAATGAGGGTGGATATCACATTTGAATTGAATAATCTTAATTTGGTTTTTGTGCTTATAACTTTTGAATGCCATATATTCTCACGATTTCTTTTGGTTAATTCTGCTTTTGCAATTAAGTATAACTTCCTTTCTGGTGTCACCATCTTGGTCTATGTAATTGCCGAGATATGCAAAATAGTTTACTTCTTCAACAGCTGTTCCTTCTACGTATATGTGTCCCTCGTGGTTAATGAGAAGTTTCGTTATTTTTGTTTTATCCTTGTTAATGTCAAGTCCTATTTTACTAGCATTGAAAACAGGGTATCTGTTTTTACTTGCATTGATTTCACATTGTCGCTGATAAGAGTTATGTCATCTGCAAAATCAAGATCTTCCAGTTGGGTTTCATGTACCCAATCAATGCCCATTTTACCTGTGCAGCATTTTTCCATTATAAAGTCTATTGCATGTCCAAAAAGCAAGGGAGATAATATACATCCTTGTTTCACGCCTGTTTCAGTCTGGAACCATTCACTCATTCCTTCTTCTGTCTTGACTGCACAAACATATCTATTGTAGATATATCTAATGATCTTGACAATCTTATATGGTATTTCATATATTCTTAAATTCTCCACATTTAATCTCTGTGTATGCTATCAAATGCCTTTTTAAAGTTTATGAAGTTCAGGATTATTGGTCTTTGCTTTTCAATATGTTCTTCAAAATATTATTTTTGGAGCAAATGTCTTTTCGAAATCCTACTTGTTCTTCTCTCATTACAGTATCCACTATATCTTGAATTCTATTCAGAATATCTGTGCAAAATACTTTTGACACAACTGATAGTAAGGTTACTCCTCTCCAGTTATTGCAATCGCTAAAGTTGCCTTTAAGTATTTTAACAACGATTCCTTTTTTCCATTTAGAAGGGATTTTTTCTTCCTTCCAAACTTTATTAAGCATTCTCTATTGTTGGTTCAGTTTGTCATTGTTAATAGCTTTAACATTTCGGGTGTTATTTCATCTTCACCTGCAGCTTTGTTGTTAGCAATTAGATTCACTGCTGTTTCAGTTTTATGCAATGCAATTTCATCTAGGTTGACATTTAATTGTAGGTATGTCAAGTCAGTTTCAAGGTCTATCAAGTCTTTTGGGTGTGATCGATTAAGTGTTTCTTGGAATTGTTCGACCCATCTTTGCTTTTAGTCTTTACTTGATGTTAATAATGTGCCAGTTTTGCTAAGAACTGGTCTTTCTATCATCATCCTGCTGGCCTGATTATCTTTCAATCGATTCCGTTTGTTGTTGTTGTTTTTTTTTTACTAGGTGTTTTGATAATATAAACCGGTTACATTAAACGGTAAATTCCAAAAGTTTCGGTTTTTTCCTTTTCCATAGATAATTAATCTATAATTTCCATCACTGGATCACTGGCCCTAATAAGAATAATTTTGTGGGCCTACTTCAAAGATCCATTCCCCAAGATATTAACTAGACAACAGACAATTAAGACCAAATCTCGTAGTGATAGAACAGAATGGGCTCAGCTGAAACTGTCTCCAGAAACTCCGGTGATTTATGAAATTATTCGTCAAAACAAACCTGCCCTCACTAGCAGAGTTGACATTCCTCACATAACCTTCTGACCCTTAACTTGTGGTCCCAACTATGCATTAAATATTTAGCAACGTCCCTCATTCTTTTAATACTTCCATTATTGTTCACGAGCTGGGAAATTACCTCGGGGATTCCATATAATAATTTAATTAGTTTTTACTTCATATCTTATTCCAGCAAACTCCCACTGTTACAAGTGTAGCCAGTTTGCAGAACTTTAATTGTTTTTTTCTTTTTAAGACGACGAAAACAACAGGCCGTGACCTGGTGGTACTGCAAACCAGGTCCACCCGTAATAAGACGTGGACCATGCACCCGGCATTCAATGTGCAGGGCAGGCCTCGAACATCTCACTTTGTTAAAAAATAACGATGCTTTTTGTTTTAACCAAAGGGCATGTTGACCAGGGTACCTGCCAAGAGGACACTTTGACCCCAGCCACTTTGATCTTGGCCAAAAGGCCGAGAAGCGATACTAGAGGTGGTAGAGCTGGAGTTAGACTACTTAGTAGAGGTGGTAGAGCTGGAGTTAGACTACTTAGTAGAGGTGGTAGAGCTGGAGTTAGACTACTTAGTAGAGATGGTAGAGCTGGAGTTAGACTACTTAGTAGAGGTGGTAGAGCTGGAGTTAGACTACTTAGTAGAGGTGGTAGAGCTGGAGTTAGTAGAGGTGGTAGAGCTGAATTTAGACTACTTGGTAGAGCTGGAGTTAAACTACTGAGTAGAGCTAGGGATAGGCTATTTAGTAGAGATGGTATAGCTGGGGTTATACCGCTTAGCAGAGCTAGAGTTAGACTACTTAGTAGAGATGGTAGAGCTAGGGTTATACCTCTTAGTAGAGCTGGAGTTAGACTACTTAGTAGAGGTGATAGAGCTGGAGTTAGACTATTTAATAGAGGTGGTAGAGCTGGTAAAACACTGTAACATAAATTCGTACACTGAGAAAGACCAATTATGGAAGATCTACTAAAACTTTGTTTTCATGGACTGTAATAAAATTAAATGGATTTAATCTAAACCTCCCAGAGTTCTAGCTACCTACCATCTACGTGACTAGTTTCATTGCCTAGGCAAGACGAAAACTTTCTAGATCTAGATGAAAAAATATCCAAATTGGCAACCCCTGACTGATGCGGAAACTTTCCTCAGAATTTGCAGCGCTATGAAGATGTTTGAGAAAATATTTATGTTTTACCGCCCCTTGGATACTCATTCCTCTGTTTTTCCGCCCATTGGATACTCATTCCTCTGTTTTACCGCCCCTTGGATACTCATTCCTCTGTTTTTCCGCCCATTAGATACTCATTCCTCTGTTTTACCGCCCACTGGATACTCATTCCTCTGTTTTTCCGCTCCTTGGATACTCATTCCTATGTTTCACCGCCCATTAGATATTCATTCCTCAGTTTTACCGCCCCTTGGATACTCATTCCTCTGTTTTACCGCCCCATGGATACTCATTCCTCTGTTTTACCGCCATTGGATACTCATTCCTCTGTTTTACCACCCATCGGATACTCATTCCTCTGTTTTACCACCCATTGGATACTCATTCCTCTGTTTTACCTCCCCTTTGATACTCATTTCTCTGTTTTACCGCCCCTTGGATACTCATTCCTCTGTTTTACCGCCCCTTGGATACTCATCCCTCTGTATGCGACACGATATACGTGATTTTTTTTATACTCCCACACTACTGGCTTTAAAAATATGAAAATATATTTGAAACAGATGTAACCTATAA